>VZRM01006694.1:97636-332532 GCA_013397955.1 Grantiella picta
CCCCCCCCATAAAACAACAACAAACACCAACAAAGCCAAGCCCCCAAATCAAGACCTTTATTACATAATTCACCTGATTCCAATTCACTTCCCCACCATTCAGATTAGCAAACTGGTACTAAATTTTTCACCTTGAATTTCTAGGAAGGTGTCAGAAACTGAAATAGTTCATGCCTCAAACATTGATATAAAGTTTTGCTCATTATAACAAAAAGTGTATAAAGAAGCTACAACCAAAGAAGCCTCCCTGAAGATACCTGACTGCGACTTTGGACTGAGTCAAATTGCTGAGATTAGATAAAGGGAAACCTATTGTTCAATCATCTCAGGCTGAGGGAAAGGAATNCATCGTTGGGATCCACGGATGGTGATATTTTCTTTCTCCCTCTTTCTGTCCCCCCACCTCTTTTCCTACTTCTTTTTTCTCTCTTTTCTTCCCTCTCTCTCTCATATTTTCTATCAAATAAAACCCATAATATTGATTGGCATATGGTCTCGTTTGTACCTTAATTCGAGCAGAGGTATTTCCAAAGAACCTTAATAATTGGATCATAACAGAAGTCTCCAAGACTCTCCAAGTCTCAAGACTACACTTATGAAGAGCCAATGATGATTTAGCTCTCATCTCTTCCTGAAGCCATCTCCAATTCAAGCACAAAACACAGTCACAGCTTTCATAATCATCACCAATCAACTTCACTCCCAACTAACCTTCTGAAACAGGCAGAAGGTTCCCTAATGACAGTATAACAGAAAAAAGCTTTTTAGTCCCCCTGATCCACTCACTTCAGGCACAACTATATAGTTACAACTCCTGTACTGCTCCTCCATTTGACTAGAAATCTCTCTGGTCTGATAATTATCCCAGGACACTACTTGAATTCGTCTGTCAGTACAATAGAGAACTCTGCTTTATGGCTTAAGTTATGGGGTATTTTGGTTTTAGGTGTTTATTCTGTTATTTAAAGGGAAAACAAAAGTAACATAAAGAGCATTTCAAGAACACTTAAGAGACACTGAACTAGACACATATCAGGGTGGGTATTAGAAAGAAAGATTAATAGAAAAGTATTACCTGTATTAAAGAAAATACTAATACAAAAGAAACATTTCATAGGATTCTAGTGAGACACTGGTTTGTTTTCCCCACTTCCTGCATGGTTTATTCTTCTCTAGATTCCTAATCTTCCCATCTTACTTTTTAATCAGTTTAAGCACAATAAATGAGCACAGACTTAGTAAAGTGAATGAGGCAGATCTTGAATTTGATACAGATCACTACCAACTGCGTAACTGCATTAATTCTTGGCCTACATTTTTTCTCTTTAGACACTTTCTCTCAGATATAAGACCTGGTGAAAAGGTTTGTAGCTATTACACATTGGTCATAACTAGGTTTTTTTCTCTTTTTATTACTATTAGAATAAAATATATTTGAGTAAACAAAAATATTTTCTTCCATTGCAATTCTCCCAGGAAGTAACTTCATGCTTTTTTGACTTACAGAACTGAGTATCAGAAGAGATCAGAAAAAATACAAAAACAATTTTTAACTGAAATTGATTATAGCCTGATGGTATTTTACATGTTATTACTGATATTTCCTTCTTTATCATCTTCCTCATTTCAGAAGGAAAGCGACCAAGAGGACTTGACTAGAACACCTTAAACTTTAATAGGTTGGTTTCTCAAGTCCAAGATAGAAAATCTCTCCTCATCCTACCCTCCCCCTATTTATTTTCCTTTTCCCTCACAGCTTAGAGCAACATTTTTCAAACTGTGCACAAAGGAGGCAGAAAGTAGAAGTTGTATGCTTGAATATCACAAGGCTGATAAAAACACCAAGTTTTCTGTTTCTAGTTTTACGACACAAGATTTCTAGCTATTTGAGATATGAGCAACACACCTACAGCACATCTCTCATTAAGGATCACCAATTTAAAAACTTAGAAAGTAATTCTCCTGGCCAAAAAATATAAAAAAATATGTGTGGTGTATTTCTTCCCAAATTAAGCACACACATAAACCATTCTCTTCATCAACTCCTAGCTATAGAAAAGGTGTGAAGTTGAGGCAGAAGAGCCTTGTTGCTATATTTTTCTTTCCCACCCTAACTCAAAACAACCCTGTTTTACTTCCTGCTCCCTTTTCTTTCCCCTCCTTCAGCCAAGAGTCACTGAAGATTCAATGCTCCCAAGAGGCGTTCAAATTCGCAGTTTATCACAGCTCACACAGAGTGGAAAAAAAATCACACTCCCAAAAATACTGTATCAAGCCACCAACAAAGTCAAAGAGTTAATGAGCCCACCTCAGATTCACATTTGGACCGTTATCTCTGCAACTGCTGGGCTAGAAGGATTTGTTTTCCTCAGCAAAACTGAAACTTTGGAGATACAAATTTGTCACACACTTTTGCAGGTCATAGGTCCCTCGTTGAAGATAAAGGCCCCATGGCCTTTCACACCTGCTACGAAAACATTTTCAGCTCTTCCTTGGAAAACCTTACAGACCTTTAAATCAACACATGCAATAGACCATATTTATTCATATTTTTTTGCAATTCATCCCCTTCATGGGAGCTACTCACTAAAGTGAAGCATCAGTGTCAAGAGGTTAGTAGAGCGTGAGTTTGGAACCACCCACCAAAAATTCTTGCTCAGTAACAAAAATGCTTCTTTGTACAACTCATTTCCTCTATTTCTCCTACCCACCTTCTAATAAATCTTTGCCAGCTGCATTTGGCTGCTGCCTGTCAAGCTGCAGAGCCAACAGCCTGGGCAATACATATCTATCTCTCACCTACAGAGGAAAAAGCAGAGCAAGCATCCTGTCCCACAGCCTGACAACCTCAGCCCTTCACTCAGGGACCCTCTCCTAACATTGGAGAGGCAGAAAGAACCTATAACACAAGGCCTTTATGTCCTTAAATACTTGTATAACCATGAGATTCAAGTTTGAAACATTTAAAGACATACACAACTTGGGTCCAAATTCCCATCACCAGATAGGGATGCAACAAAAGATATCAATATCTTTTCCACCTTCAACATTAAAATAATTCCTTCAAAAATACAAATACCACAGTTTTACTTTTCCTTCTCTTCCAGAGTGAGGATCCAGAATTCCTCATTAGGCATTAGAGCAGTATGCACAGCAACACACACACCCAGATGGGGAAACAATCAGAAACCTGGAGTTATCCTGGCCTCAAGCTCCAAATACCTGACTTCCTCTTGCTCTCCAGTGTTTTTGGCTGCAACATAGCACAACACTATCAGATCAAGAACACAGTCATTCCCTTTCTAAGCTTTCCCTCTACTTTTAACCCCCTACTTAAGTGAGGACTAGGTCTCTCCAGGTGAGCCTGCTGGTAATCACTCTGCTAGCAGGAACAGTGATGAGAGACACCTGAGCACAGTGGCTCTGAGACCTCCTCTGCATTTGCAGGAGCTACACCTCTTTCCGCCTTGTATATCGTTAGTCTAAGATTGTCTAGGAGACAAATTTAAAAAAAGAACACAAAAATCATGTTGAGCACTTAATGAAATGGGAGGAACATGAAAATCCAGAAACTAAGAACTAGTGGGTGTGTGGCCATAAAATAGGGAAAAAACAGCTTCATGTTTATTTCTCCACACCTGCCGAGTGGTTATTTAGCTAAGAGCATTATCTGGTTTCTTGGAGATTAAGCTCTCCTCAGCTCTGGCTGCTATTGCAACCATAGCAATATTCGAAAGAAAACAAGAAATTGAGGTTACATTTCCTGGTTTTCCAAGCCTTTTGCAAACAAATTTTAAGATTAAGCTATTACTTTCATTTTTTCCTTTATCTCCTACTCAGAAAGGAACAAAATAACCCTGCTTGTCGCCTGCTCCTTTTGGAATACAGGCATGGATTATCTTACAACCAGCAGGTAAAAATAGAAAGAAAGATGTCTCGTCTCTTGTCTGCTCTAAATTAACTCCTTTTCTTCCACTTTGAATCAGTTCTCACAATTTTTAATGCAACTACAGTCTGTTGCGCTGTATTTAATTGAATAATTTACTGCTGCTATTTAGTCTTTGTGGGAAAGCTGAAGGAAAGAGGGTTTCTCTTCTCTCGCAGATGAATGCAGGCAACATTTCAAGTAGTTTAACGATCTCAATTAAAAAAGAAAACAAACAACTAGCTGGCACTGCAAGTTTTCCATATACCTCAAGACTGATGCAGTGCTACTAACTCTTTGTATTCCAGTCATAGTTGTTTTTATAATGCCTATGAAATACCTTTTTTCCCCAAAAAATTTAATATGAAAAAGGGGACAAGGGAATCACTTTTTTATTTTCAGAAGAAAAAACCTTTCAAATTCTAGATCTTGTCACATTTTAGTGAAGAGTCATGTGACACTATCAAGAAAAGTGGTCTGTGCTTTGCTTCATGCTGTCAGAAAAGGCCCATCATGCCCTTGCTATTTACTGAAAAGCAAGTTTCTCTCACTTGTTTATTCATTTACAATATCAGAAGGACATTTTTAAAAGTATATTTAAATTTTCTGAGATAAAACAATCTTGAAGATTGCTTTCACAATTCTGAAGCCATGGTCTTCCATCTGTGTAAGCAGATGGATAATAGACCTCTTTTATAACCCCTACAGCAATCCATTTATTGAAGGACAGGTCAAGACCTGGGATTCATTCTGTTTTAAAGTACCACAGATAGAGAAGGAACTGAAACACACATACTCTGAATTATAACCTGATTTTGACACTGAAACATCAAGATTATTGATGTTTTCGTTTTTATAACACGAGCAACATCAGACATTACTTTCTAAAACAGGAGTAGGGATCACACAGATTTTTGCCTGGATTTTACACTTAGTCCAAAAGACCTTCACCCAAACCTTGCAGAACCCTTCCAGTTTGAAAGAAATCTAGGTTTGGAAAAATGGTTAGTAAAATGCACATATGATTAAAATATGAAAATCAGGTTATTTGGGTTAAAGGATTTTCTTCACATAAACCTTTTGCTCAGGAGCAACCCCTGAAATGGAATTTATTATTAAAATTGTGAGAGATGTGGATCAGAAACACGGAGGAGGTATAGTTATCTTAGAGGACACAAGAACCCACTGATAACTGTATATCAATTAGAAGGAATTATTAAAACTGCTCACACTGCTTTAGGGCTTTCAGAAAAACTTGCTGCTGCTTGGGGCAGCTTGGAGGCACTTTGAAATTCAGGACACTGAGGTAACTTCCCAGAAGATGCCTTGCAAAGTGGCTGTTCTGTTGCCTAGAAATAGTGTAGTGCCAAGCAGAATGGAATGAAGATAGAAATTCATTAGCTTTTCTTTAGATACTTTTCTGAATAAAGTGAAGAATCAGCCCCCAATACTCTAAATGACAAAACAGTAACTTGCATAAAGGCATACTTTCAATTAATGGAAAAGTTTACATCTACTCCGTCAAATTCAAAGAACTATCCCTTCTGGATAAAATTCAAAGCCCCAGCATTTCAATTCCATTGGCCTGGCTTGCATGAGTCTGTTACGAGTAAGAAGATCCAGGCAGCTACAGGCAAGTCAGCCACCCCTCAGTCCCTGCGAAGGTGGTGGATGAACCAACCCTTCGAGAAATCATTTCCAAACACAGGAAGAGCAAGAAGGTGACTGGTAATAATTAGTGTGGATTTATAAACGATTGCATTTACTTGAGGAGGGAGGGGGCAGGCAGAGGAAATCTTCCATGTTTCTGTAGTTACTCAGGATTTTAAAAATAAGATACACATAAAAGTTCTTTATGTGAAAGTTCAAAGCCCCTTTAATCCAGTCTTACGAGACTCCAGCTGGAATGCTGACTATGAGGACACGGACCTGTTGGAGTGAGTCCAGAGTAGGCCACAAAGACAGTCAGAGGGCTGGAGCACCTCTGCTATTAAAACAGGCTGGGAGAGTCTGTGTTGTTCAGCCTGGAGAGGAGAAGAAACTGGAGAGACATAGCAGCCTTCCAGTACAGGAAGGACCCTACAGAGGAGCATATAAAGGGACCCTACAAAAGAGCTACACAGACTTTTTACCATGGTATGTAGTGATTGCACAAGGAGGAGTGGCTTCAAACTGAAAGAGGGTAGATTTATTTTAGATACGAGGAAGAAACTTTTCACAATGAGAACGATGAGACACTGGAACAGGTTGCCCAGAGAGGTGGTGGGTCCCCTTTCCCTGGAAACATTCAAGGTCAGATTGAATGGGGCTCTGAGCAACCTGATCTATTTGAAGGTGCCCTTTCCCTGGAAACATGCAAGGTTGGGTTGGATCGAGCTCTGAACAACCTGATCTATTTTAAGCTGCCCCTGCTCATCACAAGGGTGTTGGACTAGATAGCCTTTAAAGGTCCTCTCTAACCCAAAGTATTCTCTTATTTTATGATTACTGACTTGCAGCCTTTGTTAATACATGTTCAAATTAGCAAATTTCTAATACCAAACAAGCTGTGAGAGACAAGCATATTTCTCCCCATGCTTTTAAAAGCTGATCTAAAGTATTACATAAGAAAACAATGTAATTTTTCTTTGCAGAAAAATAAATTAGTAATTGCACGATCCCCAAATGAGTGACATAAATTTTAATTAATAAAGATAAATACAAGATCACAATAATTATGGGGCAATCATTCTGTTCAATCAATTTTTTCTACTGCAAACAGCATAACAGGAATTTTTCAGTTCCATGCAGAGCACTCTGCTAGAAATTTGAGAAAAAAAGTGAAAATAACAGTGCTGACGTCTTCTATATCCAGTTATTTGACTGTTATTTTTTCTGTTAATGGTGGAGAACTTTTTTTTTTTTGCTTTATCAGTTGCCACAGCCTCCCCTCAATTCAGTGTAATAATCCAGACTGAGGATACTACACACATTCATCAAAGTAAATACAGGTGACCTAAGTACGTACAGCCATTCTCCTGCTGCAAGTTTGCACCCTGCTGTGGTCAGGACAGTCATCTGACAGTAAATCTTTAGCGCATTACTTATTGCCAGTATTGACACGACATTTCCTGCTGAGAGTAGCTGAATGTTTCAGCATTAGTACACTCTGTCCCTTATCATAGCTGCTGTGTTTCCAAGTCCCTTAGATGGGTAAAGGTGAGCATTTCAGGCTGAGCGAATGGGAAGATGAGCACTTTTTCTGGCAGAGGTCTCTAAAGATGAACAGACTCGCGGCAAAGGCAGAAATGTTTTTATTCTCAAAGAAATAACAGGATGATGTCAAGATGTTTTCTACCAGACTGTGAATATAAGCCAAGAAAGCAACATATTTCACCAGATCTGGGCTACGTTTCTCTCTGACTCATGAGATTTCTCCAGGAGCCCATCACATGCTGACAACACTTTTACTTTCCCTGCCCACACTGAGGAAAGCTGATGTCCCTTACAAGCCTCAAAGGTTGTCTACGATTTCTAGTATCACTTGCAGTTAAGGTTTTGGACCTTATCAGGACAAGTCTCACAGGACATTATGAATTGAAAGTAGAAACTAGAACAATCTTTTTTTCCCACACTGAATGATTCTACACACATCACCCTCTGAGTGACTACGGAGTGACTTCACAGAAATGTTTACAAAAGTCCCAGCTGAAACCCCAGTGGACAAAAAAGGCCACATTTGGGGAAAAGCATGAATTAGCAAAAAGTTCCATGGGAGAGCAAGAGTAAAATTTTAATATAGGATATTGTACAGTTAGAAGATAACAGTTCAAAAGAAAGGAGGCCTGGAATACATTTATAGAGTGTTAAATTGGTTCCTTCCTTTACGATTTACATTTTTGTTTGCAGTCCTTTTCATATCAAATTTAGTTTACCTGTACCAGTACCTGACATTCCATTGGCAATTTTCCCAGCCTCTTTTCCATCCATGCCTCATCAGCATATCTAACTCCACTGCCCTGCAAAACTCAAAGCACTCTTTTTTCTCGTTCAGAAAAGCATGCAAGTCTTCAGTGAAGTTCCTATCTACTGTCCAAACTGTCAGCTTGTCATAGGAATCAGATTCCTGACAACCTGCAGGCCTGACAGAATGAACAAACCAAACCCTAAATCTTTTACAAAGAAAACAGAAAAGGTGAAGGTGGTCACCTTCACTATTTCATATCAGTGGTAGTCTCTCAGTTCTATTGAAAAGGTCCAGTTTCTATTTCAGCCCTCAAGCTGAGAAGACAACTCCTCTGTTCTATGCTTCGCTGCAGAAAATGTAAATATTTGGCCATCGTTGCACCACAATCTGTCTCCTTCCTTCTGCTCTGTTTATTCTGTAGTGACATACTGTAATAGTAATCTGTTATTCACTCTCCTGTCTATCTTCCAAAGCCACCAGCAAGGATTAATTAGCAAGGATGAATTGCACTGAAATTCAGAAGTGTGTAAGGTATAGCGTTTATAGTCTAGAAGGGGACTAGAAAATAGATTAAAAGTCACTGAAACCAGTCAGGTATCAGAGGTGTCGGCCGGTTCTTAAAACAAGGAACCTGTCAATCACAACAAGTGACAGAGTTATTAATAGTTTTGATGCATGCACACCTACTGTATATTGCTACATTTTCCTTCTATTCATTTATTTTTAAACTTTGACTCAGGTCCACCACAAGGGCAGTGCCCTCAGGCACATCTCATGTAAAGGCTGACATGAGATGCTGTGCATCTCAACTCTTCTCATTGAACTAAAAGCACTGGAATCTCTAAGGCCATTCAGCCCATAGTTGGACTGTCCTCTACAAACAGGTCTCCCTGCTGCCCTGTCAATGCAGTTTACACATTGTGATCTTAAAGATCTGTCAGTCATATGAATGTCAAATGTTTGCTAATACAAACCACCTTCATCACATCAGTGCTTTCACATTTATTTTATGCAACTTTACTAATCTATTTAGTGTTTCTGAGTTTAAAGGAGGTCATAATTGCTGAAATGAATGAAACTATCACACAACACTCTGCTAGACTACTTTGGGTGTTAATGTTAACAAAATCTCTGACGGTTCAAAAATAAGTTAAAATATATATTTTCAACACAGCCAAATTTAAAACATACCATAAATTTTCCTTCAGCTTCAATGTATTTTTTAATGCCTCCTGAATACTTCCCAGTTGTGGCCTTAAAGCTCAGATCTTTATACTCTATTGCAAAGTAATTTCTTCCTAGGGAAGGACTGAATCAGGGCCGTATTAAGGATGAGCACAATCATTTCCAAACTGTTAAAAGAGCCAAACAGCCCCCAAAGAACGGAATATTTTGGAATAACAATAGCAATTTTCACACCATGAGATTATTTGAAACAGGAACTACTGGTTTGGCTGGGGACTGGAAACTGCTATGTCCTTTTATTCCTAACTTCATACTCCATAGTAAATTCAGGTTAATTGTGTCCAGTGCATTTGCATATCTACGGTAAAAAACACATGGCAAAGATAGTTACCTTCTCTTAGCCAACAAAGATAAGGGCACCTCAGCCCTCTCCTGACACTTGAGGACTCCCAGCACACTTCTGCACACTTCTTATGATACTCCCATAATTTTGTTGGAGAGAGAAATATCCCCAGAGAGGAGGCAGAGAAGACACTCTGCCTGCTTCCTGTTGCTCTACCTCCTCACTTTGGAAAAGAGCAAATCCTAGAGGACATAGACTAGGACAGTGCTTACAGATACTGCAGCAGCAGTGCTCCCCTGTCATGGTATGCCAAGCACATTTAGAAGGAAAAATAGAAATTCAACCCTCATACCAAATTACTGCTCACCCGTGAGCTGCAGGATGCTGTCCTAATGAATCATTATTTATTAATTTTATAGCACAATACAAACAGCCCTCAGCTTCCTTCCCTCACAAATCAATAGCATAAATATGCAACCTTTACTGGCAGAAG
Organism: Grantiella picta; assembly: GCA_013397955.1. Lineage (NCBI taxonomy): Eukaryota > Metazoa > Chordata > Aves > Passeriformes > Meliphagidae > Grantiella > Grantiella picta. Next base: position 107,529 of record VZRM01006694.1, read on the forward strand.
CTGATCCCTATTGAATTCATTATATGCATGAGAAAAATCAACACACAATATTTTTTTGTTATACCAAAAATGTCCCCAATACGAATAATAAAGAGGGAAGAAATATCAGTTCTGATAAAAGAATGCAGGTGGCATTAAAACTTCATATAGATTGAATTAATTACATGCCTTATTATTTATTTTAAGAGTAAAATGCATATATACATTGATTCGCCCTTTGAGATGAATGCTATATGAAAAAGAACAAAAAATCAGGGATGATGGCCCATTACAGTTAGAAAAAAATTATATATATAATTCAAACGTGACTCATTACAATACTGGTTTGGGATTTTAATCTAAGACATCGGATTTCTGTTTCAATGCTAAGCTACAGAATGTTCAGTGGTTTTTCAAGCAACACAGGGATTAAGTTTGTAATTTTTTATGAGCAAAAAACACCAAGCCACAATATGAAATATCAAAACAAAAGCAACAGTAAGAAGGAAGTATGAACAAATACTCTTAAAAAGTGTTAAAAACCTCAAAACTTAAATTTTCCTAAATAAAAATGCTTCACCTTTTTTTTAATTTATGCTAAAAGCTAAACCTTCTTAGTGTGTACATGCACTAGCAATCTAGAATATCTATGCTAAAAAAAAAAAAAATCAAAAGTTCAACCAAAAAAATGCATACATACAGCAGTATTATCATGGTGAACTCTTAAGATTGTTGCTTTCATCTGCTCACGGAAGACTTTCTTCCCAATGCTTTGGCATTCCCAGTCATGGTAAATAGGATCCCAAAGAGACTTTAAACCACAATTTTGCCTTAACATTCAAATTTAAACTTCCTTCATCTGCATGTAGAGAACCACAATTTTCCTGCACTTGTTTGCATTCTCAAGCAGAAATTGTTTTAATCTTTTGCTAGCTACATTTTTTTTCCTAAGGCAGAGTTTGGTTGACATTAAAGGAAATAAGCACAGAGTAGTTGACCTATAAACTTAGTTTGTCATAAAACAAAATCTCATGCTATGTTTGGAACTTGTGATCAATCTCATCTCCAAAGGGAGGACAAGTTTAGGATTAGGATTTCTGTTCCCAGAAATCTAGCTATGTACCCTGATCAAAACTTCTAAGTATCGTTTCTGCTCCATGGCAGAAATGCAAGTATTCCAGAAAAAATAGTGCTGAGGTAGTGATAGCACCAATTCTTCAAGAGTGCGAAATCTCAGGACTGAAAAATTGATGGAAAGTCATGCAGACATAGGCATGTAGACATAAAATTCATGCAAAGACATAAAAGTCATACCATGTAATCAAAATCTTAAACAAATACAGAAGAATCAAACAAGTAAAAAAAATATGGAATTACTTGCATGATTATGAAATTTACCAATAAAAATTGAAAATCTTTTCCTAGGTACATTGAACAATTTGTTCTACAAATAGAGTCACTTTGTATGATATCAATGTGGATTGCATGGCCTTATTTTCATATACTTCCCTTCTTTAAACTTACCTGCAGCAGCAAAGTAGTAGTAGTAGTAGTAGTACTGTCCCATCACCAGGCTAATAGCAATTATGATTAATGTAATTAAATTGAGAAACCTCCCACAAACTTAGACGTTATCTGCTTTATTTTCCTCTGCTGGTATGCTATAATAATTTACTTTTACTTCCATTTTAGTAATTATTTTACTATTTCATATTAGTTTGCTTTTGATAAATTAAATTCGACGCACCAAGGGACCTCAAAGCAAATTAGCTGTTAGCTGCATCAGGCTTTAAAGATCCAAAACAAGATACTGTTTTTCCCTCAGTGGCCTCCATAAATATACATGAGGCATACTGTGAAAGGGCTGAAACTGGAAGCTCCAAAGTTAGATTTCTATAACCAGAAATATGTTTTATTTTCTGATTCCTCCTCTCCCCTCCCCTTGAAGATATTTAGAAGTCTTGAATCTAAAACCTCTCAGAAATTAAAAAAAAATTAATCCAATCAGCAATTGCATGGCCTTCAGACATGGTCTGTGTTCTTCAGATTACATGGAATGACTATTATGTAAATTTTTTTCCAAATTCAATTTTTCCTTATCTATTCTAGAACCAGTCCACAAAAAAAGTCCAGAAAACATGAAAACACAAAGAGGGCTGGTCCCAGGGTCTCAGAATCAGCTGTTTTGCTTTCTGGTCCTATCCATCTTGGCCAGCCCTACTTGCCAATGTAGGCATTGGCTGAGATATCCCCATGTCATTTTCATCCTCACATGTTATTCTTGTACTGCCTTGCCTGTGCTTAACTTTCCCCATCACTTCTTGCATTGAGCCCATCAGCTTTGTGAACTCCGTTTTTGGGGTGACAATTGGCATGCCATCATGCTAGTGACATGCCTGAGGTCACCCTTCAGACCACCACACAATTATACACATCATAAGCAACCCACTGATACTTATGTAAATTTATACATTAGTGTAAAACTGGTGTAAACTAGAGCTGATTTTTTGGACTGTTCTCAGAAATTCTACTGTCAAGATGAAATATTAACATATCACTTTAGTTTTCTGTACCTAAGTTAATCACATAGAATTTAACTATCTCTTTGCACTTTTGTCCTTGTCTCTCACAAGTAATGTTTGTAAAGTGCCTTACAGTTTTGTAGTAAAGATGCTATCAAATTATTATTATTATTTAATTTTACATTGAATAATTTAATCTGTTTGACATACTGTGCATTCATTTCCCTTTCTCCCTTCCAGCTCCTTAACTCATAATAAAAACCAGTTAAATGTTACAGTCCCAAGAGAAAAGCAAGTGATGTTGGCGTTCACAAGTCCTGTTCCCAACATAAAACACTGGACTCCTTCCAGAAGGTCCATTCACTCTTGGACCACTGGGAGAAATTATGCTGGTGTCACAAAAGGCTTCTTGCCTGATGCAGGCAATATTAAAATACTGGTATTTGGATAAAGGTGCTCACAAGTGAATTACCAATCGCCAATCTGAAAGAAACTACCCACTACTTTTTTTAGGTAAACCTCCTTCCTATAATTTTTTGCTATATATACATATATAGATGTATTGAAACTATGGCAAAGCTACAGCATTGAGAGTACTGCCATCACCAGATAATCTCTTTGTTCACTTACTTTGAGAGATGATCTATTAGGTTCAGGAAGAAAAATGTGCTACTTGGCATCTCTGCACAGAAGCATCTGACAAATATGCGAAAGATGACCTTACGGCTCCTAAGAGCTCTTGAGATAATTGATCTACAAACACACACATTATCAGACAGCAAAGCAAATTATAACCAGCCACTAAAGGCACCAGTGGCTCAATAAATGATTTTCTGACATTTCAGTATATTACAGACACAGTGTATCTTTCCTTTGGGGTTCACATCACAGCAGGTCTATTTTCTTTGTAAACTCTAGATGGAGATGTACAAAAAGAAAAAAAATCTAAAGAAAGCCATAAATATAATGGCAGGTTTGACTTTTGAAAATGAAAATGTCTTGCTAGGCTATTTGCTCAAAATCTAGACCATGGCAACAGTTTTCTGCAGGCTTTCCTGTGTGGTACTTAATGTGATTGTGTGGTGCAGTACTGTACGTATTTTCCCAGAAAAATAGAAAATAAAAAGCCCTACATTTAAACTGACAGGATATTATTAAAGTAGCTTTTTCTCTCTTTGACATCTATACATACAACAAGAGTAGATGAAACCTCTGACTGTTCAGATTGTTATTCTTCCTCCCTCTCCATATAAGTACAAAACCTCCCCAAATCCAGTTCCCGACAACTCAATGGCACAGAGCACTAGCAATTCTGCACGCACATTTTGACCTCGCCAGTCGTTGACTCAAATTTATGCCAAGTGAAGAGTGACTAAAAAATCCGAGAGCATGCATGGCGGTAAATGAAGACCTGATGATTTCAAGCACAGTTCTTGTGGACAGCTGTCTGAATAGTCATTGTTACTTTCACTGGCAGTTTCTAAATAGGCAAGGATAAATGTTCACAGAAACGGAGCTAATTTCTTACATCTAGTGGCACACAGAGCAAGCATACAGATGTCTGAGCAGCTACTACAGGAACAGCAATTACACATTTCTTTTTGTCAAAGCACTCTGAGTGTTATAAATCTGTTAACTAACCTGTGGAATTTCAGGAGTTATTCTGAAAATAAAATTTTGACTTATTTTGGATTTATCAGTAAAAATTGCTTCTCTGAATGAGAGTACCTTAAGCTTTCCAGGCATCTCCTAAGGGGAAACAATGTGATGTTTAGAAGCATCCACTGAAGTTTGTTAACTTGAAATGAAATGAAGGATCTCATCTCCAGGCTTTAGCATGCCTTTTCACCAGATAGACTTAATCAACATAGTTTCTTAATACCTGTATTGAAAGCCACAAGTCACGGCGGCTACTCAAGATTGGGAAGCTCTTCAGATAACCTCAAACAAAACTGTTTCTGTGCACATTTCTGATCTGTCTTTAAGCCTATGATTCAGAGTCATATAATTGTCAGAGGAAAAACAGTGACTGCCGCTACCAGAGTGGGGCAGATCCTGTCTATCATTCCCTGGGATCAATGAAAAATATATGTCTGGCTAAAACAGACACAATTAATTATGCATGCTTCTCCAGAATAAAATATTTCTAAAAAAATTCCACAGATTTCTACCAGTTTCTGATTTGTGAATGCGATACTTCTCTCTACATGCATATTCTTCCATCAGCTGGATGCTTTTAAAATCCTTCCATCCATATAAGGAAAAAAAACAGGTAAAACTGATGGCAACAGGAGGACATGGAACCAAAACACAGGGAAATAGTTTTATTCTTGCCAGCAACTTTGAGAAAGCTACTCTTTGGACTCATGGATACCATCTTTCAACTATTTCCCTTCCTCACTCAGATCTGCTTAAATTTATTTTTTTAGTCATCTTCTATTCCACCTCAAAAGTTACACGCACATAATGTAATCCTAAATATGTAAAAGTAGGATAACAACAAAAACACACATGGAAATCAGTTGACTCACATTTATTAAATATTTATAACAAGAAAAGAGAAGACAAATATAACAGAAGCCATCTCAGTATTTTAACACCATGATATGGCATTCATTTCTTGTCTTGCCTTTTGTTGCTCATTTTGTATGTGTCTTTAGAAACTAATTTTTTAAGCAAATGTCACTCACTTTTATCTCATATCTAGTTCTGAACAAAAACAGGAAGAAAATGGCCTGCAATATAAAAAACACAATTCTCAAAGAAAGAGACAAAGCATTTCATAATCAGCCACCTATTCCATAGTTCCCTCCACAGATTAATAAGCCAGCAATACATTGCTTTATCATAATTGTTTTATCTAGAGCTGTATCATACAACCAAAAGATGAACATAATCATAATCAATGGAAATATCAATTTTTAAAATGAATTTTTCTTTTTTATATTTCCCCTGAAGATATTCCATGCACAAAAGAAAATAGCTCAGTTACAGTTCTGGGTTCTTTTGCGCTCCCTCTTTATTACTTTTTCTTATGTACTTCCTCCCATAAGGAGAACTGAATTATATTGAGGTTTCTAATGATTTTGTCTGTTTGGGTGGGATGCCTCTTTGCACAGGCAAACTTTTCACGTTTCAGAATCCACTGTGTGCTTCCTAATGTTAGTATACATTGTTTGCATGCATTTTTGAAAAATACATTAAATAAAGACCTTTACAAAATAATCCTTGGTAACAACTGGATGCCGCATATGAACATGTCTCCATAAACAGATGATAGAGAGGTGGATTCTGGAATAAGATTTTTGACCTTGAGTGTCAGGAAAGGCAAAGCTTCTTTTCAATCAGAGAATGAATATAACTGATCTCAATGGGACAGTAGATATTGTTTTACAAAAGTTTTTGTGGATTATTTTTACAGAAAGCTGGCAGGATGGGTCAGGGGAGGGGAAGAGAAAGATTAAAATCTTTTAACTTGGATTTACACTTGCAGCAGGGTTGCTCAAATGCTAGTTCATTAGCAAAAGGCTTACTTTTCTTAAAATATGCTTATGGTCAGCATTTTGTCATTCTTAGTAGAGTAAATCCAATGCATCTTTTTTATACTGAGCTGGATTTTCTTCTGCTTTATCTGTTAGTAACAGAATGATCAAGTATGGTCTGAATCATATTGAAAGATTTAGAAATTTGTATTTGCAGTACAATTCTGAGAATAATTTGGATTCAGATCAATGACCATAAATTGATTTTTTCTTTATTTGACATTGTGGATATTTCATTTCACAAATCATTTGCGCTGGTCAACAGGGGGTAAAAGTATTAGCTTAGTTGGACCCAGTATAAGAGCAACAATCTACAACCAATATGTGGGCAAATAATCTATTAACTTTGAAAACAGCAAAACTGCATACAGAATTGTCTAAATGAAACCTAATGAAATGGCACACTTCCTTCAGGACAGGAATTAAAAACGAAAATGTATTGTCTCCCCTCTGCAGTGCTGAATTAGGTGTGGGTACAACTCCCCACCTTATCTGCAGTGCTGTTGATCAGCAAATGCTGGTATCAGCCAGTGTGGAACAGCTGCCTCTCCACCTCCAGTAGCAACACTCCTTGCCCTAATAAAAATGCGATATTTTTACCAAGTCCATGAAATGAGAGGGAAATATAGCACAGCCTTCTGAAACAAGTTCTTGGGCGCAACTGAATATCTATGATCAAGGCAGGGAACTCTTATCACTACCATCCAAACAGCATGCACAGCAAATGTTAGTACAACTTGTCTGCTGGAACAAACACAGGGAAAAAAGCCAAAGAAATCTGTGAAGACACACAGCCTCTTTACACCTCTGGGGAATTCTACATCTGGTTTATCCTAAAATGTAAGTTTTTCTATGCAATCACCCAAAAGAAAACACAGTTTTAAATCCATTCATAGCCAGTTGAATAAGTATGTCTCATAAATCTATCCACAGGAATGTTTTCTGTTTAATATGCACATCCTTATCTTGAAAATAAGAATGTAGTCACCAGTGTTTTTTTCCCAGCTAAAGCTGAAATAAATATTCATTGCAAAACTAATCAACTTCTATTTATCTTCTGCCAATCTGCCAATTTTGAGCAGTAATAATAACAAAGTTATAAGCTGAAAATAAGGCTCTAAATCACTGAAAGCCATTCCTTCTAGTAAAGAGCAGGATATGCTTTTTAAAGCCATTATTTTTTTCAAGTCAGATTTCGTAATGCAGTAGAATGCCTCTATTCAAAGCACCACAAAGTGGAAAATACTCTTGAGATTTTCCATGACAGAAATATTTCCATAGGAAGTATTAAGGGAAGTAAAAGTAATAGTTTAGCTGTGATTCTTTGGTTTGGCTTGTATTGTTGTGTGGGTTTTTTGGAGCTTTTTGGTAAATTCCTAGAAATCATTATAGCTTAAAATTCTTTTGTTGGTGTGTTGGAACCTAACATATTCATTATTCCATACAGAGAGAAGCAAGGGAGTCCCTAGAAATATGGATTTATGAATATGATTCCCTGGAAAACTGGATATTTAATACCCAGTGCATGGCTAGAAGGTAGTTTTCCTCATCCATGTTCAAATATATGGATGATCATCCAACCTAATTGCCTACTTTCCATATTCAAGCCTATTTGATTTTTTTTAGGCAAAATGTATTTTAAATTGTTTGTCAAACTTTTCCAAAGAGGACCAGGGACTATGAAGAGTCTCTCTGACTATGAGAATAATTCTGGCTTGAGTTCGAAAATGGAATCGTCTTAAGGAGATACCGGGAAAATCCTATCTATTCCTCTAACCTGCTGACTGATGTTGAGAATTATGAAGCATAAGAATCTCAACTAAAATAATGAGAGGTAGCTATCCAGAAGGCCTGAAAATGGCACTCTTTGTACATTATATGTTTAACATATTTATACATATGTTTAACATATTTATACAAGTTGTAAGAGTTTTTTTTAATATATACACTCAAATACCAAAATATGCACCTTCAAATAATTTTTGTCAAATATTTGTTAAAAGTCTGAGTGTAGTCAAACAAATGGCATTTTAGATTGCACAAATGTTCTTAAAACTCACAGGTATATAGGGCATTCTTTAAAACTGTTAGTTTTACTCTAATATTCTAAAATTATTTGTCAAAATAAGCTGATTGAAAGTAGTTGTTCAAACAATACCCTAAACAAATGAAAACCTGAAATGCAAATTAGTGGGGTGGCGGGGGGAGGGGGAAACACATGAGAAAAAGGATATAACCCTGATTTTTAAATGGTATAGATTCTGTCATTAAAATCTGTTGATAGTCTTTCTATATCTATTGACATATAGATGTATACTTACAATCAAACCATAAACCTTCCAATATTTGACTGACAACACACTTGATCCACTGGATGTAGTTGCCAGGATATCATGAACACCCCATGTTTCTCTCTCAGCAGTCTGTAAGATCTGCACACAATGCTACACATATTCATCTTTAATCCTCTTGTAACTTTTGTCTGACCTTTTGCTTAGCACAGTTTAAGTAAAAAAAGGGATGTTTGTTCATGAACAAACCTATGTATTTCATGATCTATATTCAGGTCACAAGCTGAACAGGAAAAGCTATGTGATGAAATTTCATGCCAAACTGTACAAGAGAGCAGGATCACACTCTGTAAGAAATTCATCTTCCTTTCCAAGAGTTTGCACAGAAGACAGAGATGATCATCCTCAGTTTCAAAATATATGTCATTCAACAATTTTCTATAAATATTCACAAACTGAGGGGGAAGAATGAGGCAAAAGCACAGAAAAGTCTCCAATGGAACTCCAATCATACTGATAGCCATGTGTCTATTAATTAAATCAAGATGCTCAAGATTATTTGGAGAAGTGCTACATTTTAAACACAAATTTAATTATCACCTGAGAAGGAGAGCACACCCCTTTAGTTTCTAATAATTAATCAGAGTTCCAGTGACAAGAAAGAGAGTATAGAGAGAGGAAGAAGAAAAAAATCAAGTTTATAATCCTTGAAATCCATGTCCCTAGTATGTTCCTTTATTACTATTCAATTATGATGTAATTACATACTCCAGACTCAATTTCATGTAAAAAGTTAGATCTATCTATGGCCATTACACAAAAAACAGATATGAAAAATAATAAAGTAACCAAATCTCCTATTTTTTAAACTTCAAATTAAAAAAAAAATCAAATATAATTTTAGCTCCTCTTTTTCAGATATTGATTAGTGAAACTGGATAAAGGCTGACTAAAATGGATGAACTTAATTCCTATGCATTTGTAATAGAAACCATATCTGCAAAAATAGAGTGCCAACTGCTTCAGAACAGGACACAAGCTATCCCTAAAAGATTAGCAAGAAGTACTAAAAAAATATCCTCAAAGTGAAGATATTTTTCAAACATTGTAAAAATAGTTCATTTAAATAACATCCATTTTAAATTATTTTCTCTACAAAGAGAGACTTTACTTAAGCTTTCCTTAACATCCAATAATGCGGAGGTGAAGTTAATCAGCAGCATTCAAAGATCTGGTATGTTAGACATACCCTTGGTGGTAACACTTTTATTACAAAGCCAAGACAGATTAAATCTTATAATGTGGTTCACTATAGTTAATGAAGTTTATCAAAGCTGGTAAGAATGGGTGAGAAACAATATTGCCTTTGGGAAAACTGAGTGTTTGAAAACTTTTTCAATCTCAGAATGTCTCAGATCCCTAGATTTACATGAAGAAATTAATCCAAAATGTTTTGAATCTTTGAATCATCTTCATTTTTGAATTTCTGTCTATACTCATACAGTATAAATTAGATGTGAGAGATTTTAGAACAAAAAAAACCTACTGGCTTTGATGAACTGACTCTTCAATGATGTCAGAAACAAAAAAAATCTAACTTGCGACTTCTTACATTTTCGTTCTGTTTTGTTGCTGTCAAATATAAATTAACATTCTCAGCACTATAGCTCAATAGCATGCTAAAAGTGAAAACACAGACAGCTACAACTTCCTTTTCATCCTTTGGCAAGAAAAACTCAACTTAGGTAAATCTCTTTTTAAGTTTCAGTCACCAAAGATCAAACCTGTAATGCATTCTGACAACATATAAACTTAAAGTAGATGCATCTTGGTTCTGATAGTATCTATAGATACTCTATACTTTGAAAAACTTTGAAAGAAGAGAAGTTTTCTTTAGACCAAAGAAGAGAATGACTAACCAGACAGCTCTCCTCAACTTTTCTATTTACTACATAGTAAATGAAGCAGCAGGGAAGTATTAGTTTGCGCATGAAAACACTGGGAACAGAGCTTCCTACTCTTTAAGATTTTAAAGAATTTAATAGGACTTTGTAGTCTGCTTGTATTCTGTATTTAGTTTAGTAAAAGCATTTTGTAGTTTTTAGTAACAACCTTGGAGAATCCAAAGTGTATAAACAGAGTATGCCATAAAGTTTGCATTTGAGGATGCTACTCACACCTCTTCTTACTTTTAGGAATCTCTTGCCAAAGGCAAAAGGTTTTACTTCCCTCTCCTACCCATCACTCTTCCCCAGCCCAAGTCACACCCTGAATATTTACGGTGTGATTTGTTCAGTAGGTAGCTTGGAGTTTGTAATGGATTTGTTACTGTGAATGCCTGCTTTGATAAGGCATCCTTTGTTTGTTGCTGATACTGTTTGTGGATGAAAGCATGAGGGTAAGTCCTTGAAGTTCTATAACTGTGTGCATGAAAAGAAGATATTTTGGAGAAAATGGAAAATAATTTTACCTATTTCCACTTGCTGTATGACTGATAAAAAGCCACTCATCATTCAATGTGTAACACATGAGACGCAGATGCAGCATACCCTGAGTAAGACATGCTTGTCTTTATGCTCTAAGTCTTTGCTAATACCTCAGTGTGCTAAATATTGAGAATAAAGACAGTTTTGCAGGTGGAATTCATTACTAGGATTTGATAACACAAAACTGAATTACCAAAGCATTCAACTCAAGTACCTCTTATTTGAATTTTTCCTCTTTAGGCCTGTTTAGAACTAACCATGTTTTTTCCTCTTTATTAGTTATTTTGCATAATTTTTTCCATATACCTGCAATCAAAAACAAATGACAGACTGCTTTCATTGAGAAGGTACAGAGATTCTTTTTTTCTTTAGGAAACAAGTCTATATTTCTGATTTGAATAATTAAGATGAAACATTGTGATACCTTTACATCTGTTGTCACTCCTATTTTTAGAACAATATCCTTACATAGATGAGTCAGGACTTAGATATGATGGCTGAACATAACAGTAATATTCAAAACTCACACTGTCCATACCTGTGTTATATATTGGTCCATATTTTATCTAAAAATTTAAATTCATGCAAATCAATCAGTAGCTATTACAGATAAGACAGCTTACAGCAAAGTGTATATAACTTTGCTGTATGAAACTGTGAGTTTTCAAGACCAGGATCCCAAAAACAGTTTCCAAAAACAAGAAGACTGTTTATTATATTTTACATATTGCAACTCTCAAGAAATGGTAATAAAACAAATTTCTATGATGGCTTTCTTCACCAATTTTGAGATAATTTTCTCTTTCTAAATATGGTTTGCCATTATTTCAGTGGAGGCATAAGCTGTGTGACGAAAAACCAGACAGCCCATGGCTGAAGAAATATTGTCAATAAACAGGTCACACAAAAGCATTATCTTGATATTGTTTACTAACCATAAGTCTGTGGGGTTTTTTCCCAATCCCCTCCTGAGTAACTTTAAATAGTTCCTTCTCCTGCTTTAATAAAAGGAGCAGCAAAGATGAGCTTGAGAACGCAGGTTTCAATATTAGACAGATATCTGTTATCTGATGTTGCTGAAAAGCTCCAGGAAAACTGTCTTGGATCTCAAAGAAGGCATGATCTCCAAGAGATGTGCTAATGGCAATAACTGATGCCGAGAGCAACTCTTCTTGTACCTTGGCAGCTGATATTTTATGTAGGTCTACCAAAGAAAGCTTTCGTGTTGATCAAATAAATAGTCTTTGATAATTGACTGAAAGCATTTGGAATGGTACTTCAGAACTTGCTTATTTCTACCAAAAAGTGGAGTGAAAAAGGAAAGTGTCCGAAAAAATAGAAACACTAAAATGCAAATTCATAATGCAAAAATATAATGTTTAACATGACAGAATATTTCAAACAGCTCCAATCAAAATAGCTCAATTGAAATGACATTTCTCAAGCTGAAATTATTTCATTTCACTGAAGTGATCCAACTATTTCAGTTGAAATTATTTTATTTTTCTATAGAAGAGTATTACCTTGCAAAAAGATGTATTTCCCATATCTGTTCCCTTACAGATCAGCTACTAACCAGACTGTCTTATTCCCTGTACCCCACAATTCCCTCAGAGCATTCACTATGGAATTATGAGATCTACATGGAATCCAGCCCACAGGAGAAAAGAGAAAGCTGATTGCTTTGCCCATGCAGACCATGACTTAAGGGGAAACTTAATTTGGTCATTAAATAAAAGACAAAGTATTTGCACTGAGTTCAGACTGCCACTCCATTCTCCCCCCAGTTACATATAGAATATAAGAATAAGTAGGGGAGACTGACAAATCTTGAACTGTTGACAATTTCATTTTGGAAATGTTTTATTTTCATCATAAATTGTTTTCATGTACTCATAAACAAGTATCATCACTTATTTTCAGTTCAACACAGCTGTTTGTTTGAATTTGGATTTTAATGGCTAATTTCTATTTAAAACAAAGAACACATGTTTGAATTCAAAAACATTCATACAAGAATTAGAAGTAGAAATACTAAGAAAAACTAAGCTTCCCATTGGCTAGATATAAGAAAGTCCTACACTATCAATAATTTTTCATTAATGTAATCTCTCAATCTTCATTCAAAACTTTTGAACAAAAATTACTCAAAGATGGATTTGAACAGTTTCAAGTCAGAGAAGAAAATTCTCAAGTGACTTTGCATGATCCATTCCCTTAGAATCATGGAATGATTTGGGTTGGAAGGGAACTTAAAGCTCCCCCCTGCTATGGGTAGAGATACCCTTCACTAGACCAGGCTGCTCAGAGCTCCTGACAATCTGGCCTTGAACACTGCCAGGGATGGGGCATCCACAATTTCTCTGCCAACCTATTGCATTGTCTCACCACCCTCACAAAAAATAATTTTTTCTTAATATCTAATCAAAACTTACTCTCTTTCACTTTGAAGCCAGTCACTCTTATCCTTTCACTACATGCCCTTGTAAACAGTCTCTATCCTGTAGTTCTCTATCTTTTCTGTAGCTCCCTTCAGTTACTGAAAGGCTGCAATTAGGTCACCCCAAAGCCTTCTCTTAGTCTGAAAAACCCAATTCTCTCAGCCTTTCCTCATAAAAGATGTTCTATCCCACTAATCATCTTGGTGGCCTCCTCTGAACTCCATCCAACAGGTCCATGTCCTTCCTGTGCTGGGGACCCCAGAGCTGGATTCAGCATTCTAGGTGGGATCTCACCAGAGCAGAGCAGAGGGGCAGAATCCCCTCCCTTGCCCTGCTGGCCACGCTGCTTTGAACTGCAGCCCAGGACACATGTCAAGCCTCTCATCCACCAGCACCTCCAAGTGCTTCTCCCCAGGCCTGCTCATGATTAGTGCATCCCCCAGCCTGTGTTGATACTGGGGGTTGTCCTGACCCAGGTGCAGCAACTTGTGCTTGGTCTTGTTAAACTTCATGAGATTCCCATGGACCCAGTTCTCCAGCCTGCCCAGGTCCCTCTGGATGTCATCCTGTCCTTCAGGTGTGTCAACTGCACCACTCAGCTTGGTGTTATTGGAAAATTTGCTAGGGATGTCCTTGATCCATTTATCTATGTCATTAATGAAAATATTAAATAACATTCCACATACAGACTCCTGAGTGATGCCACTTGTCACTGATGTCCCTTGGGACTCTGAGCTGTTGACCACTACCCTCTGGATGTGACCATCCTAACACTTTCTAATCCCTCTAACAATCCACTCATTTAATCCATCTCTCTCGAGTTTAGAGAGAAGGATGTTGTGCAGGACCTTGTCAAAGGCTTTGCATAAATAAATAAATAAATAACTAGGCAAATTATATCTGTAGCTCTTCCCTTGTCCACTGATGTAGTCACTCCATCAGAGAAGGTCGTTATGTTGGTAAGGCAGGTCTTGCCTTTGGTGGAGCCAGCTGGTGTCTCAAATGGTGTTCTTGTCCTCCATGTGCCTCAGCACAGCTTCTTATCAGGCACAGGGGTGAGACTCACAAGTCAGTGGATCCCACTGGCCTCCTTTCTACGCTTTAAAAAAATTTATACAATGTTTCCCTTTTTCCAATCATCTGGGATTTCACCTGACTTCCAGGACAGTTCAAATACCATGGAGAGTGACTTGACAACTACATCAGCCAAACCTGGGATGTACCATCGGGTCCCATAGACTTAAATACATTCATATTCCTCAGGTGATCATGAAACTGATCTTTACTTACAGTGGGAGGGACTCTGCTCCATCAGCTACTTCTGGTAGCACTAATAGAAAATGGAATTCAAACTAAGACTTACTGCTATAAAATATTACTTTTTATAGGGCTCTTTCATTATAGATTAGCTTTCAAAGTACTTATAAGGAGGTCTCGATGGTTGTTCTCCATTTCACAGTGCAGGAACTGGGGGGTGCATATCAGGTGAAAACCAGTTGGGAAATGAGAAATCTTTGAAAACAAATCTCATGGCTCAAAGTCTTAGTATCTTTGAAGCTAAATTTGAAACTGCCAACACTATTCTAATCTCACATAATGTCAAGTCAGAATGTTTAGGGCTTTGGCTTGCTTTTTTTTTTTTTTTTTTTTTTATTTATCGCTCTTTCTGACATTCAATACAGTTTTGTACAATGTCTGCAGATTTTATCCCTTTAAATAGAAGTGACTGCAAATATTCTTTTCCCTACTGCACAGGAAATAAGCTGAAATTATTTATCCCACCAAATTATATAACCATATTTAGGAGTTTTAATTTAAAGTTAATCTATTTGATGTTAAAGGAACTAGACAGTTTTGTTGGCTTTGTATCTTATCTTTGATTTAGTTAGCCTAAGATGTTAGAATTTGGAAAGATGACTTTATTTTCCCCAGGGCAAAATATCACTCTGTTAACAATTAAAATGATAATAATTGTACAAATGTGTAACAAATTAAATAAAAAGTCTGATGTATGTAATGACAAAGCATAATGAAAACCAGTATGAACTACATACCCCCATGTTTAATGTCTAAAAACATTGAAAACCTAAGTATTAAGAAATTGGAGTTAAAATAATTAAATTTTGAAAAATGTTGTTTATAATTATCTTTTATTTAAGTATAAACTAAAATAATCACAAAATGTTAAATGATGTTATCCACAGAGGTTATTTTTTTCTCAGTTCTTTTCACATATTAGTTCAATGTACTCTGAATTTGATTGGTTTCTAAGCAGAGTTCATGGGTTATCTATTCTCCTGATTTTTTTTCCGTGAGTGTCTAAGGTTAACAAGTTGTATATTGATTTTTAAATTTATGTAATCGTCTCTTGTATTAAATGGAAAAATTCTGTATCCTATTGAGCAACAGAAGGTGGTTGGTTTTATACAGTCCACAGATCTTGTTTTTGGCTAGAATATTTTAAATCTCCCATCCACCACAGAAAATCCCCATGTTAGTATAAATAATACTGGTAATAATACAGTAATGTCATTTGGTTATAATTGAAAAGCATTGTATGGGAATATTTCGAGCTCAATCCTGTAAAATATAATTTTTTTAATAAGAGTTATATTGTTGTATTTTACAGAAGTCCTAATCTATGCCCCACCTGTATATTTGTATATATGTACTATACAAATCTGAACTGACTTGGGATTCCATGTGGTAAACTCTGTGACCACAGAACCACATGGGATCATAACGTCTTTAATGGTGGGATGATTAATAGACTTCTTTTACTGGTCTGGGGTTTTCATTCACAAGCAAAATATCTCCCTGTTTAGATCATGACTGTAAGAACTCCTATAATCTTTTATAAATTAAGTTTCTATAAATTAAGTTTCCTCAGAAATGTCAAAATTGTTACTCTACCATGCAGCACCCCTCACTCCTGATTCTAATGGCTTTTTATTGCCTGGAGAAACCTGCACATTTCCACATTCATATAAATGTTCCTTAAGGTGATAAAGGAGTTCTTCAAATACTGATTAAAAAGTAATTGCTTGAGGCTTTGAATGGAGTCAAAATGCTGAAATCAGCATCCATTTCAAACTTTTTAAAGATGCAAAGAGAAATAAATCCACATCCCTTACACACTTGCTGCTAAATCCCACCCCAGTACATTGATCTCACTACCTGCCACAGTGCAATCACCACAACCCATAGAATTACCATAAAGTACAGCAACCACAGATGCTTCCCTTAGATACTACTTGTCCAAATCTTTGTGCTTTCACAGTACCTCATTTGCCTTAATGGAATGAGGAAATTTACACAACACAAACATTTGGCCCCAAAATATGGAACTTAACATTCATTTTTTTATTAAAACACAATGACACAAATGCAAATCTGAGATCTTGTTTGTATGATTTGTATTCCAGACGTTGATATCTAACTAATTAATTCTACAGAAGATCTGTTTCCCACCCAAATTCTCATTTATCTTTGAACTTTTTCCACTGCAGTGACAGAAATTCACATAGTTTCAGATATTCTGTACAGTTTGTGCTACCTCTCATGCAAAGAAACTCTTGGCACATCGTGCTCATTGACACTGCTGGTTTTTGCCTTTCCTGCTGGAGGGCAGTGCTGTAACCACTCATACAAGCTCTAGATCTTCCTATCATAGACATGGTTCAAGCAGCCCTTTTTGACCAGTTTGCAAGTGCCTTGCCCTCCACTAACATTTTAAATTACCATGTAAACTGCAACAAATGAGACTTTGGAACTGTGTGAAATGATGTAGAACATTCAATTACAAAGTCTCTGCATGAGCCAGTGGCAGCCTCTCAAGGTTTCATTTTGCCTTGCAGGACATCCCAGTTTGACATCCACTCATGGCTCCATTCTGAGAGACATTTAGCATAATGCAGAAGCAAATGCTGCAGAGGCAGATGTCCTACTTGCTACAGAGCCACTGGACAGAAGGAATAATCATGTAATTGTAAAAGGGTGAAGAAATAAAACAGACACATGTCAGAGAAAAGAGGGAGAAAGGCAAACAATTTCTCAGTAATGGTTAGATGTAACTGTTTCAGGCACCTATTTCTTCCATATGCTTATGAATATGTATATTCTGTTTCAAGTCTGAAAAAAGCTCCACCTGTTATTCAAACTCCTGAAATAAGGGATCTCACCTTGATTGTCAAAATGACAAAGAAATGTACCATCATGACAAATGGCAATAACCACTCCAAAGCAGTAATAATATGCTAATTTTTTAAGAATAGTCTAAAGGTACAATCACAAGGTGTCAGAACCCAGAAATTGTATCTATTGACTGGCACTTTTTCTGTGATACTGACAGCACAAGAAAGATGAAAGGGTCTATGGCTATTACTATATCTTGGACAAATTAACAGAATAGTGATACATCGGTCCAGTGGTGTGAGCATGAGCACTGCCAAGGACTGCATGCAGATATCCATAAAACTCACAAGATGAGCATCACTCTTGACATCTTTAATGGAAAGCTGATTGCAGAATCTCATGCATCTGTTCTGCTCAAATAAGAGGCATTTCTGAATACTTGTA
The DNA here is from genome assembly GCA_013397955.1 of Grantiella picta. NCBI lineage: Eukaryota > Metazoa > Chordata > Aves > Passeriformes > Meliphagidae > Grantiella > Grantiella picta. Next base: position 125,368 of record VZRM01006694.1, read on the forward strand.
AAGAATATCCAATAATCTCATAAAAAATAAAGCTCATTAAAATGTCAAATATATTCAGTGTTCAGAATTTCTAAAATGTTATGATTTTCTGATATTTACAATACCAACTTTATGATGATTTTAAGGAAGAATTGCAGCATAAGACTTAAAAATTAAAAAAAAAAAATTAGATTAGTTCTACTTAATCTTAACCAGAAAAGCTTTGTTTGTAGTGGAAATAATTCTCCTTTTAAAGATAAACAGATCTACATGTAACATTTTAACTGTAAAATTGAAGTATTATTATTCCAGGAAAAAAAAATTAAGGTTTCAAATATAAAATCTTGTTTTTTGAATTCTCTGGGTTTGTCGGTAATTTTGGAGGCAGTTTTGTTGAGAAGGAGGATCTAGAAGCTAGAATGTGTTTTCTTCCTTTTTCATTTTATTTGGGTAACACAAAGTGCTATTATTTATACAGCTTTAGAAAGGGATAGTGGCCTCCATGCTAAAACCTAGAGTGATTAAAAGTCTCCTTTACAAGGTTTCATCCAACTTTTTTATAAATAGTCAACACTATGAATGACAATGTCAGCAAAAACAGAAAAAAAGAATATAATTTTTTTCTCCTTATAACTGAAAGTCTTAGTTTATATTACTTTGAGCAAGACAAAAATATGGCTTTGTTTATAATTTCATTGGTTACAATTTAATTCTCTGCCAGATCATTAAAACTTTTATTTGCACATCTGCATCCAATGTTTATTGCTCTTTTAACGGAATTCAACTTCCAAATAATAATCTTTTCAGTTCTGAATTTTATATTTTAATTAAAGAGATTTGATTCCTTTGGAAATATACAGGATAGTATCTAAATTATTATATAAATATCACAGAAGTGCTTGAAGCTCATGGAAGCTACAGTTAGTCTAGGGATACAATATTTGCAGAAAATATTGCAGAAACTCATATACACGAAAAGAAATTTGAACCCTTAATATTATGCTAACAGTTGAATAGTAATATTCCTGAATCTGTATTAAATGCTAGAGGATAGGATAGATAAAATAACCAGTGGTGATTTATAATACAAAGAAAAAATAGTCAAATTAGAAACATTAACATACCTTCCCTGCTCATAGAGTTGTTTCATCTCAAATAATGTTGGTATCAAACTGCATGCAGTTATGAAGTTTTGTATTTATTATGTACTACCAAAGCAATGTATAAATGCAATAAATCAAAACCAACTAGGTTATGCTAGATGTTCTTTGTGTCTCCCATTGAACACTGCTTTTTCTTTACAAAATAACAGCTGTTTGTAAAAGTAACTGCACACACTGTGTAGATAATGACTTCAGTTGCAACTGAAAGGGTTTGGTTTTAATCCACTTAATTTACAGTCTTAGAAATGGTGGCTATGGCTATGACTATGAAGTTACCTCTAGAAGTGTCAGAGAATCTTTCTTTGCATTTTATATCAACCATGTCGTTATATTGCCCCCCTGAGCACACACCTTTTCCAATACCTCATTCCATTAAGACCTTAAGCCTGTAAATTATGTATCGTATCTGTCATGAGTCTTTGAGAAAATTTATCTTTGGCTGTAAGGTCTGATCATAAGAATAAATTTTAAGGCCATTTTCACCACTACCTTCGACTGGTAGGAAAAAAACCCCCAACAAATCTCTTTGTATTTTTTTTAAGGAAAATTATATCATGAAGGGTTAGAAAATGATCTAGTTACTTCAGGAGGTATTTTGTGGGAAATTACTCGTATTGTGGATGACTGACTAGGTTATGTTCCTTTTTATTAATATTCCATGCCTCTTTTATTAGAAAACAAGTTCTTGGAAATTATCATTCCCTATTTAACATTCAGTTTGCTGTGGGAGTATTTCCTTGCATATTTTTATACACACATGATCATAAAGTCTGGACCACAGATTTCCAAGAGGACTGATTTCTATTTTCATTTTTATTCAGAACATGTAACCTTTATTGCAAATTTTTAATTCTTTTACAGTTCTTGGTACTTTTATGAAAAATGAAAACTTTCTCTGTGTGTTGAAAACATGAGGCCAGCATTCATATAACTTCACCAACTGAAAAACAGCATTATGACTTATTTATATAGGTCCTAAAAAATGGTACAAGAAGTTAATGGAGAAAAATAAAACTGCAAAAATCAGTTTCACTCTGTTATTGGAGTCACTGTTGGGTAGCTTCATAGATGCCACCCTCAAGAAATTGTTCTTAATGCCTTCTTGCTTTCTAAAGAAGTCAGTCAATAAGATTACCCCTTCATAAATATCCCAAGATTATATGTAAAAATGAATTTATTTGTGAAATTAAATGCTAATATTCTATTAGTTTTTGAAAATGTTCTATACTTACACCTGTCAATTAGTTTGACACCGTCTATTAAGCCTATTAACCTAAAGAAACGCTGTGCAATTTATAAATATTTCTTCTACCATGCAATGCCAACATATTTCGCATTATCATTTAATTAATATTGAGAATAGGTGCATGATTATGGTGTGATAACCAGACTGGCACATGTACAGCAGGGCTCAGGCAGGGACTGAAGGTGCCAGGCTGAGCTGGGACATCTCCCCTGGGCCTGTGTCAGGAGATGGGGGGGTGGATGTCCCAGCAGTGGCCAGTCCCAGCCACTGAGGCAAATGAGCACCACCAGGACCCTGAGAGAAGCAGACTTGCGCTGCTCAAGGGCTCTCCTTTAGACATTGATTGGCTGCTTTGGAGACAAAGTTCTGGGGTGGACTTTCCCTTGGAGGTGGACTTTACCTCAGAGGGAGTGCTGATGTTCTCAGGATATTGTGCTTTAGCATGTTTTCTCATGGGAAATAGCTCAGGCATTTCTAAAAATGAGTAAATAGAGAAAAAAAAAGTCGTGGGTAAGCTTGCAACCACTTAGTTGAGGAGCATATCTTGCATCAGACTGAGGACTTGATCTCTGAGCCTCACTAGTGTCAGAGATGGGGAGTTTTGCCATCCTGTGGGAAACCAGGAAAACTGGATGAACACAGAAGACTTTCAAAACCAATATATCACACCTGCTTTGTGAAAAATTTGTTCAGATGGTCAAACGATCTCAAGGTGATCCAGAGCTCTCACCCCCATCAGAAGATACATGCCTCCTTCCGAAAACATGAGAGAGCCCATGCCTAGGCTGGGGCATGATTATCCAATAGCTTCTGCTAGTTCAGAGGTTATAACTTCTTCTGATTGATACAGCTCTGAGCCATTCCCACATGTCCTGGCACAGGGTAGCAGGGGAAGCAGGGAGAAGCACTCAACACTTCACACTCGACTTCCTTTCTTCAGGAAGCTCTAGGGAGCTGTGTGGTCACTCCTCAGCCTCCTCCTCTCCAAACCAGACAAACTCAGAATACTCAGCCAGGTATTTCAAAACTATTGTGAAAGGTCCACCTTTCCATAGAGAAGAGTAGGACCTCACTAACAAATCTGGTGACTACAGATTCTCTAGAGGGAAAAGAAAGATACTATTTGATCCTACCTACAATAATTCTTCAGATAACATCAGGAGACAGACCATTAAAATAATTTACAAAACAGCTATCAAACTCTGCCTTTATTTTTGCCATTAGTTAGCACAACAACAATTAGGTCAGTGACTGCTATGGAAAATAACACACCATACGAGTAATTGCTTTATGGAAATATTTTTAATATTATTTATAAGCAATAGGAATAAGTAAAAAATAGTACAAAATTAACTATTTTATAAGCATGCCCCATTTAATTTGAAAGATCACCTTCTTTTCTTCTTACATACCAACTGAGAAAATCAAGTTTTAAAACACTCATATTTTCAAATTGATAATAAAATAAAAACAGGGTCAGATCTAAATTTTGAGGATGGAAATGCTACAAATCAGTGATTACTGTACTTGAGAATTTAGCCAAAGCCTTTCACTCAATTAGCCAATAATTATCAGCTGCCAGAAAACAGCCGTGAAATAGGTGAGGATGGCATTTTTTGAGTTTGTTTGGTTAGGGTTTTGTTGTGTGTGTGTGGGTTTTTTTAAAATATTAGACAGAACAAACGTACTCTAATAAAGTACCTAATATTCTACTAAAATTCAGATACCTCTGTAGTTTGCTATCACTTGAACTCTGCTTTCAACACTGAAGACAATATACTTTATGCGTCAGTGTGGTGTAAGATTTGTATAGATGACAGTAATCTGTTTTTATACGAAAATACTCAGTGTTCAGCAGCATGATTCAGGAATTAGTCAGCATTTTCTCATTTAAGTAATGCTGTTAAATTAAAAACACAGGAATTCTGAGGGAAAATAAAACCCATTTTGGTAACACTGGAGGCAAATCAGTCTCAGTATTGCACTGCAAAATATTATTATTTGCATTTAATGAAAAACTTGGAAAATCAGTCCGAATTGTATCATTAGTTAAGCACATAAAGACCACATCAAGTCAGTGGAATTAAAGGAAAAAAAATAGACAACAAACACTCACCTTTAGCTAAATCATCAAACCAGCCTAATCAACTACTACTGGACTCTATAAGTATGTACACATATATGTACTCTGGAAATGGTGTGATGCACATTTATATTCTAAATGATTGAAATATCTTTATTGGCCTCTGTTAATCTTTCATGTCTGCATAAGTAGTAGACTCCAACTCAGAAATTATTATTAGAGATATGAATCTAATAATTCCAAATTATGGAATCAAGATAGAAAACAGACATCACATACGAAAAGGCAGACCAGTTAAATTAAATTAAAAATCTATTTATTCATCAGTGTGGTCATATAAACTTCAGCTAAATTTTATGATGTAAAAGACTGAAAATTAGAGGGTTTCTGTTTGGAAACTTAGCATAGTACACACAAAGTTGTATTTTCTCCTATGAGTAAACAGCCTAAAATATAATTTCGTTCATCATATCATTTGACAGAAATGTTCAAAATGTATTGAATGATACAGTAGGAAACACAATTGAGTAAATATAATTCAGTTGTATTTACAATGAGATAGATCACACTGAAACTGGAGGACACTGAAGCAAAGTGAGAAAATTATTACATTAGACTAAGGAAGAACAGAAGTTAAGTGATAAGAATGACCTTTTTTCTAGTTGATCTGTAGTCTGTCACCTCACTGTCAGTGTACTTGGTGCCTGCTCCTTCCTGGCTGTTCACCAGGGTAATCCATTGTAGAACATGGCAAATTTATTGTAGAAAAACAGAATGCTGTTTCTCCTGCTTTCCACAGAAACCTTTGAATTTTATACAAAAAGCATTCTACAGTCACAAAGCTCTCAGAGTCAAATCTCAAAAGTTTATGTATATTTATATACACACACACACACACTCACACTATATATATATACACATATATTCTTCAGAAAGAGAGAGTTACTAAGCATCTCAATTAGACAACCTAAGTATCTGTTACATTTATCTGGGCTTTCCTTTACATCCTCTCTGAGAACACAGACCTAATTGCTCAGTATCCTGCTGTCACCAATTTGTCCTAGGTTAAGTATTTTCTAGTAGTACATATATTTCCTTTGCTAATAGATGCAAGTGTCTTCAGGGAAACTGCTCCCTAGCTTTAATAAGGAGAGAGCTGAAATTAAAATAATCAGTTTCAATAGAAGAATTCTGAATTATTTTAACAGAAAATGTACTGGTTCTTGTGAAGATCATATCAAATTCAGTTGAATATATTAGACCAAACCACAGCATAAATTACCTTGTATCGTTTCCTTTTCCATTTTCTTGTTATAGACTTTGATATCTGCTTTTTTATCTCCTTTACATTTTCTGCAGAAACTTTTCTTTTCCTTGAAAACTGAAAACCTTTCAACTTCAATTTCTCAGCTGTTTTGTGGGAAGGTAGAAGTCCAACTAAAGATGCTGCTGGCAGTTGGCTGCTAGGATTCGACTTGTGTCTGCTCACTTGCTGCAACAATATGCATGAACCCATGCTAGGTTACAGATTAATGACCAGAACTCAAGGCATCTATTACTACAACCACAGTGGTTACTAACCAGCTAAATGCAAAAGCCTTACAGCACAGTAGGATTTCTATTTAAAAATTGATGTGAAACCACACAGCCTAACTCCCTACAGTTTTCAGGGGTACACTGTACTGCCCAGACCAGCTCTGTTAAGGGGGGGTTTGTTTTCTGAACTCAGCAATGTATCAACCGTTTACTTCATGGACAAAGACCTAAAGAATCCACAGTGCATATTTTTAAATGCCTGAGGTCAGAACTGGCTCTCACCAAACATCACATGTCCAGAGCTTTCATGAAGCAAAGACTAACTGCTAAAGTAACTTTCTTCTCAAACACCAGGCACAGGTATTCTGGAAGAGCATTTGTCCTCCCACTGCATGCAGATACCATTACAAACCTGCTGCTGCTTCATTACATCAAAATATGCAACACTGAATTTGTGATTACAGTATATGCAAGCATACTACACTGATAACTGAAATATTCCAGCATTTTCATCTACAAAATGTATACGTGAGCACCAAAGGATCAAAGTACACTGATTTGGAGGGATAAACCTGATTAATTCCCTAAATTAGTCCTAGCAAACTATGTACTCACACACTTGAATATCATGCTCAGTACTCACAAAAGGTTTTAAATCTCTGCCCAGATTCTCTTTTCTTGGCTACAAAATTGTAGAGAATAAGAGCATCAAACCTTCAAAATTATAATTAATATTTGTTAATCACATTCTTGGCATTGAAACCTTTTTGTCCTTAGATCAATGCTCCCAGATGCAGCACAATGTTAAAAAAAGTCCTTTAGAAAAAGATAGACCATGTACACAAACAATCCAAACCTAAATGTAATTCAAACACTATCTCAAAATTGCAAAAATTGTTCATGAGAAAAAACTAACTACTGGAAAAGTAACATTCATATTTCATTCATAGCCCCAGGAAAATAATTCTAATTTATATACTGGTTTGTGACTTAAATTTTATTTCTCATGTCTTTCACTCAGTTTCTAGGGAGCATTTTAGGGAAGAAAACTGATTTTCTTATATTTAAGTATTGCAGCTTTAAATCCAAAATTTGGGTAAGTTCACAATATTGAAAATATAAAGTGAGAGGAGCATACCAAAAAATTAAGATATCTTTAACTTGAAGAAGAAACATTAATTTAGTCAATGGTTCTGTGTAAGCTCAGCCTGAGAACCACATCCAGTTATCTGTTAATAAGCAAAATCTAATATTTTCTGTTGACATAATGAGGTGTTCAGAAAAACACACATAGTTTCAATTAGTAATTTACCAAAAAAAAGTGCTTAAAATGAGATATTCTACAGTTTAAACCTTTGGAATCTGCTACAATGTTCAATGAACACAACATCTGGCAAAAATAATGGGACAGGAAGGACACAGGCAAAATATACTGACTGCTGTTTACAGGTGAGTTCTCTACCACACTGTAAGGTTATCCCTGTGTTAGGGAAATGCAACAGTCACAAAGCACATTTACAAAATTAAAAAACCAAATATTAAAGTGTCTAATCATAAGTTAAAATATACATGGTCATATATATTTATTTTGAAATGTTAATTTCCATTGGAATGAGGAAATAATACAACATTTGTAGGGGCCTGTACCCCATAAGTTCTAAATTTATGCATGCATTTTTCATAAAACTAAGATTGAAAATAAATAAAATAAAGATAGAAATTAATATTGAAAAGAGTAGATCTGTCTTCTGAGGAGGATAAGTGTGAGGGCAAGTAAATAGGTTCTGCCATGTATCTTCAATATATGTACACACAAAACCCATTAATGGTTAAGCCTAAAGTCATAAAACTCTGCTAGGATAAAAAAAACCTAACTAATGTCATAAGTGCAAAATTAGAGGTGGGACAAATGCTATTATTAAGAACAGTTAAACAGCATTTTTACTAGAAGTATTAACTAAGAAATTAATAGGACAAAATGAGTACCTTTTACCTGTCTAGCTGTTCACTTAATTCTGAAGGCTACATAAAATGGAGCATTCATACAATCATTCTTGATTTTGTCTCCCTTTTACAACAAAAGTATTTGGCTCTAATATATTGTGCAATAACACACTATAAAATATATGAAAAGACACTTAAAAGGATAATAGACCTAAAGCAATGGAAAATTTCTGAAATATACTCATAACAATGTTAATATGTTTGATTAAGTGTTTGTTTCAGAAAGAAATATGGTTGCAATAAATTATTAATAGTAACAGTCCCAGACAGTAACACGCAATCAACATCTTATTGCCAGTGCTGTTACAAAAATGCACGGCACTTTAAAATCTTAATTAACTGAGAAACTGTATTTCTTATAGTGGTACATTTGTGTAAAACCACCACACACTGATTACTGATTGCCATGGTATTACTCGAACAAATCACAATTTCAGGATGAATGTTTTTCTTTAGAAATAATCTCCTTGTCTTCCACTATGTTATTGTTTACTTTCCACAGAACAATATCAAAATTAAATTATTAGTTTATTATTCTGGTTAACATTAAGATAATGATAAAGTATTCTAAATCAGAGCAGTCTGGTTTCAGTTGTTTTTAAAATTCAAGACTTTTTACTATTAAAAAAACCTTTAATAATCAGATAAGCTGCTATAGAAGGAATTGAATAAACCTAACTACCAAATTTCTTTTTGGTCAAGATAAGCAAAATAAGGACATGTAAAATATACATATTATTTCAGTATCAGGAAACAACTTCACTGTCTTCTTTCTTATGCTTCCGAAGTGATCATAATTTTGCCACCGACTTAAAGAAATAAGAACAACATTCTGCACAAATACCCCAGCACAATATGAGCCTCTGTTTTACTCAATGTGAGATTCAGTTTTACTCTTGATTTTGTGACTTAACTGACTTAAAAATGTAATTCTAGCAGTGTTGATAAAAACACAACAAACCACAGTCCTTGGACTAAATGCTGCCTTCCTTGTCCAATAATACCAAGGATGCTATTGAAGTGAATGAGTACAGCAAAAATTAGGCATTTTCATTTATCATGTTTTCAAGCATTGCAGGGCTGGAGGAACCATCACTCAATGAAAAATCTTAGATGTACATGGTGAGAGATCAGAAATGAGTAGCACTATGTGAATATAGTTCTGCTGTCACATTAGGAAGGAGGAATAAATTTAAGAAAGGGAGCAAAAAATCATTTGAGGTAGCCACTGGATGGGACTCTATCCTCCATACTGTCTTCTGCGGAAGAGTAGCTGAGCATATGTAAATATTAAGGCTTCTCAGGTGGCATTTTAATGCATTTCAGGTCAGTTTTAATTACAGTCTAGTGGTATTAAAAAATAGCATGTATGAGAAGGGCTCATTAAGGGCTATCGCAAGAGAAGTACATCAGCTATTTGATGCTTCCTAAGTGTGTGACTATTTATAAAAGTGGGAATTGTGATGTCCATGACAATGCACACCTTTTCAGACCCAACTGCTATTCTGAAAGAATAGCAACATAAACCACATTTAGGCCAAATATAGCAAGTAATGCAACAACTTTTGTCTTTTCTACAGCATGAAACATTTAAATGAACCTTGATAAACAGTATTGTCGGTGTGCAGAGAGCCATGAAATTTGCAATTGTACTAGTACTTATCTGAATGGCTTTCCAATGTCCTTTTTCTGACACAGCACTTTTTATGACTGCACAGAAGCTGCCTAGAACAAATGGTTTCCATTCTCTAATTAAAAAAGAGGGGGGAAAACCACAAACAAGCAACCCTTGATTCTCCCAGGTACCAAAGTTAATTTTTTTCATTTTATTTAATAGAAATATATGAGATACAAACAAGAAAACAGATATGGCAAACTTTAAATAACTGAAATAATAAACTGAAGGATATCTGTTAAATTCTGTTATTAAAACGAAATGCAAAAACACTGAGGGCCACAGATCTCCACCTTCGCAAGCTGTATCATAATAATGTTTAAGGCCTAACTTCGTTCCAGAAGAAAAAGAACTTCAAAATGGAAGCAATGAAAATGTGCCATGGCTTCTGCATCTTCTTGTCTCTGCTCACCTCTGAGGAAGGCTTTCTCACCATACACAAGACTGAACTGATTATTCTGACCTCTTGCCTTGAGATGTCACAAACCTATTTTATGATGTCAATGTCTTACGGTGAACAAGGTAGCTGAGACTTCCTGTTAACTCCCTCCAGCAAACAAGAGCTTTAAACTAAGCTAGATCTCAAATTTGTATAGGCACAGGCATGATGAGATGAGGAAAGTTGTGTGGTTTGGGGTGTTTTGTTTTTACTCTATGTAATTTTGCAATTTAAACAATACTCTGTGAGGTGCTTCCCCCAGTCTGTATGTCAAGCTCATTATTAAAAGCAGCCCAAAAAATGAATAAGGGAGATAAAAGACACAATATTAATAGCCTGTCTCACAAGACTTAGTTTCAAGTGTGTTGAAGTCTGTAGGAGTGCAGGGCTTTTGCAACTTCAGGGATTCTCTCAGGACACTGCTCTCATAGACACTTTGGCCCACGCTGAACTCCTTCGAGAGTGTCATATAAACTCTTTCAGAATTTTGCCCTCCTGTTAAAGTAAAAAGATATGCTAATAGTTCCCATTTACATAGTGTTTTGCATTCTTAAAAAGCTTTTTAGACGTTAACATATTCATCCTGAAAGCAGTATTGCAGACACATTATTCTCTATTTTACAGACTAGTGAACAAACATAAAATGGTTATGCTTCTGACTTGTGCTACTTATTCTCTTTAGAAGTTGGGAGAGAAAAATCAGCAGTACAGGAGAGGGAACCCAGATATAAAGAAATGCCTCTGGTGCTGTGGTCTTTTCTTCTTCCTGTCCCTTTGGATTTTTACCTTTGTATGTACTCATCACTTGTGATTTCAGAGCTGCAGTTTCTGTGCCTTATCTAAGAGCAGCATTGTGAGGAAAGCAGTAACCTTGTCAGCAGTAAAGCACAGAAAATAGAAAGAAGGCTAAGAAATACCCAACTGTAACAGCTGAACTTGCAGAAGTGAATTCTCGTCATCTTACAAGGTATTATGTGTGAGAAAATTTCTCTAAATATTGTATAGGCTGAGTTTATGTGAAGGTCAGTAAAAGTTTTTCTGATACAAAAGACAGTACACAGGTTTAGTCCCCAGATAACTCTGTGCATATATTCGTTCTTATTTTTCTTTAACATGCAAAACTTATAGAGAATCTCAGTGGAAATCAAGCAATATCCCAGCAGAAAGATATTTAAAAACAATCTGCCACAAACATTCCCATAGTCCACAGGAGTAAGAGAGGGTATACTTGAAATTGTTGCTTGCCCAAGCAAGTAGTCTTTTCTTCTGCTTCTTATAAATTACACACAAACAAATATCCATATATATACATAGATTTTCTATGCTGGAAGTATAACCTCATCTTTGAATGATAAATTTCTGAGGGGTAGTGATCAAACACTTATGAATTATCCAGAACTTCAGATCACTAGTTTTAAGAAGGAACATGTCTTAGGAATGGTTTGATTGAAACTGGGTTAAACTCCAAGTACCCTGTTGGATCTTTGCTTGAGCTGAAGGAGGATGAAGTATCTACCTAGACAGAATTTATACACTACAGCCTTTTTTAAGAGCTAAAGTTGAGAACAAGAATACATTTAAGTTAAAAAAAAAAAAAAATTAGAACTGATCTCACAGTCACCTTTTTTCTTTTCTTTTTTTTTTACCCCTTTTGCATAACCCAAATACAGTTTGGTTATACAGTATATAGTTTGATTTATGGTTATGTAGTGTTTAGCTTATTTTAGTTAGTCTGAGAATGTACATGGGTGTTACAGTTTCACAAGGACATTAAAATCTTCATAATTTAAGTCTGAGGATAATAATAATAATTTATTTTGAACTTCACCTGTAAAAAATTTTTACAGAAGTTGAAAGCCTGCTTGCATATTGAAACAACTGTATTCTGGTACAAACCTTGAAATTCTAGGATCAAGTGGAGTTTGTGCTGGCAGTTTTAATTGTGTTATTCGGAAAACAACCACTCCACAAGGCAGTGAATTTGAGCCTTGGCAAAAATGACAACATCAATCTCTATCTAAATTGGGATTATGAACGAAAAATGTATATTACAAAAAATAAAAAAGTTACAGTAAAACTTTGAACAGTTAGACAGCCACAATGCTAGGAATTAAGGTTAAAAACCCCCAAAACATAGAGCAAGAATGTCTGTCTTCCAAGACAAGAATCTTGTCTTCCAAAAATAGATTGAGATGGAATTAAAGTAAGAAAGAACTAAATCAAGAATTGTTCCTCATCTGTTTGTACAACCATGTAAAAAGTACTTCAGCTCAACAAGGATCAAGATTCAGAGAATTTAAAGGTTATTAAATAAAACAGTTCAACACATGAAAGCATCTATTGGTTTTTAACACGTCAGATAAATATTTGGCATGGTAGAATATGCTCATTTGTTCAAAACATGAAAAAAAATCTTTTCCAGACAAAATTATATTGTATTTAGGAGTAAGAATGACGTCTGGAGAAGAAGGTCCTATAAGGAAAGTGTACTTTAACACAAAATTAACTTTTACATTAAAGTGTACTCTGCTACATATTTAATTCTTTGAATAGAAGCAGATTTTTCTGTAAACTATTTTCTCACTTGGTTTCCAGTTTATTTATTGTTAATATTTTATAATTTTTCCCAGTAAACAAAAAGAAATTTCTTCATCAAAATATTAATCTAGGGAATTGCATATCAGCATACACTACTCCCTTTCCACTTTCTTATGAAAAAAGTAAAAATGTTATTATGAAAAATACATACAAAAAAAAAGAAAATTACTGCATATGCATTTTTTAATGCAAAAACTGTAAAACCATTTTTATTTTATGAATGCATTTGAGACTTCTTTGGTAGATGTTGTCACGAAACACAACAAATTTCCACTTAATGTCAGAAGACTAGCAGTAAAGTGCTTAAATCTGTTGACAGGCTATCTAAGACTAAACACCTTACCTGAAACTGATGAAACAATGACAACTGTAGTGATTAAAATTTCTGCAATTTCAGAACAGGTGCTCAATCTTTTCCTTTTGGAAAATTTTCTTACAACAGGAAATATATTATGTTTCTGCTCAGAACCCCTTAACATCTCATTGTTCCAGCAAGAGCTCTTGACAGATTTGAAGTGGGCTAGAGAATTCAACTTGAAAACACTCCACCAGTGACAGCCTGCATTTGCAGCTCGTTGTATGGGGTATATGTACATGCTGGTCCTACATGTTTTTGAAAAGTAATATTTCATTTTTTACTTATTCAATTGGTTTTATACTTTGCACAGCGAAATTAACAGCAATTCACTGAATACTATCACCAGGGGGTAGGAAAGGCATCTTCTCAAAATGCTGCGAATGCTAAACCACATCAAATCCAGAAGTATAGAAATGTAAGTGGGGAGTTTCCTCTCTCATTTTATGCCCTTCTGCTTTAGAGCAAGCAACTCTTCAGGTTCTTGCAAGGGCTTTTTCTCATGTGTTCCTCCATAAAACAGAGGGAAGGCAAGAGACATCCCTGGTCACAGCCATTTGCAAGCTGCACTAAAGTTGTTATGATAAAATAAGTCTTTTCCCACTTTTTTTTCATAATTCCCACCAAAAGTACAAGCCTGATCTCAACACATGCTTAATTTTTCACCCTTGAAATCAGCTGAGTTAACAGCAAAATCAAAACAAATATCAAATACCTGTACCTCTCTTCATACATCCCAAGTTCCTATTCCTCAAAAAGTGTCCATGAAATTCTACTTTAAAAAAAAAAAAAGCAAAACAAAGACATATTGTATCAAAGACTTTGACTGGGATGTTTATGAGAAGTTAGAAAAAAACATTTTGAGATTTTTTCATAACTCTGCTTGTATCAAACTTTTTGTACCATCTCCTTTTAAAGAATCTGTCATACCTTGACAAACTAAACAAATAAGTCCCAAAGCCAGTTACAGTAAAAATTACCCTTATTACTTTAATTGTGGATAGCCTGTACTGCAGTTTCACAGGGTTTTTTTGTTTTGTTTTGAAGTAAGGATTTGGATGATGAATAGATCTTTAAACTCTGTATTTCATTTACACACCTGTTGTAAGGGCTATGCTTAAAACCAATGATAAAACGTACATACTGGTGCCGTTGTATGAAGTAGTATATAACAATTTCTCACTTGTAGAAGGGAAAAATACTTACCTTTGCTAGAAAATCCCATTACCATAGAAAATAGACCACATATTGGACCAAATTTTTTCCCTCACTATAAATGACTTAGAACTTAATTTCTAATTATATCATCCTCTATTAAGTGCATATTTGCAGGAATTACTGAAAAGGAATTACTGGTAACTGTAGCATACTTACTCTGTTAACTTAAACGGTGAAAATGAAGACAGAGAGAAGCAGGAATCCAAATGTTGGACCTCTTTTATAAAACATGGAAGCCTGAAGTCCATCAGAATATGATTACATAAAATACATGCACTATTACAGCAGAATCTTTTTTCCTGACATTTTTTTCCTGTGCAACTTCAGATGATGAATAATCTGCACCATGAAAGCATTGCAAGGAGAGATCATACTTGTAATTAATGTCAAATTCACATGAAACTGTGAAGATTCACTTGATAGAATATTAAACATGCCTGCAAGGTTGTCTAGTTAGCGATACAACTGTTTAAAAAAGTGTTTTGGCTAGAATTTATTTCTGAATTCTAGTGACAGCAGAGGTTTTGTTTTCTGTTAACATTATTTGCATTCCATTAATTTCAAATTTTTGTTTAAATAGATTCCCACCACAATTCATCTATTTCCTCTTGCAGTTCACTTTTAATTCTGGGAAGAAGGCAGCATTCTTTATTACATATTCTACTGCTCGCAGAAAAAGTAGCTTCTTTTCTCATTAAATCTGTTAAACACTGTCCAAGAACATCAGTGATGCCAGAGGTTTTTTTATCTGTTTGCTAAGTTTTTACTGTTGTATTTTTGGATGAAGACATTAGATCTCCCAGTTGAATACTGTGATACACATCTATAACATTTATTCGCCTTCCTTATTTCTGACAGTTACCAAGGTTGATACAGCCAATTTCAGTTACAGATAGCTCAAAGCTTTTGTAAATAAAGCAGCTTGTACCTTTTCCATCCTATTTTCCTCTAACAAAGAGCCAGCTCCCTTTTTTTCCATGTCAATTACAGCCTTGCAAAGCCTAAGTGTCCATTTGAAAAGGACAAACTGAATTTTGAACAAGATCCTGCCTTTAGAAAATTCCAAGCCTTGATGTTTTGGTGTAAAGGTTGAGACAGCCTTTTATCTTCAAATATAAAAGACAACATTTGCTTCTGCATACACATCTGATTGGTGTGAAGGTGTACAGGTAACTGGACACCAGCTTGTCAATGCTGAGCTCTTACACAAACATCTTTCAGAGACTACAAGAAAAGAGTGAAGTGGACTTTTCCAGGGGCATCCTGTGTTTATGTCTGTGTTTATCACAGCACCACTGCCCAGACCTCAACACTGACCATAAATAAATTACTTCCAGAACTAGAATCTCTAGAAACATATAAGTATGGTGCTGAGATTTATACAGCTAGAAAGACTGAACTAGACAGAATCCTAAAGTAATAGCTCTGGCCGGTAGAGCATTTTGACATGATCTCATATCAAATAATTTGGAATTAGTGTGGGAGTTTTTAACATGATTTTTTAATGGCAAATATGGCTGAAGACCACGAGTCACTTTCTAAAGAAATCTGCTGGCTAGAGCTGATGCTCAATATCTTTAAATTTCCTAAAGGCCTGAGACTCTTGGAAAACAAGATATGAACTGAATTTCACTGGTACCTTTGGGAAACATCTTTGTATTTTTATTCCCCACCTAAAATGGATAAAAGAGTTTATGGATGAGGTAAAAGATGAGGCAGTGAGACAAAAGCTGCTTCCAAAATAGAAAGGGTTTATAGGCTTTTCTTTGTTTTTTTGACTTAATTTCTGAACTGATCAGCCCAAATAAACTAACTTGAGAGTATCCTACATGGCTTTTATATTTTATTTGCAAAAAGAAATGGTATGACTTGTAGTATATTTAAACCTGTGTATAGAAGAAGCATTGCCATCTGCTATTGAAGTAATTGTCTAAAAATTTATTCTATTATTCAGAAGTAAAGATACGATAAACAGTTTTGGGTTCTTTTTTTCCTGTGACTCTTCATGCATGCTGAAATAAATAAAAAATACATTTTTACTTTAACCTCACAATGAAAAAAAATTACATTTTTACAAATTCTCTTTCTATGCAAGCTCATGTACTATTTGGGAGATATATATAAAATATATAATATAATATAATATATAATAGAGGCAAATTTGAGCAACATGACCATGAGCAAAAGCACCACCACAAAGACTGGATTACCAAAAAGCAAACAGTTTACAAGAGCCTCCTGGTGGCATTTGCAGATCAAATAATTTGAGTTCACAGAAAACAGATTTTCAAAGATTTCCAACTTGAAGTCTTACAGCGGAAAAATAGCAGTGCCAAAAATAATTTTAACTTACTGTTTTTCCAAGCATAACGAAGAGCAAACACTAATTTAATAAAAAGATGGGGGATGGGAAGAAAAGATCTCATTGGAAAGGAAGGGCCATACTTAGAGCTCTGGTTGTGTCCTTAGATTCTCCCAATTAAGCTGCTTTAAATAAATGAAACTATATGCTTTGCGTCCTAAGCAAGCTATCTAAAGAACACAGCCCTGGAGAAGGAAAAAGCTTCTTTTTATATGCCTTCAAATGTATCGTCTGAATCTCAATGATGAAAAATAGTTATTCAGCTTCAAGACGTAGAATTTAAATTATCGCTTGGCATAATATGTTGTGCATAATATGTATGTTCAGTGGCCAGTCTTGCTTCTAATAATTTTAAGCTGGCATATCAACTTGTTTACACAACAAGAATTAAAATATCTAGAAACATGTTTGTAACCTAATTTTATTAGATGACCAGGAACAACTTCCCTCTCTTTTATGACTGGCCAGCATGTGGCATGGACCTCAGGGGCAAAATCAGGCAATTTGGCCAAAAAATGCCTTTCAAAGGCTTTTTTTAAAAGGCATCAATCAAAATCTGGCAAGAGGAGGAGAGTTGTTGGCTTCTACATTAATGTCTCCATTGATGATATCACCTGTGAAGCTTAAAACAAATAATGTATTGCTGGAAACTACAAAATAGAAGTGTTAGCAGAGCAGGTGTGGGTTTGGAGGAGCAGAGCAGTTTTGAAGACTTCACAGTCATCTTTTCTTTCAGTTTATGCTCTTCTACTGTGAATAATATAAGAACAATTTCTCCTGTGAGAAAGGTTATTTCCCTACCCACTAGACATGAACACAGACTGTTATAGATAATTTAATAACTAGTTTTTACTTAGTCTGACAGGCATTAAATAACAGACAATTAATGAAGGAAAATTAATAGGTAAAATTTGCTGAAGTATCAATTTCCTTAAAATTAAATGAAAGTAAATAAATGTCCATAAAATTAAATAAAACTTTACATTAAAAGGAATTAATGGTCTTAAAAAATATGCAGAACATTTTTATGAGCAAGGAAACTAATACTTTCAAATGGAAAAGCCACAACTTTAAATGAAAAATATCTACAAAGGTAGTGTAGATGAACCTGTTTTACACATTTAAAATAATTGTAAGTATTTCTACAGAATCCTTGCAATCTTACACCTTGGTTTCAAAGCTCAACATCCAAAAAAAATCAGTTTTATAATCACTTAAATGTATTATAACGTATGGCTTACATCAAACAGCTGAGATTTTAAGCATAATAAAACAAGACCCAAAATGTTTAGAAACAGGTAGCTCTTGAGTTGAGCACCAATCACTGTTACTTCAGAACACATGGAAAGCTGTTCCATACAAGCCAAGTAACCCCTCCATTAGCCCTCTACATGCCAGGTGTAGCTTTTGGCCTTTGCTCTTGGTTCACAACTACCAGCAGGAAAAGAAGTTCATGAGTTTATTCTGTTGCTGCTTTCAGCATGTGACAAGTAAGAAGTTCCTGCTTAACTATAGGAAAGAAAATAGTGGCTGAAACAGCTGTTTGTTTTTGAAAACTTCAGAGAAAAAATAGGCAGCATCTCTGTGTCCCTTATTCATGCCATACTGAGTGCATGTCTTGAGGTTTAACCTTCAATCTTTCCTCTCTCCAGCACTCTGCAGGCATAAAGATACATATTTCAGACACAGAACTAAGCAGTAATTCATACACTTTCCTAAATCTATGTCTTTTCCTATATGTAGTTCTATTCCCAAGTGAACCAACAAAACACAATAAATAAAGGACATAAAAGGAAGTATTCCTCCAGAATTTATTTTTGAAATTAACAGTAACCTTGTAATACACAACATAGACACAATTTTTCCTTTTATTTTCAGTGCCTATTAAGATTTACCTAAATATGGGCCAAATAAAACTCTCTGCCTATTCCATTTAGGTAACTCCATATTTTTTAAAACAAATGCATCGTTTCTCTGATGGGAAATGCATTTCCCACAAAAATTGTATACATTTTTGTCAAGGCCTTCATAACTAAAGAATTTTTTTTTAAAACAACAATATTGGCAATTGTGAAGTGTCAGGTACAAAACATACAAAAAGCTTAAAAATGTCTGGAAATATGAATCTGTTAGGAAGTTTGTTCCTGTTCTTTCTCCATGGTAGATAATTCCTAATTGCAGAAATGAAATAAGGAAAAATTGGTTAAAAAATCAAGGAACTGCAGGAATTTATGAAACATATTAAAAATCAATATGTCTGGTAATGACTGGCTAAAACTAAAAACCCCTTGAAAAGAAGACAACTTCAAAACAGCTACAAAATTACCAGAAGCAACAATAAAGTAGTGAATTAGGAGGATAGATACGTAAGAATGCACTATGGACTAGGTTATGACTTTAAAAATGTTATTTAAAGGAACAATTCAGAACTCTTTAGGAGAAAAAAGAAGCTTAATTATAGGTCTTTAAGGGATATCTGTTTTCTGAATCTATGCCCCTGACTTCAGAACAAAAGTTGCAATGGTTTTAATTGGATCTTTTAAGCCCATACAAGCTTCTAACATAGATTAATTTAGATTGCTTTTAGCTTAGGCGACATACCAATGACCCAATGTCTAACCTAATTTAACCAGCGGTCAAGCCTTCTTAAATGCCTTTATTCAGGCTGTGAATACTAATTTAACTAGTTGGTTTGTTTGTTTTAAATCTCAAAGAGACCTTTTTTTATGTTTAAACTTGTATGGTTCCACAATAATGATGGCTAATGATGCATTTAAGCTGCCCTTGTAGTCAGAAACGTGACTTGCAGAAATGACAAGCTCTTACTGCATAAAATTTTCTCTATGTACGTGATTCATATCCACTGCCTTTACAGGGGAAGTTAAGATTTTACCCGTTAACAAAACACGGTCAATGAACGTAAAAAAGAGGCAATAGTGGGGTATGATTTTCTCCCAAGTTTAACATTAAAACCAACAAATCATTCCAAATGAACATATAATTTTGCTATCTCATATAGCTACCCATCATTAATGAAGATAAAGTGAATTACACAGGTATCTGCAGAAAATTATATGAGCCAAAAGGAACTCAGTTTTGAATTCTGGTGCCAGATTCCATTCCTGTTATACACTTTTAGTATCAACTATACATGAGAGTGGAAAAACACCTTGTCGTTGTTTTACCTGTGTTTCAGGAAAAAAAGTTTATTAGAAGCAGAAATTGCAAGCAAAAAAGCCCCAAACAAAATTAATTTAATTTTTTTCCAGGAAATACCTTTGAAATGTTTTGTTTCAGAGCTTTGTCATGACAGTCTATCAAGCAGAGTCCTTTAGCAAACTTGACTCCTTGAATTTATATGCACTCAGTGAAGGCTGAGAAGACTCCTAGAGGATTATCTAATTACCTTTCTATGCAAGGCTGCTGATTGGCAGCAAGAGATGAAAATAGGAGTCAAATCCCTCCAGGAATAAACTGCAAATGCCTGATGTTTTATTAGAGTATTGTAATGATCCCACAGGTAGGTGAAAAGGCGAGTGCACAAAAGAGATATTTATTAGACAGTGTAAGGGAAGCTAAAATCTAATCTATTAACATACCAAGTGATCATCAAGAACAAGTTTGATTTAAGAATCTGCTTTGTGATTTGCAGAAATGTCACATCACTACACTACTGTGCCCAAGAAAGTCTGTGGACTACAACAACACTCCATGGAAAAGGCATGTGCCATCCAGGTACCACTCCAATCCTGCTCTTGTTATCTGGGATATGGAGCAATGCTGTCAGTTTTAAATTAAACTGTTCATTGGCAACCCAGGAACACAGAATAATTTGCACAGCCTAATGGTCAAGGCACTGCACAAAACTTTCTGTTCCATAACAAACTGTCATGTATCTGCGAGAAAGATGCCCTAAAAATGCTACACCTTATTCTAATAAAGAACTACAATATTAAACTTGCAGTGTAAAAGTGCAGTGCAATGTGAAGTTGCAATGTTAAAATTTTCATGTGAAAGTTAATTTACTGAAAAGCCTGATGAAACTCATTATTAATCTGGCAGACATAAAAGCATTAAATTTTTGCTAGATAGTGTTACTCACATGCTTTGTTCTTTTGTCCAGAAAAATAATGCTCATTAGCCATTTGTCTAGAAAATACAATATACTGAGTCAGAGTGTTCATTTGCACACTCCTACCTATTTTGCAGTGTTGCTTGATGTCCAATGGCTTTAAAAAATGTCAGTGTGTGCTAAGTGACACTTAAAGAATGCTACTAATATAACCATTACAACCAATAGCAGTTAGAGCTACCAGTGTTACTTAAGACCTACAATTTTTCAGTCAGGATTTTGCATTGATATTTGACCACAAGTGCATCAGAGCCATCCATTAACTTGTATTATGTAATGCTACTGCAAATTGCTGTTTAGTGGTGTGTTAACTTCCTTGAAAATCCCACTCAATTCTCATCAGATCTCATCTCATCTCTTTGATCAAGCTTGCATCAATGGCTAACACTCATTACAAATTTTTTTCAAGGCAACTCTGATTGACTTGACGAATGTCCTCATCCAAAGACCGTT
This sequence comes from Grantiella picta, assembly GCA_013397955.1. Taxonomy (NCBI): domain Eukaryota; kingdom Metazoa; phylum Chordata; class Aves; order Passeriformes; family Meliphagidae; genus Grantiella; species Grantiella picta. The sequence goes on from VZRM01006694.1 coordinate 146,611, forward strand.
CTGGAAATGTGGGGAGATGACACTCAAGAGCATCTTACTCTGAACAAAAGTTCAATTAGGTTTTGCCATTCTTTCTTGCTTAGCAAATGAATGACATGTGACATTCTAAGGTCAAATACATTTGCTTCTGTTTTCGTGTAATATCCAGCTATGCAGAATGTCTCTTTCAAATTTCAACTTCCATTTTTTGGTGATCATTATATTTTAAAGAACTAATTCAATTCCTTGTTCTAGCAGTCTGCATTTTGGATGCCTTGAGAAGAAAAGCGTGTTATGCCTACTGTTGTGAACTAACCATAATTGTTACCTCAGAAGTATTCACCTTCACTCTAATGAGTTGATATTATCTATTCTGCAATGTCCTTTTTGTATAAAGGTACACAACTGACAGATGGTGGGCAAATTATGAATTTTTAAAAGCAAAAAAACTTTTAAAGTACATTGAAATGTTTCTTAAATTGCTGCCATGAGTAACCCTTTGACAAAGCAGAAAGTTATTTTATTTGCATCAAAAAAGAAAACTGAAGGCTTTGATGACATATTAATTTAAAGAAGAAAACCAGTACCAATGCTCATCTAGGCAAGTATCTTTAAAGGGTTTGAAATTATTACAAAAATCAAAGCAGTAAAAAACTACAAACGTAATCTCAGTCCTACTACTAGGACTAGTTTCTGTTTGTATAATCACAGAATAGCAGTAAATTCTGCCAAAAGTGGTGAGGTGAAACAATAACCCAAAAATCCTTTTTTCGACTGCATAACACAGCTTCCATAAAGCTTGTTCTTTAATTAACAGATAATATTACAAGAATACAAGTTAATTATCATAAGTTAACTATCTTCTATAGTGCACAAGTACTGAGGAATGTCTACATTCAAGTTTTGTTACAATCACTGTGTTTGTATTATACCAAGTGGTTTTAAAATTCTTAATTTTATCATGTGGATGTCATTACAGTAGAGAATAGCACAAGAAGAAAGAGAATGGAAAGATGCCAGGAGGTGGAGATACAGTGTGCCTCCCCCAATCAGGGACTAATTAATTCATATAAGCAGAGTGTCTATAAATATGCAGCAGCTACATGAAACAGCTGATTTCCTTTAACGATGCTTCATTTTTCTAGATGTTTATTACAAACTAATAGCAATCTGGCAAGCTGACTGGCTCATACTAATGTCATATTTACAGCAAAGTCACTTCACATGAGACACAGATCACGTTTGTAGCAAAGCCATTTCATGCGAGCATAAATTACAACACTCAGTACAGATTTGCAAGATGAAAAGGCTACTTGATCTGTGGAACAATGCTGATCATTAAAAGAACGCCAAGATCACAAAACCAAAATACCTTATGCAAACAATATAATAAAAAAAAAGTTTTGCTGCCATTCCCACTTCTCACAGATAAAACAGATGAAGAAGACATTTACCCGAAGACATTTACCCAAAGACATTCACCCAAAGTCCAAGGACTACATTAAGAAAAAAAATGTCTTAAATCAAGGACATCTAGTTCAGTCAATGCAGTTACTCTTCCTTCATCAATAGTTTGTTACCAGTTTTTGAAGTAATTTGACTTTAGGTTTATACTTCTAAAATAATTTTAGCACTCCACCAATTACTTTTCTTAACTGTTATTTTGTAAAATGAAATCTGGCATTTTTGTTTAATACCCTGAAATAGCATATGCTCTCTGTCTGACCTTCTCTTTCATAAAGAATTAACAGTTCTGGAAACTAATTTATTTGACTGGGGCATTCATACTTAGAAATTTGTACTGCTTGCCAAAGGTCAGCTCTGATCATCTCTCTTCACTCTAATGCTGCCCACTTTCTGTGTAAATGTTATGCTTTATTCCCTGAATAAATCTTGCAGGCCCTGTTTACTGCTGGTGTTTGTCTCAAGCAAACATCAATCTGACAACCATGATTAGAATTTTTCAAGAGCTTTGATTCCATCTTAGAGGAGTTGAAATTTAACTTCTTAAAGCTCAGTAGACATGGTATAAGCAAGTCATCTGATCTTCTTCCTAACAGAGAACGCTTTCAACATCTCCCAAGTACCATCATAACCCTCTTCAGATTCCCTGCACAGAGAAAAAAGGATTTCTTCAAAAATAAACTGTTCATTTGAATCCATAAGTACACACAATTTCTATGTGCGGAAATAACAGATTCAAAGGGACTGACTGAGACATTCTCTTCTCTTGATATTTCTATAGGACAGCAGAATCTTTAAATGCAAGTACAAAACTATAAAGGAAATTAGCATCTGTTAGAAAAATGGCAAGAACCTTGAATACTCAGCTCTTATGTGCTTCATCATGGAGCACAGCAAAAGGACACACAAAACTATATTTGTCTACATTAGACCATGTGCATCATGCTTAGATGACCAGACTAAGTGATGTCCAAAAATTGTTTTGGCTACAGGCAAGATTCTGTCTCAGATACACTTGTAACTGTGTTCAGGGAGGGCTGAACATTTGCAGTGAAAGAAAAATTTTGATACTATATTTTCAGTTGTATCCAGCATTAACTTTCACAGCTGTGTTATATTTGTCCTGATATTTTTAATTGCTTATTCAAAATAAATAAGAGCAAAACCAAGAAACATTGAGACATTTCCTCCCACTGCTTTAGCCATATTTTGTTGTTCATAAGAAAGGACTATTTTTGCATGTAAATCTAGGAATTTATAGGAGCCAAATATTCCACACATCTGAGAAATAAAAAAATAAAAAATAAATGTCCTTTCCCTGACAAATGTAGACAGGATGATTTACTACCACCAGTTTGTGAGTCACCAGTTTCTGCAATTTTAGTTTCTTTTCCTTCCATAATTAATTAAATATTCACAAAGACAGAAAATGCATAGAGACAAGTAGTCAGGAAATTCAGCAGGACTATGGGCAATGTAAAGATTATATGATTTGCATATGAGCACAGAACAGTGTAGAATGGGAAGTCATCAATCACAAAGACTCCTGTGATGCCAGAGCTTTGTCCTGATTATGCTGTTTGTGTGGATATGTGCATGTGGACTGATATAGAGTTTAGGAATGCTGGCATTGAACATACTCTTTTTGTATACACGCTGATATTGTATGCATAAAAGTGTTGCACACATAACTACTCTTGTACGTATCTGTAGAGAACACTATATGAAGTAGATGAACTTAGACAACATAGGTTCTTGAATTGGTACAAACCTTATTTGTGTCTTCAAGAAAATATCAGCACAACTACAACAGCACCAGATTATTAAGCATCATGTATGTTGCTATAACCTAGAAAAGTCCTCAGCTGTGTATGAGCAATCTCAGAGGAACCAAATATTTCATAGTCATGTCTGTGTGCCATCTTAATGAAGCCAAATATATTCTGAACAGGAAACATTTACCCAAGCACAGCAAATGTATTTTTTTCTTAAATATAGGCTTTTCTCAATATACCTTCAGGAAACTGTACCAAACTCATTTATGCCTTAAAACTTGAGAAGCGAAATTAAGTTACATGTATTATTTTCAGAATCAAGGAGACTACAAAACACAGAAAACTTGAAGCTTAATTAGTTGAGTTTCAAATTCCCTGTTTGAGACCATTAAAAAGAAGAAATAACCACTTCCTGGAATGGAGAGACACTAAAGTTGAATTATTCTGCTTGAATAGCTTTATAGCCTTCATCACCTTCATTCTGATCAGCAGAATATTCATTCTAATAAGATTTTAGCCTAGGAAAACAGATTCATGTTTTACTTTTTTATAGGCCTGACCTTGTTTATAGTCCATACTTTTTTGAGTTTAACCTTGTTGTTGTGAATAGCTGTAAAAAATGCTGTACTTTAAACAGAAAAAGTGAGTTACTAATGTTAACACTATTTTCCTGTCAGTGGAAAAACATTATTAACATTAATCTTGTCTCCTCAAAAAATCTTATTAAACAGTATTCTAACTTATACTGAGATAAATTGCTCCCTTTACTGTCTGGATCCTGAAATATTAATGAAGGGCATAATACATAAGTAATTTTTTATCATAGTGTGTGATCTGTTCCACTATGGTGCACCAGCTGACTGTCTTACCAAAAAAGTCAGCATCACTCATTACTGAATTTTTCAATCTATAATTCAGTGGAAAATGTCAGTTTGGCCAGCCAAAACGCAAAAGTACAGTACAAGCACAGAATAAAGTCAGATCACAGACTGTCAGAAACAACCAAAGCCACCACCACCAAAGTAGCTAATAAAAGACCATTTTCAGCAGATCATGTGTCCCATTTTACCATTTCCATTAATACCATTTTCTGGGGTAAAATTATATCATTTTATAAATATATATAAAATTATATACTGATATAATTGCAATTACAGATATATAATTTGTGTACTATAAAGGTGGAAAACCCAAAAGATTCCTTTAACAATCCAATTGTTTAAAGAGATATGAGTGATTTACCCTCAATATGTCAACATGTCACAAGCAAGAAGACAAAGGTCATGAACATACCAGCTTTTTTCAATGCTTGTGCAGAATTTCTGCCTGTGTCTTCGGCCACTCCTGAGTAAACCCCAGCTAGACTAATGAAAAGTAGATGTGCTGCTGGGATGCCATCAGAAGATAAGGAAACTAAGGTAAAGACTGGGCTCGGATTTCCAAAGCAAACACCATTCTGTGAGGTATTTCTTGTACAAAGGTCAAACTCTGCTAAAATAATGAAAAAAATAACACTGCTCACTAATAATCACAGCAGACAAACTTCAGCAGTGTGAAAAGTCTATTCATAGCCTACAAACCCCTTAATGCTCAGATGAAACCTTGCTTGGAAGATTAAACTGGAGTTTAAGCCACACCCTCCTGCCAAGCTACCTTCTATGTCTGTGTTGTACCAAGCTCCTCATTTACTCTCAGGACTGGCTCACCCATTCTGAGCAGCTCAGGCCATACTGAAAAGGGAGGATGGGATGACTCCCCCATGACATCCCTCTCTGCACCTCTGGCTGGCAAAATGAAACACACCCCTCTACATAAATAACCAAATGTAAATCTACACATATGGCTCACCCCAGGTCCCTCTCTGCCATGGTGTCCTTGCCAGGGAGTCCCATTTGCAAGGCAATGTTGCACCACTGCCCGCCCTGCTCAGGGGGTGCAAGCAAGAAGGTAAGAAGAAGTCCTCAGAAGCCCCATTCTCCCTGCCATGGCCACCTTTTTTCTGTACACCTTTCCTTACAACAGTAATTTGGGGTGAAGCATCAGCAGGGTAGCTGGAGCAGGATTTGTAGTCCTTTTACCAGGACACATAAATAAAGAGCTTGTTTCTGATGCTTATTTGCCCTCAGGGTCATAAGCAACACAGCGAAAATGCTTCAGGCAGTGTCTAGACCTACTTGCAGGGATACACTGGAGACCTGATATCCTCCTCCTCCTCCTCCAGGCAGGCTGCCAAAAATTACCCATGTCTTCAGCTGAGCCTGCACATCTAGGTATTTTTTCATGGATAAGGAGCCTGCTCAGAATGGATCAAGGTGGCACAGCATCTACTCAGGCTTCAGAGCTGGGAAAAGGTTCTGTGCCCAGTAACAAACATATTCTGGGATTCTCATGGTGCTGTATCTGCTGAGGCAAGATATCTCTGGTGCTGAGTCAAGCTGAGGTCAGACACAAAAATATCACAAATGTCTTCCTAAAGACCAGTCCCATTAATATGCTGCTGCAGGCAATTGCCTGTTTTACCTACATCTTAAACCAGGCCTGCTAGTACAGGTCTTAACTCAGCACTCTTTTCTTAGCTAGAAGAGCAAAACCTTTCTTTGAATGCTGGAGCTGGCAACTCAATACCTGTTCTAGCCAATATTCCACGTAGATGTTTTGCTGATTTTCCCACAGAATCAGCATTTTTCTTGCAGTGAGCTTTCAACGAAGGGGAAAACAGGATTTCTGACCATGACCACCTATCAACATTCCTAGGACTCCCTGTGCCTCAGAAATTAGCTACAAACAGATGGACATACACACACCCACACACATTCAGGATCAGGTATTTATTTGCATGACACCACACAGGCCACTAAACAATGCAAATGTTATTAGTCCTTATTCAGGCGCTTGAGTAGGTACATATTCATCTCTACAATGAGACTGAAGATAATGGGAATACTTCTGTCATGGGACACTTCATATGGCAAATTGAAAATCACTGCTTTAAGTAATGTTTCTAATTTTTTAAACCACGGTATTTCATTCTCTAACATAAAGAAACTATATGATGTTATACACTATTAGTTTATGTTCCTAAGTTGCACTTCATTAGTAGTTTCCTCCCTTTAATTAAAAATGTATTTCACTGCTTTAGTTTTGTTCATTTTATGAATTTTCCTTCAGGTGAAGATGTAAATTAGATTTTACCTCCTCAAATTGTATAGGAAGACAGATTTCTAATTTAAAAACCTTCTAATTACAAACTATTAAATTCTAATATTTGAGCACTTAATTATAAAACACATTTACTGATTCCCCTAAGAACCACACTGAAACAAATTCATAAGTAGAACTTAATTGGAAATGTAATATGATTAATAGAAAAACTAGAGATGAAATATGAAGTGGAAATGTGGCTGCTGCCACAGTTACATGATCATGAAAGAAAGTTTAATGTTATAAGCAAGAAAGAACTTAATCCTCTTAAGTCAAATATCATCTAATGGTGAGCAGAGTCAGAGCTAGCTCTTGACCTCACAGTTCAAGAGCTATAAAAATTTTGCAAAAAAGGATGAGATGATAGTGCTCATCGGCAGATAGTAATCATGGTGGACCAGGGCTGAACCTTAAAGTTCATGATCTAAAGCAATCTCCTTTAAGACAGTAAGAATTATCTATGCTATTGCTAAGAATATTAAGTACTTTTTCTAAATATTCTAGCCATCTTCACATGCAAGCAGTTCTAAATTGATACAGAGTATATTTTCTAAGACACAAAATGAAAATAGCTTCACAGACCTGGGAATAAATTGGACACCTGTGGCCACCACAAAAAAAAGTGAAGCATTTCATAAGAAATTAGTGGAGTAAAATTAGCCTTCCATTTTTGGCAACAGGAATGCTAAATGCGATAATAGTTTAATGATGTTAATCTATCTCCCAGGATACTTAATTCACAAAAATTACTGTACAAATTATTCTCCATGAGTTTGTAATAGAATGGAATAAGTGAAGAAGGTTAGACATAAAGTAGAGAATAAAACCACGGAAATGCATGTGGTACTTGAAAGGTCCTCACAGACTTTCCTTTGATGGGAACACACTAAACAGCCAAATCTATATTGTGACATCTTGCCAGTCTCATGCTTCTGCTACCTTTGGCTTGCAGGGTTTGTGCTACTTCACACACTCTTTTCTTGGACACCCAAATTTCCTTCACAAGATCTATCCGTTACTCAGGGCTTTCGCACAAGGGAGTAGCAGAAGCAAGGAGAATGTACATGGAAAAAATTAGTCTATTATTCAGCCATTACTAGAAATATGCAAATAAAGACAAATATGTTGTTTGTTCAACCTATGCATTCCGCCTTTAGTCTAAAGAATTTTCATATGCTTTCTTCCCTTTCACCACCCTATCACTTGATTTCTTTAGCTGAACATAAATCATCTCTCTCCCTTTCATCCAGATCTTTTGCCAACAGTTTAATGAAGGTCTTAGTTGTCATGAACCAAAATTATAACGCATCCTATTTGAAACCTTCCAGAAAGAGCTCTTCTACTGTATGCTTCTGACTTGAACATTTTAAACAGCCTGTGAGATGTCACCAGAGGCTCTTCCCCTTGAAGAGTACATCTTGTCACAAAACTGCTTCTGGGACCTGGACAGTCTCTTTCCTGACATGAGCGGAATAACCACTATTACTGTAGGTTTCACAAACAGTGCTTTCCTGGACAATGTTTGACTTCAGGATTGCTACTTGAAGCTCTTGATCAGGCATTAACTGTATAGCACCTTTTCTGTTTGAGTCCAGCCTTGTTATATAATTTTCTGATAATCTCTTCATAAGAAATAAATTTACTGGGATTATTTCCACGCTGAAAAATGTTAAATTGAGTTCCACTCATAGGATACTTACTGTTGTAATTTTATGTGTGGACACATTTTCTTATGATTTCAAAATAATTGTCACAGTTCTTTTAGAGAGTTACATGAGCAAAAGTTTTGCAATTCTTTGTTAGAAATAGATTATTTGTTTCTTCATAAACTCATGCACCAGCACACTCAGACAGCATTTGGAAGAAATTGCTGGTGTGTACTACTTATTTGGTATATATCTTTCACATATATTCGCCATTATGAGGAATAATAAAATGAAGAAAACAACTCAGGTAATAAGTAATCTACTGATTTGATGTAAGTACTCATAGGATGTTAAGTGTTATCTCAGTGAAGCTCAGAATTGCAAAGTTCTTGCTCTTGAAAGTCATTACCAGAGGCAGATGGTCTTGGGAGTGGCTTGCAGTGACAGTGTTTACTCAGACAAATCCAGTGTTAAAATTATACCTTAACTGTGCAAAAGAATAATACTATTTCACACCAATTCTAATCCAGAGTATTAATTATATTAAGCACAACTGTAATTATTACAAAGTAGTGATCCATCTTCTTATAACTGTTCAATTAATTTGTGCAGACAAAAAAAAGTTCTGTTCCATTAATCTTCTTTTGAAAGAAGATTACACTATGCCAACTCTATTTAAATATGCATGCACGTGTCTGGAGAGACATCTGTTACTACAACAAAAGTGCTGCTGTAAAATGTAAAACTTGTAATATTAAAAAAAGTGCTATTAAAATAGTGGAAGGCCCAGACCAAATTCTGTTTATTTTTAAACCTCTGTCCCATACTACATTATTTAGAATGGGTGCCAGACTAACTAAAACACAACACTGTATTCATGGTGTCATCCCAGAGGAGAGACCAGACCAAGGAAATGCTGAATTATCGCACAATAACCAGAAATAATCCAGATGCACTGGTAAAATACCTGGTTCATAGACAAAAACTACCCAAAGAAGAACAGTTTTTATGAACCTAGAAGAATCTTTCTATATTTGTACTATAGATATGCTATTTCCATCCCTCTTAATTGTTTCACATCCAGCTTGGAATTAATGACTAAGGGATCTGGGCCACTTTCAGTTCAAGAGTTGGAATTCAGAGCAAAAAGGAATTACTGAAAAGTAGGCAGGGATGATAACAGAAATGTCCATGCAGATGAAGGGTTTTATCTTGCTTCTGCTTTTAGGTATTAGAAACTACTTTGCATTCAAAGTTCACGAGATTTGTCCAAATGGGCAATTACAACAGAAACACAAAATATGTGGATTCCATCAGAGTTTAAGACACAGCCATTTTCTGAGGAAAACAAGGAATTTCATAAACATACATAGTAAAGTGTACAAGTAAATAAGATGAAAAATCCCTTTTCTTTTGCTAATATCTTGACTCTAATAATAGCAACATTGCACTGATAAATAGAATGATTTGTTAATGCTGAAGTTGTATTTAAATTGGTATACTTTCTGTATAGCCATACTGTTCTGATGGCAGCATTTTTGTGAATAAAGAATAAAAATGAAGAGATAGGAAAGTCTTCAACATAATTAAAAGTTTGGAAAAAAGTCTAATTCTCCATACAAAATACTTGTAAAAGGTATAAATGGCGTACTATAAAGAATGTGTTTAATCTTAAAGATCCTGCGGTGTTTTTAATCAAAATATATCCATCATTCTTTCTGCCAATGAATTTCTTGTATTCAGTAGAATAATTGCTTTAGGAAGAAATAATTTGCGTCTCTGAAACTTATCTTTAAGGCAAAATAAATTGAAAAGATATCCAAGGGTACCTTTAGAGGGAGGAACTCTTCCTATTTGCTACCTGAATTTCTGCTGCCAGAATTTTCTGAGGATATTCTTATTTTTCAAGATAACTCGCTGAGATTATTAATTACATAGGACCTTCACAAAAGAGATTTCTCTAAATTGGAAATGCATCTAATCACCTCTGTGTGCTGGCTTAAAAGGCTTAACATTTTCATAGTCTGTTCCAAGAATGAACTCATTGATAAGATCAGACTACTGTGCATCTGCTATTGAAGGTTAATACAGAATCCCACAGGCAATTTCCTCCTCATTTTAATCTGTGTTCCTTATTGACACTTAGTAATTCAACATAATAAAATGCTACAAAGGATCAACCACCGATGTGGTCGATCCTTTGCCCTGGTAGTGATGGCTACCAGTCAATGCAAATCTAAAATAACAAAACATTTACCATCACCTACATCTCTTGAGCTACAGATCTATGCATTCAGCAATGTAAGAAGACACTCAACAGCTTTCTAAAATTGAAGGATATAGATAACAATTGAAAAATAATCTCTATTTTAAAGAGCAAGGATAAAGATACTGAATACTTTTACACTATACTATATATACACATTGCAACAGGTCTGGATTCTGCCCCATAGCCAGCAGCTGTACAGCAGCCAGCAGCTTCATCCATAGCTCCACTGAAGCCTCCATGAGTTTTCAGCTCTTTCTGATTGTAAAACCTAGTTTTTAAAAATTCATAGATTCAGAAGTTATGCGTATTGTAACAGCAATTCTAAAAAAAAAAAAAAAAGAAACTGAGAAAACTCAATCCAGCAAACAAAAAATAAATACCCTGCACCTAGAGCACCTACATATTTTCACTAGTGTACCATATCTAAGATCCCATTTGCTTTGTTTCTTCAGAATTGAGTAACAAGGGTGATCTTCAAAATACCAAAGTAGTTTCCTGTTACAAGCTGATAAAAATTCAAAGTCAATAAATTCAGTACAGAAACACATCTTCAAGTATAAAACAGATAATAGTTTTGCAAATAAAAGGAAAATTAATGTAATGTTGTAACTCAGAAAAGGATGACTTTCTTCTTCCTAGACTGGATGGGAAGAAAGTTAAAAATAGGAAGACTCTATCCTGCTCCTCTGCACTCCATGAAAAGCACTCAGATCTTACCTTGTTGAACACCTAATTTTACCTGTAACAGTCTGGCTTGCCTAAATGAAGCATCATTTTACAGTGTTGAAGTTGCATCAATGAGAATAGCGGGCAGCATCAGATCCTTAACTAGCAATAAATTGTTTAAGGTCATGGTTTGGATTCTCACAGGGTATCTTCAATGCCTTAGCATTTTTTATTCCATCAGAAAAATACCAGAAATTTTCTCTTTTCCTCTCATTGAGAAAAAGTCATATTTGGTGTAATATCTACTTCAGACTTTTTATATAAATTTTGTCTTTTCTGGCAGTGTCATTTGACAGAACCCTAGAGAACCTAAAACACAATTTCTTTTGCAGAGTGTGAAGAACTAACTGGAACACAGAATAAAAAAAATATAGCTCTTAATCATGTAAATGCACTAAAATAAAATAATTTTAGTATTAAAATGATATTCAGTTGAAAACAAGCATAAAGTCCTCTGTTACTATACACAAATTCCCCAGCATCTCCTTATTGTTTTAATCTCCATTGAAACTCAAAATTATGCAATAGTTTATTTCCTTAGAAGGGGAAATGAAAGAATCATAGAATCATAGAATGGCTTAGGTTGGAAGGGTCCTTAAAGGTCATGTAGCTTCAACCCCTGTGGCAGGGGAGGGACACATTTCCCTAGACTAAGTTGCTCAAACCTTCATCCAACCCAGCCCTGAACACTTGAATCACTTGATGATTCCATGAATCTATGAACTCTTCATCTAATGAAGGAGGACGAGCAGGTCTGAAAAGATTACATCTGAAACCAGTACAACCTACCATGGCAAATAACAGTTTTTCCAGTGATATGCATAAAAACTTTTATCCTTCAGCTTAGTCTTGAACTGACAACCTCTCCATAGACAATCCCTCAGTTCAGGGTGGTCCAGGGTAGTACAACTGCAATAAAGCTTAAGGCTTGTGCCAAGGACAGCTAGGAATCAAAGCCAAAGGGAGAAACAACTTGTTAGAACAGAATGCAGTAATTCCAATGGGAAATATAGTGACTGAAAGGAAGCTTGAGCCTCGCTGAAACAAAACTCTGAGTAGTAAAACAGCCTTTACCACCTTTGTCATGACTATCATCCTAGAATATTTCTGCTCCTCCTCATTTCTATTGCATTTATTCATTTGTCCTACTAGTTAGGTTTCGTTTTTGTTAATTTGGTAAAATCAAAAATAAATATAATGGAACAAAAAGTAAAATGATCAATAAAATTGTCTTGTATGTGTTTAATTGAATAATCATATTTACTTATAAATGCATGAACCTGGATCTTCTTGCGCTTAGACTGATTTTTAAAAATTGACTTTGTATTTCAGTCCATGAAAATGAGAATAAATTCTGATAACGTTACCTAATTTAATTCTAGCATTTTTCTACAACTTTGTATCATAGCGGATATCCTGATTCTCATGATATTTTGTGAAATGATGCATATAGAACGCCAGAGAAAGAAAAGGATTTTTAAGCAGTCATGAAAAAAAATATTTTATCATTTACACATTAGGAAACAACAACTAATGAATGTAGATGGTTGATCTATCAGTATGCACATTGCCTCCATCTCCAAATATGTATTCCAAGAAAAATACAGAAGATATATTTTCATCAATTAACTGGAGATATTTTTGAGGAATTTATAATAACATCTTTCTTTTTAGCAGCCACCTACATATCATTCTCCAAAGCAAAGAAGAGTAGAAGTAGTATGAGGACAGCTTTTTTTAATAAAAGTTTGAAAATGTTTTCCCCATAAATCTTGCCTGACACTTGAATGCGAACAAGCAGAAATATATTTCTGCAGACAAGGAATACTTCCTTAAGAAACCATCCCTAAACATTATTTATTCACATAGAGAAAAAAAATAACCGCAGTGAATGACATAAAAGTTATCTTAAAACCTGATATTTTTGTAGTCCTTCCCTCTGAGTCTACCTTTCCACCTTTCTTTGGATTCCAAAGGAACATTTTCCCTCCTATGAGAAGGAAATTCAGTTAGCAGGTCAGTGAATTATAACTTTCAGTATGCATTCAGTCATCAGGAAATCCGGGTATCACAAGAAAGACGTAAAAGTCTACTGGCTCAGTAATGCCACAAAGAAATGGCTCCTAAGCTTCAGTGCTGATGGCAGCTCACCATACACCCGTGGGCAGAACAACTACCTCCCTCCCTTACCTCTGCCCCCACTTTGTAAAATGAAGTGGCACTAATATTCCTTAGACACCCATACAGAATGTCAACGGCAAATGCAAAAAAATGCTATGTGCTCAGAATGAAAATTTGTATTAAACCAATGCCCACGAAACTGGTTTGGGTTATGTTTACATAAAGCATTTTTGTCCTTCCTAATTCAAATTAAGCACATCTTTGAAGGCTCAATAAGGTCTGGGCCTGTGTAGGAATGGACTTTGGATTATACTCTTAGAACTGAAAAGTTGCTTCATGTAGAAAATGGATTTATAGATACCTAAAGGAGCAAACTGCTTTAGAATTGCATAGTCTGAGAGTTTTAGAAGGCAAGATCAATGCCTGCACTTCTGAGAATAGCCATCTTAATTTACAGCAAGTATTCACAGAACGACACTTCCAACACGCAACATTCTTTAAAAAAAAAAAAGAAAAAGAAAAAAAAGAAAAAGTGACATATTGCCTTGCGTTTCCAAGATACTGCAGTTCAGCTGAGCACATCTTACTTGGCAAATGCAACCCATCACTAGCCTTGACAAGAAATTAATGCCAGAGGATTACTTTTTTGTGAAGTGGTGCTGCTGGTTGGAACTGTGGTTCTGTGGCAACTTTCTTTCCTTTTTAAGTTGATATATGATCCTGCTGCTGACAAGGTTAGTTCTCCCACTTGGCTGAGCAGGCTTTATGATTCACAGGGCCAACATCACTCTAAATGAGCTCTGATCCAGCAGTGCTACTGGCAGATCTTACAGCATATATTTGTCTCTTATCCATGTGGTTTGTGGTATAATGTAAATGAATGAAAAAATGGAACTTCTCCTTAGTCAGAAAAACTGAAGCTAACTCTGAGCAGCATTTTAAGAAATGGAAGTCTGCTAACTTGTCTCTTTAGTATGGGAAGTGGTTTTACAAAACAAAGTAAGCCTGTAGATCTTGGAAAAAAGAAACCAAGAAACCAAGAAACCAAGACGAGAAAGCATTGAAGATGATGACATTAATATAGACTGTTGTCTTCCAGCCCTATAAATTTAGTCCAAAAGCACTGCAAACAGTTCTTTTCATTTAATCTTAAATAGCCAAGTTCCAAGAACAAACAGAAGCTTAGAACAAACAAAATTATAGGGGTGTCAATCACGTACCTTATCTACATTCCAGAAATTGCCTGTCTCAATGAGAGTTTCTCCTCAACCTTGCTCTGAAGACAGTACGCTTTATTCAAATCTGCAATCACTGAAAAGTACTGTCAAAATTCCTGACCTCATTAGTAAAAAATTTGAAACTGAAGTAATTTTACTATCTGCAGCGAAAACATTGTAGATTTACAAGAGTGTCTCTGACAGCAAAATATAACTTGATATGTATTATGCAACTATTGAACAGACAATTGAAAGCTGAAAGATAAAATTTTAAGTGCATATATATTCCCAAATCACTGCAAACTACAAAATCATTTTTGCAGTCTAGATCAGATGCACATTTAACATTGTTAAGACACTTTTCCCCTCTAAACTGTTTTTTAACCATAAATAGAAAGTGAATATAACTTTGGCTATGTTAGTTTCTGTGTGACAATTAAACCAACCTACTAACACTGATACATTATATCAATGAAATTGAAGTTATATTGTGCCTTAGTGCTCTGGATCACCTTTATGCCAGTGTTGTTTGTATACCAAATAGGTAAAATTGTCTCTTTACTGTGCTTGAAAGTGTGAAATCAAGGCATTTGTTAGGACTGTGGGGTGGAAATGAATGGATAACAGAAGACTGAGTGGAGAAGTTAAGACCTTGCTGAACACTTCTTTTCCAGGAAATCCAGTGGGTAAAAAAGAGGGAACACATGAAAAGCGTTAGAACTGCATGAACTGCCTTGTTAAATTTTATGGTGCTGAGTCCCAACCACGTATAAGCCCGTTTACTTCCCATTCGTCAAGGCAGCCTGGAGTGTGAGGTGCAAGCTGATATCAATCCATGCTAAATTTTCCCAAATCATGAGCTCTTATCAAAGCCAGCAGGAACTCAGTACTGAGTCAACAACCAGCCTCAGACTAGCATCATTCCTTGGAAAGATTAAGATTTATTTTATGCTTCAGAATGTTATTTAAGCTGCAAAAGGGAATGAAGCTGAGAATTAGGAACTCTTTCTGCCACTCATTTAATTGGTCCTAAAAGGATTTTGGCACCTGTGCAACAGAGGAAAGGCAGGGGAGGGGCAGATGTTGGAATCAGAGTATCTACCAAACTGCAGCAATGACACATGTTATCTCTGCTTTCCAGCTTGGTGCTCTGTGTCAACAGTAACCCCTGCAAAATAACTCTGGTCATAAAGATGAGTTCTCATATGAGGAAACTGAAAGATGCATCAGTACACTGGCTACTTTTGCTCTTTCCTGACTGCATGATTTGGGAATAGGAGTGTTTAGGCTCACAGGCTCAACTTCTCAACACAGCTGGAAATCAATCCGAAATAATTTGTGTAGAAAGGTTAAATGATGAGGGGGAAAAAAGTCCATTGTTTTATAAAACAGACATCCCCTTTGGATTCAGAATTATTTCTCACCATTTTGAAATATTCAGCCTTTGGACTGAAGGCTTTGCCTATTGTGATGGGATACTCTAGGGACTATCTGAGAGGAAGAAGTATCTCAGTTCAGGAATTTGATATATTTAATCCCAGGAGAACTTTTATTTTATTTAGTGCGTTGGGATCAAAAGCAATAAAACAAAGTTTTCACTTTTATTGGTTTGCTCCCAGGCACCTGTTTCATACCCTCCTGAAATCCTTACTGTTATGAATAAGAATGGCAGCTCAGTCTCCCAAGCTGACACTAACCTCTACATGTCCTTTTCAGCAGAGAAAAATAGAAAATACAAATTAATTTGTCTAAATAACCTGTCATACTCCCATGTAGCTAACAGGTAGGTCAATAATATTAGATACATAATAATGTGCAGATCTCCAAATCTTATGCTTAGAATTAAGATCATGCACCAATTCAGGCTGAAGGGGATCTAATTACCAAGGGATGGGAAACTTAAATTACATTGGTATAGCCCAACACATTAAATTAAAATTCAATGATTTCTAACAGCTGGGGATCAGGGCCCTTTAAAATCTCAAAGTCATTAGAAGAACAAAAACTAAAGAAAAAAAATTATGACAACTCCTTCACTGCAGTTTAGTGGCAAACGGGGTGTTAGCACTGCTGTAACACAGAGTAACTATTGAAAACACCTAAACAAATTTGCTTCAAAGAGGGCAAAAGTTTATCTACACTGCAAATTTGACAATGTAATAGCTATTACAACTACAGCATCCCCTTGGGGCATCTTGTGCATTATCAAATATTGATTCCCTTTACCCTTTGCCCTCAGTACAAAATAAAAATAAGCCTTGCCAGTTCCTCAACTGCTTCTTAGACAGACTCAATACTAGCTAATTTTGAGAAACAAGACATTCATAAATATTTTTAGACAATACATGACATGTATTAGACAGGCTACCTACATCATTAGGAGGTTTTTTTCAGTTTTAAGAATAAATAAAGCACAAAATCTTTATGGAAATGAATACTTTTAGTTTTTCTATGAAATTAAATACATGTCAAGATTTTCAGAGGCCAAAGTTCAGCATCTGAAGTGACTTTCAGGCAAATAAATATGTTTCTGGAGATGACAAATTATTAGAAAAACACAGAAAAACCTTTACTAAGGAGATTGTCCAAGTTGAACTGAAATATCTTCTTAGCTCTCCTCCTCCTCATGCTGTAACTCAGAGACTGATAAGTGCAAGTCTGCAGTATATAAAGGGGGAAAAATTATTTCCAGAGTTAAGGGCTGTGTGAGATCATCACCAGCTGCTCAGCAGGCATGTCGGTTTCCTGATACAGTTTATACAGAAGTCAAAAAAGTAGAGACAAAACTTCACTGGCAATTAGTCAAAAGCCTTACCATTTAATTATTTTGGGGGGAGCAGTTCTGCATGCCCTCAGTCTAAATGTGTTACAGTTTGTAACTCACAACACAAAGCAGCTGACCCTTTCTTAGAGATTTATGGATTCACAACAGACTCACCAGCAGAGATTGTAATTCTTTCACAATAAACCCTTCTTGGGTTGCCCAGAGCATCTACTTCAGTTTAAGCACTTTTGAACCTCCAATGACTGACCAGAAACTCATTTTAAGCTCTGGCAGTAGGAATCTTCTTAGCAATCATTGTATGTTGGGAACAGCTGAGATTTACATATGAGATGAATATTGAGATATAGATGGAAACCATATGAATTTATGACTCTCATTAAAATTATACATACAGTGCAAAAAAAACCCGTTTTCACTGATAGTCAAGCAAAGCACATTAAACGTCTAAAACTCAATGGTGAAATGGGAAACAAATAAGACAGAGAACACAAACTATGTATAGTCAGATGTGTCAGTCCATAAATTGAACTGTATTCGCCAGGAAACTGGAATGAGTATCATATGCATTTCATTATAATATCATTTGTTAGACAAAGCCTCAACAATCAATGCTAAAAAAAAGAGTGGGAAATTGTGTTAGTATACCAAAAAAGTTTTGATTTTTAGATCTAAGCTTTCCTGTAGATTGGTATCTATCCTTCCACATCGCTTAAATTGCTGGTTTCATTTAGTTGCAGGGTTTTTTTTGGTTGTTTTTGTATGGTTTGGGTGTTTGTTTGTTTTGGGGGGGTGTGTGTGGAGTTTTTAGGGGTTTTTTTGTTGTTTGTTTGGTTTGGTTTCATTTTTTGCATGGGTTTTTTTTTTGTTTGTTTGTTTGTTTGTTTGTTTGTTTTTTGGGTTTTCTGGGCTTGGTTTTTTGTGTTTGGTTGGTTGGTTGGTTTTGGTTTTTTTGATAGACTAATTAGTTCAGCACATATTATAGGGGAAAAAACCCTGCATAACTTTACATAATTTTTCCCTATGCATAGCAGTAGTTTGTTTTGGATCTGTGACTAAAACAGTGAACATAGCACACCAGTGGATACAGTGAATAAATTCCTCTTTTTGCTTTACTTGAGTGAGCAGCTTTTACTCCACCTATTAAACTGATGTTATCTTGATCCATGATTCCTCTTGCCATCCTTCTGTGTTATCCATTCCACAGCACAAGTAAGCAAGTGGTTGTGCTGGTGCCTGGCTGCCATCTGGGGATGCAGCACAAAACAGAACATTACCACAAAATTTGCTTTAAAATTTAAGCATCCTCTGGGAAAAAGAAAACTACCAAGAAGAATGGAGGCAAACATAACCAGCCTTGACAATGACAGAAACAAGGAGACATTCCTTAGGAAATAAATCAGTTGCACGGAGTTTGTTGCAAACTAGAAAACTTCTTTTTGTTTCCCCTCTGGACTTACTTGCTTGTCTCTCTTTCACTGTTTTACTTCAGATACTAAATTAACATTGGATATAAAACAATTACAAATAAAACATACAAGATTGCTGAAGGCTCACATAAGTGAATAAGAAAGTAGCTAAAAGATGATGTGTAGGCAAACTTAGCTATGTCATTCAGGAAAGCAGAAGTCCTCATGGATAAGTCTTATGTATAATGCTTCTATTAAATGGCTTTAGCTCAGAGAGTAGACTTGCTATGATGAAAATGGATGATCCCATGAAGCCGGGAGACATCAATATAAAGGAGGAACAGAATATTACCCACGAAAAATTAGGTGGCTTTGAGGTTTGTAATTGAAATGGAATGAAGTATAATAGAACAAGGGCAAGGGGCCATTAACATGAATCCAGGATACAGAATGAGAGTATATCAGGTAAAAATGATAAAAAGGCCTGGCTGTATTTATTGATCACAGGCTGACTATAAATCACTGGCATGATGCTGCTCTGAAAAAGGCAAATGCAATTTTAAGACGCACGGGGAGAAGTATTTTTATAGAAACAGACAGATATTAAGGCCTTTTTACAAAATCCCTTGTGTGGGAGAGTCCTCATCTGAAACATGTCATCTGATGCCAATTATACATATTAAAAAAAAATAAATGAAATTAACCCGTACCAGAAAACATGTGGAAGCAAGTTCCAATGATGACTAGAAAAACAAATTGCCTATCTTATAAAAGAAGTGATGAGAAGAAAAAATGTCTTGCTAGCCCAGAAAAACTAGTTAGGAAATGTAGCATGGTTATTCTTTAGAAGTAAATGGTTAGATAATCTCAGTGAAGGGAAAGAAAGTAGGAGAGAAATACTGACATAACAACAGATGCTTATAAAGTGGGAATGAGTAAAATGAGGCTGAAAACATGAAGGCAGTTGCTAATGAAGGCTCTGAAACAACCTTTTCAGAGGACAGTAAAAAGGCAGCAAAAACAGTTTTCTAATGTGAATTGAAAAAACATGGAGATCTTATTTTTGTGTATTTCTCTGTGACAGCAGAGGTTCATTTAACTGTCCCTTATGTTTTCCACACTCCTTCTTCTAAGAAGTGCTTGGCTTCCACTTCTAGTTGGTCTACTAGGCCATGTCATGATCTGTAATGTTATTATTCCCAATTTGAATCAACAGCGTTATACAGAGACATAGGATTTGTTCATATCCCTAATATTTTCATAGAAAATAACTAATTTATTTTCTTACCTGGATTTTACCATCAAATTTTACTATAGCTCTTATAAGAAATGCAATATAAAAGGAGGGGTGATTTCTAAAATAAGCCTATAATAATTTGTGTCTTTCTACTAACTAAACTTGGCAGCATGCTTTTTGAAGAAAAGAGAGGGCAAAGAAAGGGCAATTAGTATGAGAAATCATTTGAGGCAAGCCATTATTAACTGAAAATAACCACAAGCTATTGAGAGACATTTTGCTAAGACCTAACCAGCACACCAATCCAGCCTGCAGAAATACAAAGATCATTTGTCTAGTTATAGTTGCATGTCAGATAAGTTGCACATGAGTTTTCTAGTGCATTCAAAAAAATCAGTAGAGCAAATTTCTCAGCTTAACTTTATTCATGTCGATCTGATTAAACATTTCTATCTCAGACAAAATATAGTCTGCATTTGACAGAGCTAGTGCAAAAGATGAGAGCCTGAAGCATGTAATTAAGGTTAGCAGTAGGTATTTCCAGCTCCTGTTATCAGTTTAGGAGACAGCTGGTAACACTAAGCAATTTTTTATTTAAAGGTATCAAAAAGGAAAAGCAGGAAAAAAGCCCACACAAATGCATTTGAATACCTTCAAAATACACCACCTACCCCTACACCCATGCACCACAAGACAGCAACAACCACTACCCCACAAAACAGTCCATGATGGTAGTAAAGGAGTAATTGAGCTGCCAGAACATAGAAATTGTGGGTTTTCACTAACCAGGGAAAATATGGTGTATTTGCTCTAGACCACTCTCTTCATTTTCATCAGAGAACTTCAGTACAGTCTGCCAAAACTACTAAATTTATAATCACTAGATAGAGCATAGCTGATACAGTAAAATCTTATAGTGGTCAACAAATTACTTGAGCGGTATATCAGCAGTTAGCTACAAAGTATGCATTAGATGTATTCTCAATCCTCATTAATTCCAATTCAATAGACTGGTGGTAAAAGCGACATAAAAATAATAAAGCACATAAAACACAGAGTCAAACTCTAACCCTTATTGCTGCAAAATTGCAAAGCAACATCATACTAATGTGTGGAAAAATTAATATAGAAATGCCTACGTTGTTTACTGGCTCTAAGAGGCACCAGAGCTTTACGGTTATACTCAATTTAAGATTAAAAAACCCCATAAATTGCAAACCTGCTGGATACCACGAATCCATGAGAAAGAGTAATGGTGCAAGAAGGTGCCACTACAGGAGAAACAAAGGCTGCAGATCCCTTCTCCAGCCTTCAGAAGAGCAATGTATAAAATGTCCATTTCCTTAGAGGAGGCTCACATAACCAATGGTTAATGGCATGGCAGAATAAGAACTAAAAAGAGTCACTGCCCACTATCTGACAATTAGATCTAAGCTGTCATGGTATTCAAAGATTTGAGGTAGAGAAGATTAATTGTGTGGAATAAACAGTCCCAGTGGACTCTGAACAATTTGTATCACCATACATATCACCAATGTTTCCCTTCAAATTGAAATACAGCACAGCAATATTTCCTCATTTTTAAATTAGAAAATAAATTCAATTTTCAGGATTTTGTGAGGGCTTATTCTCAATAATAACCATTTTTAACAGTGACAGCTGTACAAATACTTTTTGGTCAAAGCTTTGTAAGACAATAGAAAAAAAATTGCAAAAATTATTTGATTCAGTTTGTCTCTCCTGCAAATACTGTGATAAATTCACACTGAAAATCTTGCAGACAAAATGTACAACCTGACAAATCAAACTGAAGAATCAAATCAAGCAACCGAAGTGCCCTAATCTTCCCTTGCCTGTTAGTTGCAAGTTACAAACTGGGTATGCAAATGTATGTCAACTTGTTCATATAACTTTGAGCTTTTGGAGGAAAATGAGAGAAACAAATAGTGTGTCTACATTCTGTTTTGTTCAAGAGTGTTTTTTTGCAGCCAATCTCCTTATCATCCTCCTTTCTCATGATGCATCACTCTGAACCTCTCAGGATGTGTGAACAGGATCCCATTCAAATGAACCAGCTTTGGAAGTTCCACTCCCTGACCACACCTAATGCATCCCATTCTGTAACTGGGAGTGGTCCATGGGATCAAGTACAACTTCCAGAATCCCAGAATTCCAGAATTGTTAGGGCTGGAAGGGACCTCTGGGGATCATCCAGTCCAACCCCTCTGCCAAGGCAGTGTCACACAGGAACTCATCCAGGAGGGTTGTGAATGTCTCCAGAGAAGGAGACGTCCACAACCTTCCTGGGCAGCCTCTTCCAGTGTTTTGCCACTGTCAATGCAAAGAAGTTCTTCCTTGAACACTGAGATGGAACTTGTGTTTAGTTTATGGCCATTGTTTAAATTTATGGCCATTGCTCCTTGCTCGGTCACTGGGCACCACCAAAAAGAGTCTGGCACCATCCTCTTAGCCGTCTGCCTTAGAGATATTCGTATGCATTAATGAGCTCCTCTCTCAGTCTTCTCTTCTCCAGACTAAACAGGGTCAGCCTTCACAGTGTCTCCTTGTAAGAGAGACACTCCAAATCCTTGATCTTTGTTGCCTCTGCTGGACCACCTCCAGCAGAGCCTTGTCTTGTACTGAGGAGCCCAGAACTGAACAGAACACTCCAGGTGTGGCTTCACCAGGGTCGAGTAGAGAGGCAGAATCACCTCCCTCAACTTGCCGGCCACACCCTTCCTGATGCACCCCAGGATATCATTGACCCTCCTGGCCATGAGGGCACTGCTGGCTCATGGACAGCTTGTCAACCAGTCTTGATGCCTCCCAGGACATTCTCTGCAGAGCTGCTCTCTAGTAGGTCAGTCCCCAACTTGTGCTGATATGTGGGATCATTTCTCCCCAGGTGCAGGACCCTACACGTGCCCTCATCAGTTTTTTCTCCACCCAGTTCTACAGCCTCTCAAGATCCCACTAAGTGGCAGCCCAGACTTCAGGTGTATCAGCCCCTCCCACCAGCTTCATATCATCAGCCGACTTGCTGAGGGTACATTCTGTCCCTTCATCCAGGTCATTCCTAAGTAAATTCAATAACACTGGACTCAGTATTGATCCCCATGGAATGCCACTGACTACAGACCACCAGCTGATCATAACCCTCTGGGATCTGCATTCAGACAGTTCTTGATCCGCTTCATTGTCCATTTATCTGACCCACTTTTTCTGAGTTTACCTACGCAGACGTTATGAGAGACAATGTCCAAAGCCTTAGGAAGTTGAGCCTTCCTGCTATCTATTGAAGTAGATAACATCCACTGCTCTCCCCTCATTGACCCATTCTGTCGTGTGATCATAGAAGGCTCTCACATTGCTCATGTGTGGTTTTCCCTTGGTGAACCCATGCTGACTACTCCTTATGAACTCCTTTTCTTCTCCATCCTTGATGATGACCTGCAGAAAGACCCGGTCCATGACCTTTCCAGAGAGAGAGGTGAGGCTGTTAGTTTCCTGGGTCCTTCTTCTTTCCCTTTTTGAAAATGGGAGTAACACTGACCTCTGGTCAACCGTCACGTCTCCCATATATACAAATGCTGTGTCCTGAGAGCCTACTGATTTTCTCTAAAAATCCACTCCTGCTGGATACAGCTACTTGCTAAAGTAAAGATAGATAAAGTTAAATAGAGTAAGACCAGGGAGAAATAAGACCTTAGGCTGTAAAACTTCACACACTGAAGTAATGCAGAATTGGAAATATTTATGATAAAGAATGTGTGAAGAATTCAGCAGATCTGTGCTTGCCTCTAACAACTCTCTTAAAATTAGAGGGAATACAGTGATAATATACAAAAAGTGCTCAAAACTTTGCCATCCATAAAATCAGTTATTTGGTAAAAATTCTGACGGAGAATGGGTCCAAACTTTAGTTCAGTTTATTTCAATACAGAGGTCACATGTACAGCATGACTGAACAAATTTACATCCTTGATTGGTGTTTTTAAAAGTATGTCTGAAATTACAAAAATCTGCAAAGCTGAAATGCTTTTTTTAATTGTAGTTATCTATTTCAAAACCACACCTGATCATTACTTTCTCTTATTTAAAAAAAGTGAGAACTTTGTTTATCAACTCAACAGCAGCCTAAATGCCTTTCAACTATTCAATACTTCAGTATGAAGTATGTGTAAGTGAATAAGAAGCACATACTAAACTGCAGTTAAGAAATTACATTGAACGGGAATGTATAATCACATTTCCTAAACAAAGGAAGTTAGATAGTTTAGCTCTTTTATCTAGGACTGGGGGAAAAAATCCACAAAAACAAAAAACAAACAAAAAAAACCCCACCCACAAAAAACCAAACAAATAAAAAGGGGAAAAAAGGAAAAACAAAAACCAAACCTCCAAAAAACTACAAACACATAATATTTAGAAAATGAAGTTAATTTCAAATATGTATAGATTCATACAGAACAGCAATAATCTGATGATAATCTGATAGATTTATTATTCACTGTTTCCTACATTAAATCTTTACATCCAATTAACCTTCTATATGAGTTTCAGACTTTGTGCTTAAAACATGAATTTATTATGCAGGACTCCACTTTCAGCAATGAAAGAGAAGCATATGGAGCTCAGACAGAGAAAACAATGTCTTGACAAAAAGAGACACAAAGGACAAATGATGAGATGTGTTTAAGAAAACTTGTCACTCTTCTCTTATCTACATTTATACTTGGATATCAAAGCTCACATTTTTGACTGTTCCCTCAAATCTTGCCATATTCAACTCAAAATCATTCAGAAAATAGATACCAAAACTGATTTCTTTTACCTATGTTTATAGTGTGTCACTGCTCATCACATCTCTCCAGAAGGGCAATGCAAAACCAGAGAACACAACCTCTTTTGAAGAAGCTCTGATGAGTAAAGGTTTTATTTTATACACAAATTCAATAATCATTTAAGGGGTGAAAGAATTTTACTGGAGTAAAAAGAGTCTGAAATTCAATAAGAAAAAGTGCTCTCCTAAGTCACTAGTTGCTTCATGCAGCTATTGCCCTCACTGCCATGTAACCCTAAATATCACAGTGCTGACAGAAACAGGAAACAAAATAACACTACAGTATGAGGACACACTTCTCTGAGTCTATTACACAATGACAGTCAGAATCACTAAATACGCAGCTTTTTTTTACAGTTCCTTTTTTGAGTATACCTGAGGTTTGTTTGTCTGTCACTCAAGCTGTAACGAATTTGTAGTTATTGACTGATGTGCAGTTGCAAAAGAAATCACCTTCTTGAAGTTCCTTTTTCTTCCCATCATTCTCATGTCACATTTTCTGCCATCTACTTGAGTTGCTTTGTCTTATACTATCCAGCGAAACTAAATTTCAATGGAAAATATGCTGAATTACTCAGATAAAACTGTCCTTGCCCTTTTTTTCTGCTATAATCATGAAAATGGAGGGAAAACACAAACACCCAGGGCTATTCATCTATTCATATCAAAGTCCTTATTATGAAAACACATCCCTAGGCAAAGCACAGCACAAAGAATTCAAAGACAGGAATCCTCCAAAGAGGAATTAAAAAAGGATTCTGATGAATTTAAAAATCCAGAGTTGTTTATTCAAAATAGTTGGGTCATTTTGCATTCTGCTCCATGCTCTGAAGCTGATATTAAGCATATATTGTAAATAGACTTGAGGACATATTTATAGTAGCTTGCTAAGGAAACGGATGTAAATCTGACAAAAATCAAGGCAGGGAAGAATGGGCCTAGAGAGGGGTAGAAAAACATGCTACGGAAAGTTACAGAAAACATCCAATCTATCAAACTATCAGCAGGGAGACTGTCAGCATCCTGAAAAATGAAAAGAAAAAAATTCAATGCTTAAGACTTCTGAACAGCTTTTCGATGTTGCTATAGTATTTTTAGGCTTAAATATAATGGGAAGAGATAAATTACCTCATGTTTCATGCGGCTGCCCATATGTGGGGTAGAAAAGCATGACCCAGGGCCAAGACTTGCAGACTTTGTCATCCCTCCGTATTGCTGGGCTTTCAGGTGCTCCTCAGGATCTTTTGTTCACAGTGAGATTAGCTAGCACTACCACAGGGAAAGACTCTTGTTTGCAGATAATTGTAATAATTCTGAGGACAAACAAGACCAAACTAAGAAAGGACAATTATGCCATCTAGGTCCCAACTTTCCTAGAGCTGTTTGCAATGTGTCATCTGGCATTCATCAGACTTCCAGAACCATCTCATGGGTAGTCAACCAATAAAACACATGAGCAGTGGTTATCTGACACAAGGAGCTACTCGAGGGTTTACTGGAATTTAGTTATTTGGTCAGCTATTTGTCTCCAATATACTGGGAGACAACTAGAGCTACTGTTCCAAGGAAGAAACACTGAAAAGATGGCTGAAATGTTTTTTTCTGCCCACACAATACTTCAGGCTGGTAAAGATGACTTGGTTGGTAACCTTAAGAAGAGTGCAACAGCTTTTATTATGGCACACAACCAAGTATGTATAAAAATCAGTTCTGGGCTGTCCTCCTAGATGCCTCTTCCTGCTTCTCTTGGCAGTTCAAAGGAAGTAGAGTTGTCAGGTACATGCTGTAAGGGCAAGCTGGGACCACAGGGGACTGACCAACTGCAAAGATGTACTTGGGACTGTACATTTCCTCAGATGGGAGTGGCAAATTATGTTGGATTTGGCATATGGCTACACACAGCTAAATCTACCATCTCAAATACAAGAAACCTATCAGTAGTATTCTGGGTGTCTAAGAAAATGCTAGTAACATTATCATTAGGTACAATCTAGGGCTGACTGGGAATGAAACTAATGGTAGGACTTCCCAGGGACTAGTAGAAGAATTATAGAATAGTATCATAGAATAGTTTAGGTTGGAAGGACTTTTTTAAAGTCATCTACTCCAACCCCCTGGAATGAACATGTCCAGTGATGGGACATCTACCACCTCTCTGGGCAACCTGTTCCAGTGTCTCAATACTCTTATCATAAAAAATTTATTTCTTTTTTCTAATTTGAAGCTACCCTTTTTAGTTTAAAACCATTATCCATTGTCCTATTGCTACAGACTCTGCTAAAAAGTTTCTTCCCATCTTTCTTATAAGCCCTGTTTAAGTACTGAAAGGTTGCAATAAGGTCTTCCCAGAGTCCTTTCCTCTCCAGGCTGAACAACTTCAACCCTCTCGGCCTTTCCACACAGGAGAGGTGCTCCAGCCCTCTGTTTATTTTTGTGTCCCTCTTCTGGACCCAATTCAACAGGTCTACGCCTAGCATTTTAAGGTAAAGCACAAATCTGAATTGCCAGAAAGAACAAACATAGGAGCAACATATTAGCACTACAAAAAAAACAAATTCACCTGAGAAGGAAGGTGTGGGATGAAGCAGTGATCATTTCCTTCTGCTGTGCAGGGGGACAGGTCTGCAATCCCACAGTCAGTACTGAACATCATTATGACACAATTAACTCCAAAAGTAAAGGATAAATTCATGACTCAGTATTTTGCTTATGAAAAATGTCAAGTCCTGGTCTTATTAGTCTTGATGTATAATTATAATAATGTAATTGATTAAAGTAGAATTTGCTGGATTGAAACCAGCATAAGAGTATAATTTGTATTGTGTTGGTCAGTTGATTGCACACCATGTGTAATTACCCACTGAGCTGCAGTTACCACCTTCTTGAGCATTCAGATACATTCCATGAAGAATCTGATTATGAAGTACTGTTTCAAAACTGCAGAAACCTTATCTATGGACAAGTCTGTGATTTACTCTTTAAAAAAAAGATACAATTTTACCTTTCCCCTTTGCATAAAACTAATAATAAGTTTGTTGGCAATCAGCTCATGTTGTTGAACTATGAACATCAGATCAAAACACAGGCTGAAATTGCTACCTGCCCAGAGTAGAGGTACAGCAGGTAAACCAGACTATCTCACATTCAGCCTTGGAATTCAAAGCACTATTAAGAAATCAGGTAAGGAAAAATACATTTTTATAAGCTATTCCAATTTTCCCACTGAAAGTTATTATGTTAGAGGACCACTGTTCCTCCAACAGTGATAACACATCTTGCCTGGTAGATAAAGCTGGAGATTCATATTAACAAATATTTTCTGCAGATAGAAATCTGAACAGGTGACAACTAGGTTCCATACCAACAGAAAATGTTTTATTTCCATTTTTATTTGCTTTCATCATCAGTTTCTATAATCTATATGATACTTATATGACTGTTTACTATAAATTATTTAACAACAGACTCTCCCCCAACGTTAAATAATAATAATAATATTAACATTAAAATGATTAAATAATCCGATTTTTAAATAATGCCATTTTTCTTATACTCTGAATAAATGGCAGAAATTTAAGACTGAGGGTGAAAAATACAGGAGAACTCTGTATTGTTGACAAAGTTACAACAAACGACTAGGAAGGAGAGCATGAAATTCCATTTGTCCACAACTCAATTTAAGATGAGATTAAGCATCAATGAACAAAGTGATATGGAGAGTTTTAAAGAAATTGCACAAGAAGGAGATAAAGAAATATATCATGTGCATAGCCTCTTTCACTTAGGGCTGTTTTTCCCTTAAAGAAAGCATGTGCAAAATAGAAGAAAATCAAAATTTGTTAGGTAAAATGTATAGCAGCTTAAATGCCCATTTTCAGGAGAACTATTATTTTTCTAGAGAGATGGTAGACTTTACACAATGCCTGTTACCCAGTTTCAGGATGCTTTAGATGTACCCTAATGTATACCTGAGAAACAAGATGATCTGTGAGGCACACAGTCAACACCAGACACCCCATGCAAATCACCTAGTGAGGAATTAATATTCCAGTGATTATTTTGGTTAATTGAAACACCTTTGAAACCAAATCAATTGCATTTGCTTTGTTTTCTTTATAAAAACAAGTGGAACATAATTTTTGGGGGGTAAAAACATCAAGTTGGATTCAAGCAATTTCTAAGTCTAATATGCTAAAGAACATGTGATGCACTATCTCTGGTGGTCAATCACAGCAATCTGATGAGTCCATTAGGAGAATTTTAACCACTGTTCAAAGCACTCTAAAGCTAACAGGCCTAGATGCCAAATGCAGTTGACCAGATAAACACCAATATCATTCTGTGCTTTTGGCAAGAGCATTGCTGAAGGACTGCCTGTCATTAAGCACATATCTGGGAGATGAAATACTGAGTAACGTTAGGAATTCTGAAAAGACTCTATGATCACACATAAAGATTTCATTCAGAACATTGCCCCAGCCTGAGGGTCCCATGAGAACAGCCAGAGCTGAAGTTCCATTTCTAAGTTGACATTCAAACTAGCCATGCACATATTCATATATTATTTCGTTCATCACAGATGAGTGAAAAGTTAGAGGAATAAATCATTGAGAATTGACATTTTCCCATCATCTTCAATAAGGCAACAATTTACTCCATCTAAAACAGTACTTGCTCTAACACTTGCATTTTGAATACAGGTTTTCATTTACAAAGCCAAAAGAAAGCTAAAAGAATATGATTATAAAGTTGTGTAGTCAATCTCATAAGAGGTTTAACTCCATCGTTAGGTTACTCTACTCAATCATTAATTAATTTCATTTGTGTATACAAATTATGCAATATCTAATTGACTGCCTTTGCCCCCCCCCCCCAGAAACCCTGTACCATTGATACATGTCATAAATAAAAAGTTTTCAATGATCAGCTGGTCAATATTTGCTGCAAACTGTTAAAACCCATGGCAAACTGTTAAATCTGTTCATTTGTCTTGAACTTTCTATGGCACTTCTCGGAATAGTGGTCTGCTTCACAAAACTTAATCAATCTTTGAAACGACCAGCAAAATGAAAGATGATATCACTCCATTTTACAAATAGTTGAGTGAGGCATAGACAGACTAAGGAAAAAAATCCTATTAATTTTCACACCTAACTTGATAACTCTAGTGAATGATTTTTCAGAAAGTGATTGCTATACAGTACTTCATCCATTCAAACTAGCATTCCCATTGGCTTAAGTTATAAGTGCTCAGCATTTCTGCCAGACATTGCTACAGAAATTTCTAGCTCTTACTCTGAAAAATGAGAATTGCATTTATTAACCATTTGTAAGAAGTATGGCTTGAATAACGACCTAGTGTTGCAAAGGAGTACAAAGGCAATAAGAAAATCCTTAGGGCAATAATTACATCCAGTATCCACCATTCTGTCCGCTACACAATGACTTTCAAGAAAGACAGAAGTTCTATGACAACAGGTCTCTTTAACTTCTATCACAGAATGACTGTAGCTCCCCTGTGTGGAAGAGCTGTTTTTAATTGCTCAGAACAGAAGAAAACAAAATAACTGATCAACCAAAAATCTGCCTTAGGGTGACTAGGTGGGAATATTCACATTATGTATACAACAAATTTATTGATTAGATGTCTTACCAAAGAGAAATTTGGGCAAGTCAGAAAGAAGATGATACAACGAACTTAAAGATCTTCCAAGCGTCCAGACTTTCACTAAAATACACAAGGTGATACAGAATGATTGTATTTTGACAAGTAAAAATCTGGCAAAGAGGATATAGCTATTTGCACTATAAAATGTATTGAAAATATAGCAGAGGGATCAGAAAATCAAAGGCTGGCTTCAATGGAGGTTTCCTGACAACAGAGGAACCATAAGTTTCTGAAGTCTCATAGTCCATTCAGAGCTCAGAAAGAAAGTGAACTTCAGTGGATGCAATCCTTCTGCATATTCACCACAATTCTGCCCTTGCCTTCCTACTCCTGATTTATCTGAATACACCATTCAGGCTCCCTCAGCAGGCAATCTGCACATCCTCAGCTACCTGTTTTTCCAGTCAGCTGTCAAACAGCTGCCCCTTATCTTTATTACCAGCCAGTTTATCACTAGCTTTGGCCCCAAAATGCCCACTCTTCCCCATTATTTCTTCACATAAATAGTTGAGCTCTCTAAAATATTTTCTTTAGCCAGTCTGTTTTCCTCTTATATCAAGTCCAAATTTTCTGTCCGGAATGACTTTCTAAACTCAGACTTCTGTCTGTCCCTTCTGCTTTTAATCAACAATCTTGCGGCTCTCTGCACACATCCACATTGTGTTTGAGCAGCTCTGAAAGCACCTAAAAGTTCTAGCACACTCAAGGGGAATCAAACGGCCACAGAAGGAGTTACTATTACTCACCTTTGTTAATTTATTCTCCTTCTTCTTAATATTTTAGGATATTTTAAGGATATTTACCTTATTTTGGTATGTTTTAAACCAAAATTAATATCTTCTCCACTTTAATATCCCTGTGAAGCACTGCACTTAGCTTCCTGTTCTCCAAGTATGTAGTTCATAACTTTTGTGTTGCAGGGGCATATACACAAGAACCAATGTTACTTTTTTAAATGCTTTGTAAAAGATCGTATTAGGGAAGTTAGATGAGTGGATAATGATTTTATATTTGTGGCAAATATTGACTTTACTCAATCTAGTTAAACTTAAAGTAATTTCTCCTGTTTATATAGGCCCCCATTAATAACAGCTCTAGCTAACGAGGTAAAAGAAATACATAAGATGTACAATAAATGATTAATATACTGACTCATTTAAAATCAAGAGAAAAAAAAATCTCTTTCAAAAAGCACCTGCCATTTCTAATTTACATTAGTTCTTCCTATCTGTAATAACACAATTTGTAAGGAGGCTACATTAAAGCACTACAGGAGCACATAACTGGAAGATAAGTTAATTAGGTGTCTTGTTTTAATAAAATGTGCTATTCAATGGGTCTCCTATTTACCTGCTTAAACACCATTAAATAATAGAAAAAAGTCTGTCAGAAAGAAAGCTAATAATAAATGAAAAAAGTGAGAAAGACAGCATGTTCTGAAAGAAAACGGTGGAACATTTCTAAACACCAATGACAGTTGCATCCAGGAGAGAACTGTCTTTCTTTTAATGTCAGAGTGGGACTAAAAGCACTCTGCAATTCCTGAGTTCAAAAAAAAAACCACTTTAAGCAGCAAGATTTGGATAGAGTAATTAGCGCAGCTAGAAATTAGAGGACAGCAGCCCCTCACCACTATTACACTAGCAAGTTTTACTCAAAAGAAAATGAAGTCAAATATTATAAAGGGATGAATTCAGAGCAGTTAAAGAGACAGCGAAGCCTTGGCTGTTTTACAGACAAGAGAGATAGGATGCATCATCCTACAGTCCACAGATGCAGTGTGGACAATGCACAGTGAGAGACTTAAGATTATTTACAGGTTTTTTACCTCCAGAAGCTATGAGGTAGATTAGGGACATTATGGATATGCCATTTTCACCACATAACAATATGCACTTTGAACATAGAGGGTGCCTGTCAATGAATTTGCTCTCAAGCTGGAAATGGCACTGTTCCACACCATCTTCTCCTCTCCCTCCAACACTGCCAGTATTAAGCATTCAGCAACAGCCATAATTTTGCATTCTGTATTATCAGCACATCACCTTTCTTATACAATAGCAACACTGAAAAACAAAAGTAACTAACAAACATTTATTCAAAAAGTCAAGATGAAAAAATCCTTAATTTAGTCCTTGCCCTGCTTTAGTTTTTGTACAGGGTAAAATTTATAGCAATGAAAGATGAGAAAAATAACCCAAATAATATTGGCTTTCACTTGGCAAAGTGTGTACATTTAAAGAAAGGAAAGTGTGCTTTAGCTCAGCCTTGTGCTATGACAGGAATCAGTGCCCCCATCAACCTTTGGTGCATTTCTCTCTCTAAAACTAAAGGCAAGCATGAGCAGAAATTGAAGGCAACATATGGCACCTCGCACAGATTTACAATTTTCTACTCAGCACGTTGGTAGTATACTTTGTCTCCAAAAGAAGCCTGAAATAGGGAGAAATGTAATAAGAAACAAAGGAGAGAGAAATATCTGTAATATAGATTTTTTTCACCAATCTGAGTGGAGAATGAAAAAGAAAAAACAAACACAGAAACCGAGAAAACATTCTGCAGCTGGTTAAACTGGGGGAATTCTTTCCATTAAGTTATCCTAATGATTTCCACACACAATTTATTGAGCACACAGCTCAAATAGATGGATGGATATTTAAGAAAAGATGCATAGTGATCATTTGAAATGACAAGCACATTTAACATTATCAAAAATTACCTGGAAAACCATTTGCCACAGTCATCTTTTGCATCTGGCTGTCTAATGGTGCCTTTAATGAAAGAGACAAGCATAACTTAACTAATTACTTAGAGATATAGAAATCCATCATGTCAGTAACTTCTTAGCACACATTTTCTTGGACCTTCAGCTTTTTTCCTATAGAGTGGAAAAAATTAGAATTAGGCAGCTTTTAAAGTTATGAAATATGAGGTCATATTGTGACAAAATATACCAGCCAAGAATGAAAGCAATTTTAATGAAAAATCCACCTCATTTGGAAGAGCAACTTTCTATCATTAAAAATTGGAGGTTCCAGTGAGCAGGATTTTAGTTAGTTGAGTTAGAAGGTGTTAATCAAGACATTGATTAGTTCAAAACACAAAATGAATGTTCCTGGTTTTCTACTGTCATTCCTGCCATTGCATGAGGAATGGAGCTCATGTTTTTGTTTCTCCTCCCAAATATCTTCCATATGTAACTCCAAAATTCTTCTAGGGTTCTGTGACTGCTTTTCAGTAGAGGAAAAGCCAATTCAACAAACATCTTCTGGAATTTTACCTGGACCTTGCTCTTAGACATCAGTTAACATATATCCAGTGAATCACAGCACCAGAGAATAGAGGCTGGAAGGGACCTCTGGAGATATTCTGCTTGTTCAAAGCAGGATAAATTGAAACAGATTAGTCAGAGCTCTGTCCAGTCACATTTTTAAGATCTCCAAGGTTAGAGACTCCAAAACCTCCTCGAACATCCTGTGCCGATGTTTGAGCCCACATAATAAAAATAGGTTTTCCTTGCATTTTAGTTTGTGCTTTCTTGGCCTTTCACTGTATGCCACTGACAACAGTCTGTCTTTGCCTTCTTTGTACCTTCCCATCAGGAATTTATACACCCTGACAAGATCCCCACTGCAGATTCAGGGTGAACATTTGGCTTTCTCAGATGCCCCTAATCCAAAACATGCTCCATTTCTTAATCACCTTAGCAGCCATTTTCTGACCTTGCTCCAGGAGACCCATGACTGGCCAGCACTGGACACATCACTCTTGATGTGGTATCATCTGTGCTGAGTAGAGAGGAAAGACCTCCACCTTTGCCCTGCTGGCAATGGTCTTTCTACTGCCTCCTTGGTTACCATTTGCCTATGTTGCTGCAAGGACACATTGCTTTTTGGCTTATTCTCCAGGACTTGCTAGGGCTTTGTGTAAAGCTTCTTTCCAGCGTGTACTGGTGCATGGGACTAGTCCTCTGCAGGTGCAAGACTTGGAATTTCCTGTTACTGAACACCATTGGGTTCCTGTTGGATCATTTCTGCATCCTGTCAAGCACAAAAATCTGGTGTATCAGCCATGCCTCCCAATCTTGGGTTGCTGTGTATGCATTGTGCCCCATCACCTAGGTCATTAATGAAGCTTTTAAACAGAATTGGACCCAAGACAAACACCTGGGAAATATCACATAACACTCAAGGAATGTCACGTTTCTATATGTATAGATACTCTAGATAATTTGCTTACAATATTCAGATGCACAAAAAGACCTGAGTCAGCAAAAAATTCTAGAAAATGTGCGCAGAAATAATCCAGCAAGAATACTACTGAAGAGAAATGAGGGGAAACATTTTATGCAAATTTTCTCAAAAAGCCTGAAAGCATAGTTTATCACTATTCTTAATACAAAGAAATAGGGAAAAATATTATTTATTGACAATGACAGCATGTTTAGTTTCTGTCATGCATATTAGTATGCACTGGTTCTAGAGGCGTTCCTGAGAACCTCTTTTTCTCTGTTTAAAGAACAGTTGTTCAAGGACAGGTTTGCCAATTCCAGGTAGCTTATTTTTGAATCACTGTCTGCCTTCAGGTCAGAGCTGTGCTAGGGAACACAAATCCTTGCAATTGCCAACCTCAACTACATCATAGCTGCTGAAGTCTTCCAATGCATTTTTTCTTATACTTTCACGCCTTATGGAACTACATTCCTCTTTCAATCAGGTTTATTCACTGCATGGTGCTCCCAAAATGCTGCAGAGATGTTTGTTCTTCAGCCATGTCTGTGGCATTAGACCCTCACCCTTGACTCACAAAGCGGGTTTCTGCATGTTCACCAGAACACACTGCAACTGTTTCCATTCAAAAGATCCAAGCACAGCCAATCAATCTAAACACGTATGTTTTCACAGGAAGTTATTTAGCTTTACAGAAGTATAAACCTCCCCCCACCTCAGCACATGCTTCTCTACAATTGTTGGGTCATGTTACTGACTATATATTTTTCTTGCTCAAAGGACAGGACATTTGTCCTTTACAATCTTTTGGGAAAAATAAAATTTAGCCTCTCAATTTTCAGGAATTCTGAGAAATTGTGTTCCATTACCAAAGACATCTTATTTTGAAATTCTGAAGTAGGCAACACTGGCAGCAATTATACATTTTATTTTACAATGCCAGCTTTATGCGTCACTATCTTCTTTCAGTAAAATTATGGGTTTGATTGTTTGAAGAATCTTTAAAGGCTTTATGGTTAATGCTGACTCTGAATACTAATGCACCAATGAGAGCAGCTAAAAAAATGATAGGTGAATATTAGTAGTTTTCCTTCCCAGTTGTAGCAAGCTTTTATTATACTAGGAGATAAAAGAATTTAAGAAATTTACAATAAAATAAGACTACATACTTATCAAAACAGATCGTAATATTACTTCAAATAATTTAGCTTTAACTACCTGATTTCTAAAATGTTATTTCTTAAGAACTGCTACTGGCAAAAAAATTATCCAGGACAACAATAAGAAAATTGTTCTTTACTTTCTAAAAGCAGCAGGAAATTAATACAGCTTTTGTTGGTATTTTCTATTTAAATGCAATTCCACAAAAGAACTAGACTACAGTACATAAATTAATTTAAAGACAAACAGGTTTTTCACCAAAGAAAATAGATTTTCCAACTTCCTTGGAATTATTTTTCTTTAAAAAATGAGGGAATCTTACAGATTGCAGTCCTGAAATATGCTGAGCCCATGGAGTCATCAAATAGACCTAGGAGATCACCACCTTAGAGAGGCTCTCAATTGGTTTCATACAATGTAATATTACTCACGTTCCTGACCTCATCTGTCAGTATTAACCACTATCAACCTCCACTCTCACTGTGAGAGCAAAAGATCTAGCCAAAAATCCATGAGAACTAAGTACAGCACTTACTGTTTAAACAACGTACGTATGTCCAAAGCCAGCAGCCAATTTTCTAAAGTAAAGGTTGGGACTCTGAGGTATTAATATGAAACAAGAAAATAATGAAAAAAAGAACATTCTTTGCCTGGAAACTGTAAAGTGAATTGGTACCATATGCATTTTCTGACCTCTAAAGAAGGTTAGAGTGACCAGCATGGTAATATATAGGAGATCTTTTCCATGTCTCAAAAAGACCATCATTCACATTTTAAAAACCTCTTGACATGGAACAATGATACTAAAACCAAACCCTCAGTCATAACCAGTTTTTTGTTCTAGCACATGAAGATAAATTGAGCCCCAAAGAAAAAAGAAAATAAATTTAAAAAGTGGGAAGAGGGAGGTGGAAAACCAAGGGAAGAGAGAGCACGCTGAAAAGTTCACAAATCTGCATCTCCAGACAAAGCCACTTTCTAAAACTGAAAGCAATAAATGGCTATTAATACTGAAAGTGAGAAGTAGCTAGAGAAGTGTGTATTTATGCAGAATGAGAGGAGTAATTTAGTGGTGGGCCAGTGTCTTTTGTCAAACTTTCCCTGCATAAATTCTCAAACAGAAATACAAGTTTTTAAAACCAAATGAAGTTAAATTAAACTTTATTGCTGAGACTAACTTCTAGATTGAAACAACACAGACCGAATACTAAAAGTTAACTAATTGAACACTCCCAGCTATGAAAAAGAGAGACAGTAAAAAGAAATTAAAGTTTTATATGACACTGATCACATTCTAAAATGCTTGTCAAAACAGGTCCCAAATACACAAGAAGTAGTATAGTTGATCTTAAATCTAAGTCTATCACTGCAGACAGCCTCATTCCTCTGGATTCACTGAAGCCCCTTGTAGAGAGCTGGTCACTAAGTACAAGTTTTTATATACTCAAAAAAAGAAAAAAAAGGAAAAGTTGAAGATAATCAATCAGTTTGGTGTTATTTCTTTTACACAGGGGAGATTAAAGGGTCTGCATAGGGACACAGAGGGATTACCAACATATCATAAATGCAATGAAAATGAAGAAGATTGCAGACAACCAAAAACTGCCAAAATGAAGCTAGTCTAAAAATTGTGTAAAAGTATAGAAAAAATTATGGATATCAATGTTACTTTCAATAAAATGAAACAGATTAAGCAAGGCATCAGATTTTAAGCACAGTTAGAAGGCAACTCAAAATTGAAATGAACAGGACTAGTACTATATTGAGAAAACACATGGCACCCTATGTAACAGAAAGTAGACTTACCAAGTATTATTACTTATTTATTATTTATTCCCTTTTTGAAATCAGGGAATCAGTTCAAAAGCATCCACTAAACACTGCTACAAAAAGGAAAAAGAGTGCACATAATGTCAATATGAGTTAAGGCCAAAATTTTAAATCCAAATTAACGAAAAGCAGCTACCACAATAAATGAGATCCTTCAAGTCAATCACAGCTACCATCCCTAAACACTGCAATGTACCAGTCAGGTGGCTCACAGCTGGGATCACGATTAGATATTTTTTCCCTGATATAATTTTGAATACACATTCTTATTTTGAATACAAAACTGAACTCAGTTTTGAGGAAAACAATTATTTCTGTCCTTAATCTTACTCTTCCTTCTATCCTCAAAGTCACTCTACCAGATTGTAAACACTGCAGCGAGTATGGACAAGTAGGTATGTGTAATTGACTCTGACTCTGTGCAGTTGCAGAACAGGACTAAGAAACACAACATTTCTTTACCAGTGGCTTTACTTTGATTTTCTTCATTTTTCACAACACCTGCGCCATTGCTGTAATGGCAGGTTAACTACCCGTGCTTCTTTTTAAATGGAGCATTCAGTCACATAGCACACAAGTGTCTTCACACTTCAACAGTGTGTTTCAGAAGGCGTCGATCAAAGCTTCTAATCAACTCTCAAAACAAAGGAGACACATGGAGCAGGGGCTATTCCTGTTGTTACTCTTTGTGTTGCTACACATATTTCCCCTCACAAATTAACTGTGTGACCAATTTGTCTCCATTTGGTAACCTGAAGCCAGCAGCTTAAGAAATATACCTTTGTGTTCCTTGAGCCAGCTTATAAAACACTGCTGCCTCTGACAGGGTCTTGCTGCAAAATTTCCTCTCCAGCCTCAAACACATTTTGCAAAGCTCGACATGTCCCAGAATAAAGAAAGACATAGGACACGATGCGCAATGCACAGCTCAGCACAGTGCTAAGTAGCATAAAATAAACCCTTGGAAATCCTCATACCTCAGCCAGAAAGCGACAACGGCAGTGTAATGTGGCTAAAGAGGTATCAATCAAGAGTTGCTTAACAAAGCAGATTTTCTGAATCTTGGTTGAAATGGATTTCCCACCCCAAATAACTACACAGTAAGCACATCTCTTTTCAGCATCTTACTTATTTAAGTAAGTTAGCCAAGTTCTCACTATGTCTATTAATGACTCATAAGTTAACTAAGAGAAAAAAAAGGAAAGGCATGTTGTGGAGAAAAAGCAATAGATAACACTGACCACCTTTCATGTACAGGAGCAATAGAAGCATCTTCTACAGTGGGAAGGAGCCACAGTTTGGGGTAAAAGGGAGAAAACATAAGCTGGGTAAAAAAAAGTTCTCACATGTTTATTACCACAAATTGAGATCAGTGAATTGCTATCACATATTATTTACAATCATGCTGACCTGATTTAAGTGTACTGAAATGTGAATTTTCTGAAACACAAAATTATGTAGAAAGGGAATAATGGACTCCACTGTATCATGGAAGAAAAGGAATTACCCAAATTAAAATCCCCTTATGCAAAAAGTCAGGGGGCTTTTTTCATTCATGTTCAACAATTTTTTTAAAAATTTCCTAGAAATTGTGAATTAGTAGAAGGAAAAGTAGAATGTCAAAATGGACCCTTCTATCTTATGAACAACTTATTTCCAAAGATTTTAATTTTACAAGTGCAGTGAACAAGTAAAATTAGTTTTATTTTTTATTAATGGCAGAAAAAACAAGTATTGGTGTAGATCTTTAGATATAAAAAATATGTTATTGATTAATTTTTGAACAAACCAGTTTTATTCAACTTTTAACTCCCTAGCTATAATTATGCTTTGCATAGAATATGACTTTTTTTTTAATTCCATTAATACATTTATTACTTTCATCAGTGAGCAGAACAATGGCTTAATAGATAAAAACTTTCTTCAACATTATCTAAGCACATTCATACCAAAAGCTACTTTTTAACAATCTCCTCTGCCATAATGCCTCAAGAGTACTTTTATTAAATGATAAATGACAGCTTCAGGTGTAATGAAGTTGAACAGTGCCTTTTGGACTATATTTAATTTTTAAACAAAATCCCACAGTTCTAAATGAAAAACTAAAGATTTAATGCTTAAAATACACCACATAGCTCTCCTCTTCCTTTTCCAACTAAATCCAGAGATGTGGAAAAAAGATAAAGGCCATCTCTAAACCATCATGCAGAGCTATCTACAGCAGTAACATATATGTTGGTCATGAAATGGAAACATGGGGAAGCACAGTAACTGCAAGCTAGCTTATGGAAAGCCAGGACTTACTAGAACAGGTTCACTGCCACACAAATGCAGGCTTTCAGATCCCAGGTGATTGCTTGTGCTTTGTACAAACAGTTATGATCAGCATGAGGTCAAAGATCTTTACAGCATCTCTACTGAAAAATAACTTCTCCACTGCCTATGCTTAATTTCTCTACTGTGCAATATTTTCCCAAGCAGAATATCCTATTCAGCTAGAATCTCGGTTAATCAATTCCCTCTTTTTTTTTTTTTTTTCTGGTCACCAGAGAGATTAGTTTTAACTCAGCTTGCTTGTCAAACTGCAGAAGCATAACCACATAATATCAGGCATGCATGTTTAATTTCAGAAACCTCTTCATGTATTCTCTATTCTCCCATGCATGTTGCATAATACAAACTTGAAGTCAATGAAAGTGTGCATGTGCTTTATCTTGAAAAAAAAAGTTAAATCCATTATTTACAAAGTATTATTTCTTCTTTTCAGTAAATGCTTTCCTCCACTGATGCTTCTTGTTCACTGCAGATTTTATTCATGGATGTAAAGGTATGTTCTTTAAATAATGAGTAGACATGTCCCATTTTACGAAATCCTTTCAGGTAAGTATGATCAAAAGAGCTTCTCAAGGGTTACCATTTCAGAAATTCAGACAATTTGTCTGATTTTGCTTTCTACTTTTGTTTTCTTCTTTCTAATGTCTTCCTATTGTTAACATACTAAGTGAAAACATTTGAACTAATCTCTCAGATCCAACCTAGAATTCCATGTTACTTTGCAAGTGAGCTTCTTGCTATTACCAGGACAACTTGCACTCTTACTGAATAGAAATTATTATATAGTCGGTATGAAAGAGAATGGCATAATTTAGTGTTCAGACATGCTATCACAAACTCTACAGCAGCTGGAATGGTAAAATATAATTAAAATCCAATGCACGTATCTGAAGAGCAGCCTTTTCAACCTAACCCAAGACTAGCAAATTATAGGGGTAAGAGCTCCTACTGAACACCATGAACCAAAAGATGCTTTCTACTTGGGTTGACTGAGACATCAGCATACGTTAGTCACAACAGTGACCGAGCACAGAGCTCGGCAGGGGTGGTTGGAGTGTTGCACATTGACTTGTTTTGCCTGGCAATCAGTGACACTGACAGTAGTGCTGCGGGCTCCTCGTGAGTGTAACACGTATTATTTGATCAGGTAGCGCGTCCATCACTGCTCGGCCATCAGCAGCAGACTGGGCGCTTCTGCCACAGGTAATCACTCAGGTAAAGCACATGTGCTGCCTGACTGAGTGAGCAGGGCATGCTGAGCCTCTCTGCTCACTCCAATCCGTAAATCAGGCACTCTCTGATCGGGGACAATTAGAATCAGGCTGAAAGCTTGTTTCACTTTTCCACACAGTATAGTGCTGTTATGCAGAATCAACTGCCCAAAAGTTGGCTGGAATTTTTAACAATTCCTGCTGGAGGCTTTCCCATTTTGTCTTTTAAAGCCAATTTTCTACATACCTAAAAAACTTGGGCCTTGATTTATGCCAAAAATGGCATTATTTATTCACATCTCAAATTCATATTATGTGACAGAGAAGTTTGTGAGCCAGCACATTATTTCTCTCTTGATCATATCGAACCAGATTGTTTTTTTTTTCCTTAGAATGCAACATCTGAAAAGGTTTAAACCCTGAAACACATCTGCATGCAGATATTTTGGTAATGGGGTTCTGCACTGGTCTAACACCCTTTGCCAGAAAAATTGATTCTAAAATGTTTTCTGAATAACTGATTTTCTCTTCTTTCTAACACTACACAAAAACTTAGAGCTAAACCCCTTGTAATGTGAAATGAATTTATTTGAGAACATTGCTGAATATTTTTCTAGCTATATTTCAGTGCTAAGCATACACTTCCTAGTTTTAAAATCATGTAGAGGCTTAAGAACAACTTTAGCAGTAAACCCATAGATGAAACCTGTCATTTTCTTGGAAAAGCTGGAATTTCTTTCACTATTTAGGCCACTATTTTAAGTGACTAACTTTTACTGATCCATACGTGAGTAAGTCTTCACACAATACAGGGCTAATTACTGGAAATGTAAATTTCATTTATTATGACCAAAAAAAGAATAATGATAGCTTCCTATCAAAGATGATAGTTCCACAGTTATCCACATTAATATGGCCTAAATTATTTCCACAAATTTGAATAACCCCAAATTTTAAAATTAAATTTCTTTTTAAAATGAGTGTAACAAAATACTGTTTGATCTAAACAATTAGAAGGGAATTTATCATATGGACTTAATGAAGCATTAATTTCTTTCAAAGTTATTTTACAAACTTAGAGTTTTCATGTTTAGACACCACACATTAGAAAGAAAAAGGACAATCTTAGGGGGAAAGATTTTTTGAAAATTTTGTTTCATACTCTGAAAAAATCTTACCATTCCCAACTATTCTAATAAGTAATTAAGAAATGAAGCCTATCTCAGAAGTAATAGAGAATTATGCCAGAGAGCTAGAATACTTTTATCCACAACCTTGCAGTTTCCTTATGCAAATGTGAAGAGCCACTGTTATTTCTAAATCTCTACAATGCGGAAGACTTGCTTGATGTTCTAATAAGGAAAGTGTCCATGCTCTGGAATTGCACCAGCTCACATGTCCAAATTAAGAATGGAAGGCATTAATAACTCTAAAATAAATTGTATTAAAAGGTTTCTAAAAATACTTTGAAACGCAATCATTTATTCCAATATTACAAGAAAAATAAAATTGGTGAAAAAGCAAAATATTTATTCTGGTCATGCTCACTATGAACATGAAATGTTGCTACCATATTTTTACATTATGAATTTAGAACCAATATCACCTAGAGAGTAATGCTCATTAAAACCCCTTACAGGTACTGTGAACTTTGGCTTTCAGCTCTGAATCATAGGTGATCTTACAGGCAGCCACTGCAAACAGCAAACAAATTGGAGAATTACAGCTATACTATAGTGCAAACTGCAGTGTTTCAGCTGGAAACAGTTTTACAAGTCTAATGTCATTCTCTGGAAGGCATTACAACCACTGGTACATAATTTTACTACCACTCTTTTTATCAAGTATTACCACAATATCTCAAATAATAAAGAGTGGTTGTCTATACATGCCATAATTAACACAA
The DNA here is from genome assembly GCA_013397955.1 of Grantiella picta. Classification (NCBI taxonomy): domain Eukaryota; kingdom Metazoa; phylum Chordata; class Aves; order Passeriformes; family Meliphagidae; genus Grantiella; species Grantiella picta. The sequence continues at coordinate 189,619 of VZRM01006694.1, forward strand.
TCTCAAACTGATTACAGTCGGCATGCGTTGGTAATACATGCCTTCATTAGCTTCCCGAGGAAATAATTAAGGACTTGCAAAAGCCATTTGTTTTCAGTGGAGCTCATAATCCAGAAAATTTGCAAATCCAAAAATTAACAAATAGAATCATCCATTCAAAAAGATGATCTTGACCACTTTTAGCTTTAAGGATTAAAAGGTATAAGGAACTCTAAGGTATTTTCAGATTTGATGAATGCATCCTTACATCCTGATACTTCCTTTGAAAGCTTGTCTGTTCCTTCTAGTACAAAATTTTCTCACTTACTTCACCCCAAGAATCTGAAACAATAGCAATATATTTATCTTGCTGCAGAAAATCAACTCTTCTTGCTCTACTTTTTTCTAATAAACTGCCTCCTCCTCAGCATCAGCATTTTCTGCTAATGTAATAAAGAGTATAAAAAATATGAAAGTGTCCTTGTGTATGACAGACACCAACTTGCCATCTTAAGGAGCTTTTCATAAGAAAACCCTCATCTAGCAAAGCAACTAGTCATTCATCTTGCCAATCACAGTGTCACTTCTGAATAAATCAGACTTAACATTTTCATTTTCACACTCCCACTATGTTTTCCTCAAGGCTAGGAAGTTATTAAATGGTATCAACATCTTCACCCATGCTCTGACTAAAATAATTCAACTGAATTCTGTTAAAATGGGAGGAAATTTCATGTTCAAGTGTTTAAAATTGAATCTGAGATGATACATCATTGAACATCTTTTATGCTTATATCTCCACTTCATGAAAGTCTAATCTTAGCACCTGTTTGTTGCATTTTTTGACACATCACTATCTAGAGTAGCTACGTCTGTAGTGTGCTAGCCCTTCAATGCCTCTTTCAGGAGAGAGGCTTGACTTCCTAATTCTAAAATACCTCCATTTTTCTTTATTTAAAAAAAAAAAAAAAAAAAAAAGATAGCGTCCATCAGAGTGGAATTTTTGCTTGAATTTAGGATATTTCTCGTGAATTGAATTACTTTCTAGGGAAAGGTTCCCTCGTATTTAAAAATTAAAAATTGTGGCTTTATGGAGGATAATCTTATCACTCATGAAGACCATGTAATTTCTGTTATGGATTCCAATATGACATCCAATATACAGTGCCTTTGGATAGACAAGATTGTATTATTCATAAGCTTTGAGATGCACCTGGTCTATAGTTCTTCACCTACATCTCCTCTTCACATCAAGGATCCTGTGCCTTATTTCTGTTAGCACAGCAAATGACCAAATAATATGAATGCATTGCACACTTTGGAAAATTCTACAGCAACAGTCTCTACTTTATCAGCAATAACTCTGAATGGGATAATCAAAAATTAGTTCAGTAAATTATATTTCCTAGCCACATTTGCTATTTTTGACTGTGAAATCTTCACCGTGAAAGATATTTCACTTTATTAGTATGCTTTGAATTGTAAGCAAGCAAATGAATTTTTTAAACTCGACTGCAAAACTATTATGAATTTCTCTTTCATCTTTGTAGCTTTCAAACATGAGGTAGAATCAGATTTAGGCAACCTCATTACTTCAAATTGTGTTCTTGGAACAAATCTGTCTTTAGGAAAGGATGACATTTACATGTGAAATCAATTAATTGAGCAAGTAAGATCTATTACATCTTCTCTTTTTAAGGAACTGCATATTATTGGACTAATTTTGTTATGTACTGGCATTTTAGAACATCAGATGTATGCAGTTCTGAAATGATACCCTTATTTTCAGGACAGTTTTCTCTAGGCAAATATGAAGTGTTTATATAAAAGCTTTTACTTAATTATTTGCCATAAAAGCAGTAATATGAAACAGCTTAAACACCTTAATGAACTATAAAAAAATTATTCTAGCCTTTTGCCTAAAACTGATGATTTTACAGAAACCATTTCAAATGCAAGAAAAATGCAAACCTTGAAAAGTTGATGTTCCTCTTCCATTTAATGATAAACAGAAACAAGAAGAGGAAACATTCAGACCTTTTTCATGGTAGTCTCTGACTGCAGAGATTAACTGGCAGAGATTTCAGTGTGAGGAAACGCATACTAAGGGATCAGAATGGAAGAGGATTCTTGCCATTCTCTTACTGGTTTACTTAGGTGAAGTCACTGGGATATCTCCTGGGAATCCATTGACTACTCCTCTGTAAAGTGAAGGTCCCACTGAACTCAAAGCCCAAGAGTTCACTTAAATACAATATTTAGACTTAAAAAGGATCTAACAGTAGGCCCAGACTGTAGAAGAAATGAAGGATTAAGAAAAGGGATTAAAATCTCTTCTATTAGTTCTACATAAAATTTAAGTCTAGGAGAGCATTTAGACAGAAAGTCATAATTTCAGAATGGAGTAACCCTAATCCTAAAGAGCCTATAGAGTCACTGCCACTGCATGCCATATATTAGCTGAGATCACTAATGATGTCATTGATTTACCTCTTTTACCTTAGTGAGCCTTGCAGGGTTCACACCCTGAATGAACTAGAGCTAGACTTAGTTTACACTTAAAATATATAAACAAAAGGACCATGATCAGGATGTCAAAATACTCTACCAAGTCTAGACCCTATCATCCATTAATATTATCTATCAAAATAAAACATTACGTATTCTATTTTTCTGGGAACTATTAGCAAGCATACTTTTACTAAAATTGGTAATGTTAAATGCTATTTCTACTATGTAAAATGAAAAACATTATTCTATATTTGGAAGACTTGTACGGCAAAGGATAAAGCAAAAAGAATGGCTATTATGGTTCAGGTAAAAAATCAACAGATATAGCCCAACACCCTATCTCTGGCAACAAACTGATAGTGAAGCTTATAGGAAAATGAAAAAAAGGTGGATATAATGCAATTTTTCTCCTCCAAATTCTTGGCATTTATATGTGTTGTTCAGCAGAATGGTGACGTCTGAGAAAACCAGATTTATAATTCAGAATTATAAATATTTTGTTAGGCTTTATGACATGAAATTTGGGTCGTGTTTGGGCCAATTACTGTAAATATGTAAAGGACATCTAAAAACAGATAATTTAGGAGACTAAGCAGATTAAAACATTGAAAAAATATTTATTGTCTGAACAGGCATTTAAGAATCATGCTTCATTTCTACTTGTTTGCAAATTTAAATTCTGAAACAGTTGCTAAGAGAATTTCTATCAAAAATGTATACATCAAAATTCCTTCCTTCAGCTTGGGTTTTATGATTGCTGTACTTCATCCATATCGCAGCCTAATTATATAATTAGCCCTTGTAAGACACGGGCTATTACATGATCTCAGGTGTAGCACAGACATAATCATTAACATTTCTATCTATCCTGAATAACATTTCTTATCAGCAATTACTTTTCAGGGCCTGTAGCCAAACGAGTAGAAGGATTGTGAAGGGAGGCAGAAGTGTGCACCTGGTATGTGTGGTTTTTCATGCTATAACTCAAATACATGCTTATTTTGGAAGCTCATAGTTATTTTTCTTTAGATTTATCTAGCAACCTGCCCTTGGGAAGTTGTTAGTGTTGTCAGAAGATGGCAGAAAATAGCACTGTTAGGGAAGAAAGCAGAGCTTATTTCCAAAGGTTATGTTATACAAAATATGCCTTGCTCATGAGCTGATAAAGGACAAGGCTTAACAACTGACTATCCCCACTACAACAGACTGTAAAAGGGATTGCAAGGGTATGTTCTGCAATATTTTAAGAGGAACGGCAGCCTCAACCACTAAGGGATATTTTCATGCATACCTGTATCAGCTGCTTCAGTTTCCCAGACTGTATTTCATTACAGACGCCTTCTGGTGCTACAGTGGATCACTGCCAGCCTAAACCATTGATCTTGCAGTCAGTATCTGACTCCTGCTGCAATACGACTGCTCAGGTTTCCCTTCTTCAGTTTTTCTTTCAGGCTGAAGAAAACACACCATGCTGGAAGGAAGCCATACTATTTGAGTTGTAGAGATGCACATCTGTAGTTCCAATTTTTTTCCAGCCAAATTTATAGCAAAGTTTAAAAGTATTAAATCAAATGCAATAGGCTGGGAATGTCACTCTGACATGGTGTTGTGTAATTTATCAGACTACTTGGAATGAGGAACTCCTGTATTTCAGTTTCAGTATACTGTTTCTCCAGGAGAGATTGCAGACTCTGATAAATGAAATGAAACAGTTCAGTGCAGCTCATTTTTTTTTTTAGAAAAAATTAATAAATTTACATATGCAGACTTCAAGCCCATGAAGACTGATAAACTCTTAATTCTTTAGATTAGAAGCAAGTTGTTTTATTGGCACAGATTAAAACACATGTAGGGGGGGATTTTACCCCGGTACCACAACTCCTGCTTCTGGATAGCATAGGCTGACATAACTAATTTAATGTTGTTGTCTTCACAGAGAAAAAATCTTTTAAGTCTGGAAGGATTCATGAATGTATGTAAACATTTGGCCATGACTCCAAAATTGTTTTCTATCTGATCGATTTTTCATTTTTAAATGAACTCCACAAACATTCCCAAGAGGGAATATTTCTTTCCAATTGCTCTCCACTACACTTATCCTCTTTTTTCCATTCTGGTCATCTTTTTATCTGATTTTTTTCAGTACAACTTCAAATACCTACATACAACTAGTTCCTCCTAACCACTCCCTAGTTGTTCTTCTATATATTTATAGTTTAGAAATTCTCATGGTTTGAGGGCGAAGGAGACAGTGCACTCCAGGATGACCACAGTTTCTGTGAGGATGTAAAATGTAAATCCCGTCGACTCCCATAGGCTACTTCCACTTATCTCAGCTGTCCTCCCCTCCCCACTCTGATCTTGCAGTTCCTTTTCTTCCCTCTGTCAGCCTGGTGCATCCTATAGTCCTGGCACTGGAAACGATAGGGGTATCCTGTGAAGTAGAGAAATCTGCAGTAACATCCATTACAGAGAATGTGGGGCAGATGATGTGGGAAAATTAAGGAAAAAAAGTTACAATCTATCAATTAATTGTTTAAAGGGCACTATTCTTATTTCTTAGATTCTCGTGTCTGAAGAATTTAAGAGAAAAGAGACACTCAGAAGAAACTATGAGGGTAAAAATCTGAAAGAGACTCTTCCAAAAGGACACAAAGCTAAAGAATCTGGGAAAGGGTGTATAAACTGGGGGCAGTTGGCTAGGAGTTGCCAATCACTTCTCATGGAAAGGCTCGGCATCGGTTAGCAGATGGTGAGAAATGGTATTGTGCAGCAGTTATTTCTCTTAAGCTTCATTCCTTTCTCTCTTTCTGTTATCTCCTTCCTATTATTATTGTTGTCGTTGTTATCATAATCATCATTATTGTTATTATTATATTTTTATCAGTCATTAAAATGTTCTTATCTTAACCCACTAGATTTACCTTTAACTTATTCTCATCCTCATCCTGCTGGGGTGGGAGTGGGTATGGGAGCAACTGTAAGGTACTGATTTGCCAGCAAGATTTAAACCATGACTGACCTCTTAGCAGCCATTACAGAAATTACAAAAGTAATATCATCAACTACACCCAACTACCACCGTTAAAACTTTAAGAAAATCACTGAAGACCCCAGATTTGCTAATTCCTAGAGGCCCAAATAAGCTTTGCCACTGAACAAAGTCCAATTACCTCCTGGGATTATCTGATTACACAGTATTCACTGTCAAAAATGAATAACTCATTGGGGAAAAAATAAAATAAAATAATCCATCACAATAATGGCAGCAAACATAGAAAAGCCAAATTATTGCATGGACCACATACTGATCTCTTTTGTAATTACAGTCATGTTAAGCATTTTATTTGCAGGATTAAGTTACAATGACAGAATCTGTACTCCATTGCCTTAGAGTATGACAATATCCCAAACCGTGACATGATTTCTTGGAGTCATATTTCATGCATCGTTCTGCAACATAAGTAACTGCTATTGGAATATATCACAAAAGAAGTGTAAATTTTAATTGCATCTACTCTGTGTAATGTATTAATTGTATTTAATTGTATCTACTCTGTGCTACTAAAGAGTGGAAATGGTGAATCTGTTCCAAAGTCATTTGGGTATATTTTAGAATTCTACCCAGTAACTGTAACAACACTGAAAAAGCTCTGATCTAATTTCAGTAATGAAATTGCATTGACAGATGTTTTGCCCAGTGCTTATCAGTCAGGTAACAAACAAGATTAATGCTTTTTAAATATTTATGAGGCAGGAAGAAAGAAAGAACTGTACTCGCAGAGAATGGATCACTTCTTTAAAGGAACGGAACGTTCCTTGATTTCAGCAAGAGAAATTTGACAGGGCTGACAAGAGAGGAAAGCATGTGGGCAGGAAATCTTGATTCACAGCTCTGTCAATTCATCCTCAACAACCTTGCTATGTGGCTGAATAAGTGACAGTTTGGAATATTTTAAATAAACACCCCCATTGACTGTTGAAAACTATTTTTCTCCACTGCATAGAAATCATTAAAACTCCCGTGAAGAAGCTGTCATATTTTCCCACCTGTTACCAGAAAGAGCAAAAAAGTCAAGCTCTAACAAGTCTAGAAGCTGGTGTAATTTCTTTTTGATTATTTCTTTTTTCACAGCACTTAACACAGGCTGTAGTGTTAGGAGATGGCACAGTAACAGAGTAATGGGAACACACCACTGTGTTGCTGCTGTCCTGCACTCCTGGTGCACTCTGGTGAACAAGACAAGGAGCAGCAGAGCATGCAGATGCTTATGTCTCAGAAAAAGAACCTCCTATCCATTGAGTTAATGACAGTCTGTGTTGACTGCTCCTAATTTTTTGCAGGTTGGAATTCACATGAAAAGAATGAATCATGGAAGAAAAAAAAAATCCACTCTATCACTACAAAGCCAAACAAGCTAACAGACTGTAACTAACTTCATACCTTAACAGTCCAAATATATGTGGAAGAAATTTAACCCAAACTGCAAGCCTTCAGACACAAGGAAACCCCCCCATTTGATAAACTCATAAGAGCAAAAAAAACCCAACAAAACAATCCCAAATGCCTCCCTGCTTCCCCTCTCCCAGCGTGCCCAAAACCAAAGCTATTCCGCTTCAGGTCAGCTATTACCATTGAAGCTTCTTGTTTCAAATTTGCTTTCAATACAATCCAAGACACCAATATGAGTCATTAGGACAAAAATTACAGTTTATTCAATCTGGTCACGAAATACCCCTTAAGCTAAAATTTTAGTGATCAAGAGAAAAAACAAAGCAAAACAAATAAGCCCACACATGAATTGGCTTTGTTTGGTTTTAGGAGGGAGGGAAGGTGGTGGAGGTTGGCAGATGGGAAGAGGTGATGTTTCATATATTCCAGCCAGTATTATCAACACCAGAGTGAATACACTACCCAAAGGTATCAATAATGAGTTTTATCTTCTTGGGCAGGTGCATGTACATACATTAGACACTTCAGAGACATCTGCGCAGCAGCTAAGAAGATGACTAATGTTGAGAAAATACCTGAAAGGTGTTTCAGGTTGAAACAATTGAAATTGTTTCTTCAATTGCCATGAATAAATGTATGAATTGTACAGATGTGGATAGGTACCAGCATGAGGTTCATAGAATCAAATCCTCAAGTGTGCTTAGGAGGTTTACAGGCCTCATTCTGATCTCTTTCATCTCTGCTGTTCAGTACATTTGAAAATAATTATCTATTTGAACTTGAAACATATGTCAAATATAAGTTCTTGAAACATACGCCAAATTGGACATGCTGGCTTTAAAAGAAATTAAGAGAAATTTGGATTAATGCACAGCAGTAATATTTATGACTTTTGTACTTTGCACTATTTCCCTGCTTCTCTCCTCAATTTCCTTGCACCTTCATTAGCCAAATCTTGCCAGTGTTTTCAAAACTGATTGGGTCAAAGTCAGTGATAAAACCAAAGCTAGGTAATGATTATTTTGACAGATGCAACCATATCAGAGCAAATGTAAACACTCCTAATTTAACAGGATTCCTCTTTCCAATGCTGAGGACAGCAGCTTCTTTATCATCCTACCTACTCTGAGCATCACCCCATCGTTGCAAAAACTTTGTACACAATTAGGAAAAAGCAGAATCAAACAGAGCAATCTACATTTCTTCATTTCACGGAAATAGAGATTTTACTTAAATAATTAAATAAATAAATCAGGCACACTTACATAGCAGCATTACTAGCTTATCCTCCACTTCTACTTGTTTCTATCTTCCAATCTTTATTTTTCCTTACTCAACAGGAATATAGACAATGTATTCCATCAATATTTCTCTGTTTCAAAAAGTTGAATCTACTGGGATAGGAAGTGCAAATGGTTACAGATGAGAGCTTATGCTTCTGTGCCTGCAGTGAAATGCTGCACCCATGCACACAAATGCAGTGATTTGGTCTCTAGATGAAATGGTTTTTACATGGGACTGGGTTTTGATCACTCTGTGTCCCCTTCAGTCTCATATGATATAATCTCCTCTTCATCCTTTCACTCAAAACTTCTAGCTGATTTGGATCTCATGGATATCAGGATTGAAAATTCTACTTTCCCCCTATTCTCTTCCTTGCAAGGATACATCTAACTTGAAAATAAAATGTCTAAGTAGCTTTCTGAACTTAGGTTCAGCATCTGAGAATAGAATGCAGTCGTCAACCTGCTCTGTTTTCCCTGGCAAATAAGTGGACATCGTCATAAGAATTTTTCAAATCATAAAGAGGAAGGTTAGATTCTTCCCTTTCTCTACACATTTCTAGGAGACATAAGCTATTAGTATAAACGCTGCAAGTGCATACAAGCAGGCTATTAACTATACAGTTCTGATACTCTTACAATTAACAGTATCTTTCTGAACTAGTCACTCTGACTTCATTTGGATTTACTATTAGTAAGTTATCATGCCAGAATTAAGACTTCCTGATGTAGAACACCTGCTTAATAGATGTAGAATAAATATAGAAGAAAGCTAAGAAAAAATTAGGAAAGCAGCATTTTCTATTGCTTGGAAATATCACCTAAAAAAATTAGATGTATTTAATACATACAATGTGATATATATTTCAGAACTTTTCCTAGCTGTTATAGACTGAACCCAAGAATTTCAACTTCAGTAAGAGAAAGAAAAAATAAATTGACTGAAGATATCTTATGGTAAAAAATAACAACACACTCTTTTACAATTACAATAAAGAAATAAAAAATATTTTTTATAAAAGTATTCATTCTATTGAATATCAGTTCTGGTACTGTATAAATGCAATCATAATAAGTTCTTTTGTGAACTGCTTTGTATTTAAAAAGAGTAATCACTGTAATGGGGATGAATTAAAATAAAAGAGTGAGCACTTCCAAGGAGGAAATTCGTCAGGTTAATTCTCTGCAAGGTTTTCCAGATGAAGTTCTTCTCCTAGTCATACATCCAGTGTTTCTGGCTGTCTTAGCTCGCAATGTTCTCATCAGATGAATTTGAACCCCTATCTGATCCCCTGTGACAAACTGCTGTGTACCTTAGGATGCAGACACAGGAATTTCTTCCTCTTGGACACAATTCCCTTTATAGATTTTTCACTTATCAACCAAAATTTCTTTGGCAGACTGGAATGTAATTCCAATGTTTGGAAAAAATGCCAATAACACCCCAGGGACCGAATAGCTTTGTAGTTTTTAGACCAAATATTGCTTATTAAAAGTGCTTCCAAGAAAAAGAAACATGCAAGTTAATAAATAAATAAGTGAATAAACAGTTTTTAACAGTGTTTGAAATGGGGATCCTGACCTATGCAAATTATCTATCGACCTGGCATAACCTCTGCAGCCTGTACAGTTTCCACTATTCCCTCAGCTGTCTAATCACATCAGTTTCCTAAGTTCCTCTTGTACAAACATTTTAATATTTATGATTTACTTCTAATCCCCAATTTAGTCAGAAAAAGGTACTGTTGGGCTCTAAATAAAGGAGTAAAAAAGCTAATATTTTCTCTTACCATAAAACTGCTAATATCTACTTTCACCCCTCTCAATCTCTTTTTTGCTTCCCATGGCCCACTACAATATACTTAAATAATGAAATCAAAATAAAAAAAAAAATGCTAGGAATGAATAATTTCATCATACTAATAAAAAAGGAAAGGTGCTCAGAATTAAATCTGTGTTCTTACAAACCCGGTTTTAACACCTCTGCATGTTTCTGTCTACTTCGATGCAAAATGAGGGTGATTAACAGAACGTACAATCTTCGTAGATATAAGACAAAATTTAAGAAACACTCCTAGTTTGTTTTTAAATGTTGTGGAGAAAAGCATCAAGTATTTAACCCAATTAAACTAATAATGTAGATTCTGATTCAGCTTGGTTAATGAAAGCTGCACTCTCTTAGGCAACTTATGGAAAAGAGCATTTCCAAACTTCCTGTTGTGACAGCATCCAAGTGTCTAAGCAAGCTTGATAAACAGTGTCAGGGTGACTCTTCACCTTCTTGCTTCAGTGGAATGATGCTGGTAGGAAGTGATGTTGTCTGACAATTCCCTTTTCATCACCAAGCAGGAAAAGTGACTATAAATTGCCTTTCATAACAGTTGTGGGTGGCAGAGATGTTGCTTATCCCATTCTGTTCTTTTTCTCATTCAGTTGTTGTCTTGGATATCAGGCAATACATTAAAATTTATAAGCACAGTAGGTCTTTGGTGACCTGCCAGCCTTGCAAAAAGAAATCCCAATTAAAGGTCCAATAAATTAGTCAAATAAAAGTCTTATTTTGCTTCTCTTATATTTGGATGTAGATTTGCATTACCATTTATAAGAGACCACAATAAATTGGATTAAAGGACCAAACTGACTTAGAAATTTAGTTCATCTTCCCTTTCAATGGGCTGCATTTCCTACACTTTGTAAGTATTTCCAATAGTGTAACTTATTTGCTGTGTTAGAAAATAATGAAATTCTGAATTGATTTGGGTGCTGATAAAAGATTGATGCAGACTGAAAATTAATTTTAGTAAATTTTAATCCCATAACTGAGAGAGAGGCCTTTCTGTAAGCACGTGTCTCGTGCATGTGCTATGTCAAGCAGAACTCACTCATCTCTGATAACTGGTATTACTAACAGATGCTATTTCAAATAATTTCCATATTTCATTTTTAAATTGATATATTTTTAAAAAATCCGGGGTAAATGATGGTCTCATATACTTTTCCCTATTTATGTTTTTTCCAGTACTTCTTTACGTCACCTGACAAATACCGATGTCAAGCGTCCGCATTTGTCAAGTTTCTGGCACTGTGCATATGCTGCATGGTTCCCAATGGAGTTGCCTTCCCTTGTTCTATAAAAACCAATTGCAGACTGGAAATGCTCAGAAGAGATCACAATGAAAGCGGCCATTATCACAAATATTGAGCTCAGTGAATTTTTTTTCACTCTTTTAATTCAGGGAGGGAAAAGAAAAGCAATTATCACAGTGGAGCTGTTACAGAGTATTCACAACAAGGTTTAGGAAACATCCACAGCAAGTTTCACCGGAAGAACTCTAAAACATTAAAAATGTTAACACTGTATTTATCGATGCACCTTTCAGGTGATGTATGTTGTCCCACAAGGCAAAGGGACGAGGAAAGACAGCTCTTCACAGAATGTTCAATCCCAGAGCTACTCAAAGACATAGGGAGTATGCTTGGAGAAAGTACAGCAGCAAATGAGAAATTATAAGGTCTTTGTAAATCAGAGTAGGAATGAACATGCAGATTAACTATGATTCAGGACATGGTACTTCTACTGCATTTGAAACCAAACACATAAAAGGATCACACAAAGTAAAAGATAAAAAATCAAAAATCCCCAAAATACAGAACTGTGTAAAATTTAGGCAGGGCCAAAGTGAATGTAGCCTAAATGTAGTCTTTTGATAGCCCTTTTGTGATCTACTCCTGGACAAATCTATCACTTGAAAAGAAAGTAAAATAATGATACATGTAAAAAGATATTATGTGTTAAGCTTCACCTGTTTAAGTGAGAAAATACATAAAACCTCCTTGCAAAAACCTATTCTTTGGATGTCATTGGCTGAATATTTTTCATTCATTAAATGCAGTTTTAATAGCATAAGCATACCCACAGACTAAAACAGTTATCTACTAAACAGTTATCTACAGATACTCCAGCACTAGCAGGATAGTTAGGTTAAAGTCTTACATATCATTCCACACGGAAGAAAAAAAAGTTGATGATCACAGAGAATTATTTAAGCCAGTATTAAGAGGTGCAGAATGAGCAGGAAGTTGAGAGGAATTCAGAGCAACAACAGAAATGGTAAAACAACTAATCCCTTTCCACAATTTTTTTCAATAAAAGAATGAGGTATTTATGTGAAGAATAGCCTCTATTTTCCAGATTTAATGCAGCAAATGGTCAGTTTAAATGTTTATATCCTGTGTTATGCATAAGGCAAACTAAGTTAAAATTATATTTTCTTATTTTAGCACAAATAATTTTGAATGAATGTTTTAGTCATTATTAACTTGCCAGTCTTTTGTTTCTATAGAATAAAGAGGAATCTAAAATCTCAATTAGATATTCTATTAATAATAAGTTCAGTAAATTTTATTAAGGGACAATTCCATGCAGGACATTACAGAGGTGATAATAGATCTCTTAATCAGTTTGTGTCTAGACATTCAGTGCAAAGAAACTTCATTTTTCCTGAGCTCATAGTCAAAAATATCTTGCACATTTTCAGTTTCACTAAATGAATATAACGACACTGTATGTTCATAATTAGATACCAGTCCTAATCTTCTAAGTGTCGGTGAGGTAGGACTGCACTCTAAAGAGCCAGACCAAAAAAGCAGCTTTGTTGCAAAAGACAAGATGAGACTCCAACATTTAAACAATGTCACATTCTCAGTCACTTTCTCTAAACTCTGTGAATGAATCACCAGGAAGTCTTTCCATCTCAGTAAGTGCAAAGTGCTTGCTACACAGCTGGTGCAGTGGCAGCTCCCCATCATTTTTGCTGCTGTTTCACAGTGGCTGGCAAACAGGTGCAGAAATAGGCAGAGCCACCAATATCTGGGCATAAATTTGTTTCCAGTCAACCTTCACCATCTTCTGCAGGAGCTAGGTACATGCCAGTTTGTCCACATCAATTCATAAATTTACTACAGAAAAGCACAGATCTCATTCGGCATAGGAATGTTAATCAATTGACAAGACTGTTTTCCTTCTAAATCTTAAAACAATTGCTTATCTGCATAAAAATTTCCAACACAAATGACTTCTGTGAAATGCTTCCTCTGTCCAGAGGGGAAAATCTAAAAGTAAAATAAAGTTATGATTAAAAAAAGGAAAGACCTGATATACTATTTCTGAAAATATTTTTGAGTTTTGGGTGGTTTTAAGAATGCAAAATTATCGTCTCATGACAGCATGCAGGAGCAGCAGGAGTTCTGATCACTCAGCATGAGCACAACCTATTTCCAGATTTTAAATTTTTCACTGAATAGAACTGCTGTTGGAAGACCCAAAATGTGATAACCAGGTGCCAGGAAAGTGTTTCCAAAGGTTCTTCTGCTCTCCTGAGTTATTAGTTTGGTTTTCTTCTTTTCCTGATGGCTAGTGTGGTGATCATGAAGCTGGAAGTATTCTGCACCACCTTTTCTCAAAAAAGTCTTGCTTACTGAACTGATTTATCACATTCAGTCGAAGAGCTGCCCAAAATGTAACAGCAGGAATGAAAGCAATTGCAACAGAGGGCTGGTGTTGCTTACAAAACAGGATGCAGGTTTCTCAAAGGGCTACGACAGCTTTTTTTTTTATCTTGTCAAATAGGCAACTTGGTTGCAAAACTGATAATGTGATGCAAGACGTTTCTTCACAGCACCACAGATTCAGAAGGATCTAACTGTGGTAAGGCAAAAGAAATCCAAATTGGATGATTCATGCTCAGATTTCCTATGTCAGTTATTTTGGAAATTTTAGACTCTTCAACAATATCAGAACAACAAAATACTGCATAAAACAGATGGGAAAATCTTCATGGTCATAGTCACTGGATCATTATGATGCTTAAGGAAGGTGACTTGCCAGTCTGAAGACAATGGCATGCTCACATTCTTTTTGGATGGATATTTCATGACCTTCTAGGAATTCATGTGGAGACATTAGTGTCAAACACTGGATTGTTAGCCAAAATCTGCAGGAGATGCCTTTGTTGGAATTCACTCAGACCGGATATTCAGACACAGAATACAATACTCTTTCAGCTGGGAACAGATAGGAGCAGCCACAAGTCATAGCTGTTTCCAGTACTTCGCTGCTTGAGAGGAAGTGTTGATACCATTTAATTTACATCAATTGTAACAGTTTGTATCAGGTTGAATGTGTACAGAACATCCTAGACCATTCACCAGCCCTTCTACCAGTGCCATGAAAGAATCCTCCTCACCTTGCTTCCATTTAGCCACCACCTCTCTTGCCTTTTTTCTTCAAGAAGGCAAAGAATTAAATCTTCAGATGCAAAAAGTTTCTTTTGTTTCATTCTCCTGGATTTAAAACAATTTACAAAAATTCTGGATTTTACCAACTTTTCCATTTAAAATTATACATTTAAAAAATAGTTTGTTTCACAGACATATTTCATCTGCAGATACATGAAAATCCATAAAAAATGCTTTCAGAATTATTTAGACTGCAGCAAAAGAAGCTTTGATATTTAAAATCCAGAAAAAAACCCATTTGATGATTTTTTAGGCAGCTAGAATAAATTATTTGGAGTACTGTGTTGTCATGCAAACTGCTACAAAGCCAGAAGTTATGTAAATTAAGATTTCAAGAAGAGAAGGTGGAGGGTTGATTGAATTTCATGCAAATTTTGTGTTCTAAAATTCTAGGAATCTGTGGAAATATCTATACACATGGAAGTAAGCGAGCCTAGGAAGACCATTTCCTGGAGGCCAATCCTCACAGTGCACAACACCAGAACAACATTAATCTCCATTCTGCAGACTCATCTCTTTAGACTGAAAGCCTGGATGCATGAGGAGATAAGCACCGTACTGGAGCCTGCTTTCAGTTCCAAACACCTCTAAAGGGTTTTAGAACCACAAATACATGTGTTTAAGAGAGCGGCTTGATTGCTGAGTGAGGAATATTCACAAAATAATGGAGAGTTACAAATTATATCAGGGGGACAGTGTACTTTTCATTTTGAACAGAACACGGCAAAGCAAGAAGCTGAGTTTTTTTGATTATGTCAGGGTAGTCTCAAGTCTGTTTTCTCACCTATAGAACAGTGTAAGATTGAATTACACCAAGTGCTTCTAACATCTCAGATGAAAACCAAAGTGCAGAATATTATTAAAGGTACCTACTTTTGACTTGGGGTTTACAAAAAGATTGTCCTATTATTTTTCTTATTATATTAATATTTTTAGAACACATAATTGCATTGCTATGTGTGAATGTGATTATGTGTAGGAGTAGTGCCTAAAATAGGCTGCAGGCCTGTTTTCTATGTACTCGCTATGTACTCATGGTAAACAAGTTGCTCTGTAAAGAAAGACTGCAACAAAGTTTGGGTTGTCTATACTTTGCCTGAAAACTTTTAACTGGATAGACCAAATGTCTATATGCGCCTTGCTTCCCTAGGAAACCAGACTTCAACTTGGTAACTATTTAGCTTGATTATATTTGCTGCTGATGTAGGCAGTCACAGTGGCTTGCTTTTCAAGTGCAAAAGCATTGTTTTCCCTGCTTTAGAAAGAAGCAAAAATGACATCACTGTCATTGACCTAGCCTTAGGTAGCTCAGTCTTTACAATGCAGGCAGGAGTGTCACAGGAGCAGGATTGGGTTTAGCGGTATTTCAGATGGGTTTCCATCTCCACCAC
Source organism: Grantiella picta (assembly GCA_013397955.1). NCBI lineage: Eukaryota > Metazoa > Chordata > Aves > Passeriformes > Meliphagidae > Grantiella > Grantiella picta. The sequence continues at coordinate 205,533 of VZRM01006694.1, forward strand.
TTTGGGATAACAGAGCAATAATGTGACAGGTAATGGCAGAGTGACACGCAGCACACCAAAAGACAGTGGAATGATCTTCAATATTTTCCTAAGTAATGAACTTTAGCAGCCTTAGGAATATTCTTAAAGAAAATTAGCCATCAAGTTAGGTTAAAGCCAACATAAATGATAATTTATTAGGCTGTCTCACAACAGTAGTGTTAGTTATTGGTATTGTGCAAAAATGACCTTGATACAAAGTTCAGAATACCCCATTGCACACGTGAAAAGAAACCAATTCAGGTATATTACGTTTTAAATTATCACAGTTAACATGGTACTGAACTAGCTTCTTCTTCAAAAGGACACATTATGACAACCTTGAAAGAAGGTATTCACACTAATAGGCTTTTTATTATGTAATTCAATACAATTTATGTTTATATGCTGTCCTTCATACAAGTATATAAAAAACTATCTTTGCAGTCAACTGTAAATTGAAGTGAAGACAATAGCAGACAAATGCAATGCAAAGTGACTGTCCTATGGGGAAAAATGTGCTCTATGTAGAGAGCAACAAGGATAACTGGGGAAAAGCCCAGACTTCATTTGATGAGATGTTAGAACACAATGAATAATGAAGTGACCATATGAAATACATTTTCTTCATTGTGAGTTCTGAAAACCTATTCTTATGTTAATCCGAGATATCAGGGAATCTTTCAGAGAATCGAAAAGGTTAATATGTAATACAAAAAAATGGATGTGGAAAGTAAAAAATGCCTTCTTTCTTTTCTTTACACTTGTGTCTTTCAAAAGACACTCAGGATAAGCTAAAAGTTGGGCTGAAACTCTTTTCTTGTCTAGCAGATTCCTAAAGGTAGAGAGGGTTAATTAAAAGGACTTCTAAACACTGTTACTTCCTCAGGGAAAAAAACAAACCAAACCAAAACAAAGCTAACCCGAAAACAACCACACTATCCAAGGACACAGGCAATTTACTAAACAGTAAAGCATTATTCTTTCTTTAAGTATTCCAAGATGGATTGACAGATAACTGCTACAAACTTGTGCTTTCCAGGTGTGCAATGTGACTCCATCAAATGACATGAACTACAAGTTGAGATGGGGAGACAATTTATTCCTTAACTGAGAACATGGAATTCACTGAGACTTTGAATGGAAACACTTGAAAGATATGACTGTGATATTGACCTACTTTCAATGTTCTGTTTTGAACAAAACCGTTTCTAACACTAACTAGTGATACAAGTTTGAAGGTGTTCTCTTATGTTGAAGACTTCACACAATACTCGCAGAAAAAGTCATAGCTGTGATTTCATGTTTGAGTTTCTGCCTCTCACAGCTGTTACTGCAGACAGCTATATCTTGTGCACCTGTACACATTTTTACATATAAAAGTGTACAAAATAAAATTAAAATTCACTAACAGCGGTGAACACAAAAAACAAATTCAATTAAAACCAGAAAGAAAATACAATTACTAGTACTCATTCTTATACTGGGCTGTGGACGAATTCATTGAGATCCAATGCAGGAACTGGCTCTTCAAGTCCAAAAAATACAACCAAACCTAAAGCACGCACCAGAAGGAGCTAAAAGTAGAGAATAAAGAGAAGTTCTCTCACAGAAAAGCAGTGACAGACTCTAAGTTAACTCTGCTATGGGCCAGTTCATTACCTCTAAGTGTTTTAGACCAGCTTATTGTGGCCTTATTTAAAATAGCAATAGCTTATGCAGTATCATTGAAACCTAGTATCCATTATGTAAACAGTTAATACAGGGATCTAGTCCCAAATCACTAATTCATTAAATTATTTAGTAATAAGTAATTATTAAAATATTACCTACTGTCCTCTTCCTTGATCAGAAGATGCTCACTAATGGAAAGTTTAGAAAAATACATGTTTACAACACACAGTATTTTCCAAATAATTTGGTGAGTTTAAATGCATTTTAATTCCAAAGCAAGAAAAAAAAGCCAAGACATAGAATCAATTAAAGTGCTTAGCACGTTTTTTTTTTTTTCTTTTACATAAGCTCATGCTGTGAAGAACCAAATTCATTCCACTGAGTTGTAAGAGTAACTTCAAATTCCCAGGCTGCTGCTTCTAGAGAATTAGAGCTAACCGGGAGAGAATTAAAGAGTTTGCAGGGAATTGGTAGGAGTATGTGATATATTTTTAAACTAAGTGACTACAACTAATCTGCTTTACACCAGCCCATACCTAGGAACTTACTGCCATGCAAGAGAGAACACACACACACAACATAAGAGTCTGCCTCTCTTGACGGCACAGCATGCAGAAATGCTGCAGAAGTCTCTGCAAATGACATCGTGGGGACAGGAGGGGACAGCACATCACATCAAGCACTTACACACAGGGTCTGTCCTGCCGCTGCCTTTAGAGCTTCTGCAAATACTCATATCAGCTGAAGTGATGTGGACTAAAAGGGTAGTCTACCACGAACAAGGGGAGATTCTGAATTAATAGTTTTCTACAAAAGAACTCAGGTCACAAGTGAAAAGAAAAGCAAATTAGGCAAAGCAAGTTTACAAACTCCTGAAGATCCATGCATGCACTTTTTCATTGGAAATTCTGTGTGTCATTAAATTTTGCCTATCATCTATCTTCAATATCCTCAAAAAAATAAAGATTAGGCCTGCATTAGTTAACAATGCTATGCAGCAGTTTAAGCTGCAAGCTTTTTTTGATCAGACTATAATAATTTGTGCCAGTTTCTTCTTGATTTATAGTTCATTCTGAAAGAAGTTATCTTTTCCACAATCTTTCTAACTACAGAGGGAGATGTAACAGTAATCTTTGTGCAATGTTATTTTTAAGCTAAATTTATGTTCCAAATTTGCATGTCAAGTGCATAAGTGGTAAAAGCAGCTCTCAAAGACAGCATGTTTATGCTTCCATTTATGCTTAAATTTGACTGCCAAAGCAAAGCCAAGTGAAAAAGAAAAACAGATGCCTTTAGCTCTTTTTGTCTTAAGTCAAATATGGATTGCATATTTTAACAATTGACTAAGCCTCCTTTCTGGGGGGAAAGATCTCTTAGCACTTGCAGGATCTGCCTGGATATGGTTGTTTTACACTTGGGCTGTCTCCTCCACAGTTTGTACTCAGTACTGCAGACACATTTGAAGATCATAATGTTTAATGTGCTGACAACTGCCTCTGCAACATCCCAAAATCATATCTAATGATGTGTAACCAGTTCTTCATATATTTTAATTATTTTATTTGGATGATCTCTGTCTTTCAAATATGCTTTCTGTGAGTAAAAGGAAGAACATCACTACTGGAAAGGATCATTTGTCACGATTTGAGATTCTGGTGGTTTAACTTGAAAGACATATTCTGACATATCTTCCAGCTTTATTTCAATATGAACTAAATACCTCTAGAGAGATTTTAATCTTGAGGCATAAATATTGGCACACACATATACATTTTACCAACAGTAATAGTGCTCCACCAGAAGCCCATACTACATGCATCCGCAATAACTTATTCCACTATTCTTCACTCTACCTTCTTAAGGGCCATTAAAATTTTATCTTTAAATTTCCCTTTTTCACAGTTGCAGAAAGGAGCTTGAAAATGGGGCCTTAGAAAGACAAATCATACCAGCAATCTACAAAATTAAATTTAAGCCAGTCTCTGTACTTGTGGGTTAGGGTCATGAATACAGAGAACCTGAGGGCTTCGCCAGCCAAGTTCCCTTGCATTTTAAAAAATGTAAATACCACTTTTCAAAAGAATAAAATTTTACATAACATTTACACTATTTATATGTAAATAACTTGTATATATCTCATATATTTATATTTTTATTGGAAACACAAAAATATGCACAAAACCTGGGACAAAATCTGTTTCCTCTTGGCTCACACCAATGTAAAAGATGCAATTTGTTTCATCTTTCATTCACTTTCTCTCAAAACAAACTTTTCATAATCCAAACTGCCTCATTTCATACCTAATAAGTTTTCTGCAGCCAATCACCAGGGCTCTGGTCCAGCTGAGCATGTGGCAGTGGGCAGGCAGGGCAGTAGTGGGAGCCTTGGTCAGCAGCCCCTGACAGGAACTTGAGAGGTGAGTGAAGAGGGTTGTTCAGCACACTTTCTAGTGAAACAGCTTACTTCAAAAGAGCTTCTGAAGCCACATCTCTGGGCACACAGAGGCTGCTGAAAAGTGCCCCAAGACCCACATAATGCCTTGTAAGTATTTCACTTAGAAGCCTGGCCTTGTAATTCCTTCATTTTGTCTGTTGTCTCTTACACAGTCTTACTGTGTTTTGGTGTCAAAATACGGAAGAGGCAAATGTAACAGCAAAATTAAAACTTTTCAAAAAATGCTACACAGTGTAAAATTTCCTTCTTCCTGCAGATTTGTGCAGGGGGTTCCTTGCGAAACTCATCAGAAAACTGTCAAATCTTTTCAGAGCTGCCTATTGTCCCCACATGAGCTCAGTGAGGTAGTTAAAAAAAAAAATCAAGAAACCACTGAACTGGAGAGACCCAGAGCAGATGGGTCTCTCCTGTGCAAGCTACTGCCTGTGGAGAGAAGCCCCACTGGAGCAAAGCCAGAGGAATGCTCAAGGCAATTCCCTGGAGTCCTCTCTTGCACACTTCTTTGTCCAAACCACAAACATCCCAGCCAGCCTTGCAGATTTTTAGCTCTATAAGAGTGGAACTACAACACACACTTTGGGCCACTTGCGAAACTTGCAGTAACTTTGTTCTTCCTTTGTTTTCTCCTCAGTCTTATCATCTCTTTTACAGCTTATTCTTTCCTGCTTCTCTTCCTTACTGATATCCTGCCATGTAGAGCCCAAAGTAATACATAAAACACTAAACAATCTTGTGAGTGGCCCTGCCATAACACTTCCACAAGTAGACAGAGTCAAATTAAATGAACCTTTGGAAAAATAAGTCAAAGTCATTCTTTTTGTCAAAGAGAAATGGGTCAACAGATTACAGTGATTATTGCCAATAAGGCTAAGTGTCTTCTCTTTGTACTTCTTTTATATGATATTATATTGTGGGAAGATGTTTCTGTCTTATTATTCAGCATTCTGATTCTAGTAAGTTATTAAGAGGCACCAAAAGAAGCTATACTTAGTTCTTCTCAGCTGGAAAACCAGAGAAAGTGAAGAAGAAAATTGTAACAACAACATGCTTAATCTACATGCAAGGTGTTTTTCTTTAGCAGTAAATAGACCACATGTCTCCAGTGGAAGAAAATTACACTTCATTTCCCCCAGTAAGGGTCTTCAAGCAATTCTTTTTTCAGAGAAGAATCAAAATTGTTCAAGTATTTTCATTAAAATGTTTTGTATTTTGATCCCAGATTTTCATTATGCTTTGAATTATGTTTAAAATTCTATGGAGAATATTTTCAAAGCAACTTAATTTTTGACACTAATTTCAATATTCCATTTCAAAACCTAAGATTCTTGGGGGTTCTTTGGGGATTCTTGGTCTTCATTATTTTTTTATATTCTGTCATATTAACCCACTTCCCAATATCTCATTATAACTTCTGGGAATAACTCAGAAATAATAGAAACTGGAACCTGGAAAGCCTTTTAACCAGTGCTAAATAATTCCAACTAAAATTAAAAAAATAAGATATTATCTTTACCATCACATGTGATTACTACCAGAATGTCATAATATGAAATAATAAATTAATCCCCTTTCCAAAAAGATTAGTAAATACTGTGACAATTCAGATGACATTGTGAAATTATTTTTACTCCAGTTTTTTAACATCTTAAGTTTTTATTGTCCCCTCAAACTTTCCTTTTTTGGAAGATTTTTTTATCTTTGAAATAAATTATTTTAATAATAAATTTTTAATGTTACCATTAGACAGGAAGAAGTGGTATTTCTTTTCCTCCAATAGCCTTAGGAAGTCTCATTTAGCATAGGCTTTTCAGAGATGAGATGATACATTATATTCTCCAAGAATAAGAGTAAACTAGAAATTAATTATAAATATATCCAATCAGTATAGAGCTTTTGAAGTCAGGTTCCTCTAATTGGGAACAGTGGGTCGAGCTCATACTTCTGGAGCATTTCCTTTGCAGAAAATTTCATTACCAGAAAAAACATGAAATAATTTTTATGTTAAACAGTGGCAAGGACCTGAAAATAAATGAATGAAAAAAATTCAAAAAATTTTCACCACAGCCTTGACTGTTTTGTTTTGGTTTTTTATTACACTGCTGAATTACTATACTTTGATTATGACTCTTTTATCTCCCTGAAGAAACTATTTTTTCTCTTGAAGAGAGAGTTGTGCTTTACTTGGCTTAATCTTTCTACTCAGTGGTACTCTGTACCACAAGTACGGACTGCAACAGCAGTAATGCATGACTAATCAGCTGGGAGTGAAAGACAGTTCTTGGTACATTTAAGGTAAAATCCTGCTTTGAGCCACCCTCTGCAAGAGATTGGCTGGGATGATTACTAGATAACTGAGAGACTTCCTGTTGGGACTGTGAGCAGCCATCTATGCATCTTCCATTAATTCTTTGGCCTGAAGGCATGAATACATGCTAAGCTCCACCAACTCTCTTGAAAAACTGTGAGAAGTTTACACAAAGTCTAAGCTCTCCCTTTAATTTATCTGTAAATTGAGCCCTGGGTTAAATTCTGAACTCTGCTCCACCAAAATTATTGAAACCAGTGGGACTCTGCTTGCAGCCAGACTGTAAATGTGAGGAGGAAGGATCCAGGATACACCTCCATCCCAGGAGGCACAACGCAAGAAGAGAAAGACCAAAGATGCTGTGCCTCCTGGGCAAAATAACACCTATCCACTGTTTCAGCTCATGCTGAAAAGGAAGGCAGTTTTTTTTGAGGAAAACTGTAATTTGCTGAAGGGAAATGACAAATCTTAGAAAGCTTGCCTGTCACCAGTCACGTGGAATTAAATTACAGTTCCAGTCCATCCCTTTTGGCTCTTTCAGCCAGTAGTAGATATTTTAATTAATTTTTCTTTCTCATAAAAATAGACAAATACAGATGTATTTGCATAAAGCAAAGATTTTGGTAGTTGGGACCTTGTTCTTTGGGTGGTTTTTCTGCATTTTTCTTTCATTTCCTCAGCTATGAGTAAACATTCCTGACACAAACTCATCCCAATCAAATAATTTTCAGAAGCTAAAGAATGAGATAGAACACGCTAATTTATGAGCCCCTATTTTATAATTTCAACACTTCTTCTCAAGCCTATGGTGTATTAAATTTTCTCATTTTGCCTGTCTTCAAAGAGAAGATTATTTTCACATATATTCTCATTCAGATTTTACCAGTAATGACGGAGACATTTTTCTGGTGTAGACACAGTTAAAGAACAGACGTAATATATAACCAGAGCTTTTGTTTCATAAAAAATTTAAACATTTTAAAAAAACATCAGTTTGTGATGGAAACGACTGTTATTAGACTTTAAATAAATATACATATTACAATCCTACTGTTGAATGTTTTACAGTAGTGATCAAAGATGATTTTGCTACTGCCTACAACTGGAAATAGAAGATGCCATTATATAAGCCAATCTATTTATACAATAGTATTTTGTTAGTATAGCTACTCATCCAATGTAAATATTTAAATCTTTTGATTTAAATCCTTTTAAAAATTAAATCCTGTGCAGTCAAAATAATAGGAAGCATTTCTGTCTCCTCACCTGTCTTCCTACTCTAAAAAATAACATCAAAAACCAGATTTCTGGAATAACACAAGCAAGAGGTCTTAAATTATTTTTTAAACACTTCACAGTAACTTCAAGTTACTTCCTGATTTGCATGAAGACAGAACTGTAACGATTTGAAGTGTTCAGTATCTTCATCATAATATAAGAAAAGATTATAAAAGTAAGATGGAAATTACAAGACTCATTTAAGCAAAGTCATTGGCATAATTCCTGGATTTTTTTATCTTTTAATCTGAGACTGTGTATTTTAAGTACTATTAAATATTATTAAGAAATGTTTTTGGTTTAATAATAGGTAATAGAAGGTTGTCATAACTTTTAAGAGCAGCTACAATTACTCCATCTAAACCACCAATCCTCAAAACAAAATCTTATATCAAACTAACCAGTATTTATCAAGCAAATATTCCATTATTCACTCCAGGAGAAAAATCTCTCAGTTTTGCTCTCATATAATATCTGCCAAAAAAGCCGATATTTGCCATTCTCAGAGCAAGAGAGCATCCTCCAGGATAAATTGTCTTTTCTTCTAACACTACTAGCCAACCCAAAACAATTTAGACCAACTGTATTATAAGGTAACATCTAAAGGGAAACCCTTGCTCTATAACTTTTCATGACAATGAAGAACAAATACTCCAGGTAAAATACTATGAAACAACACCCACCCCTGCCCTGCCTCATATAAAGCAGCAACAAGTATTGTGTGAAAAATCTAAGACTAAAAGTATCTGCAATACAGCTGCAGAAATTATTTATTTATACAGGTAACTGAGGTAGTTTTCAAACAGCAAGTAGTAGCACCAACATGGTTATGACAGTGCACAGCTCACTTAAAGGCCATTTACCTTACCAACACAGCATTTTGGCAGCAGCAGTGATGAGGTACTATAACTATCCTTATTTTACACTTTCCTTTTGCCCTTCAAATACTAAAAATGTGAGGGGTAAGATCCAGACTTATTTCTTACATATGCAAGGTAAAATTAAACTTGCCTCAAGGAATCTCTCGAGAGACTAATAGAATATAAATATATTTAAGGTTGTTTTGAGCAGGTGAAATTGTGATAAAGATGTAACGAACTGCACCCATATCACCATTTTTTCCAGACACATTCAGTCCAAGTAAAATCAGAAAGTGATAGAAGACAAAAAGTTGCTTCAAACTCCTACTGCACTTGTGATAATTTGAGAAAAAAAGACTTAATCTCATAACCCATTGTGTTTATGCAAAAAGAGCTGTCAATGTAATTTCCCTAGTTGAATACTACTGAAATATGTTTTAGATAATTGTTCCATGTGTGTGTCTGTACAGTTTTCTAACAATAGCAAAACATTTCCATCACCTGTGAAGTAAGTCTCCTGTGATACAAATGTGGTAGTATATTGTCAGACTTTCTGTACTGATATTAGGATTATTAATTTTTTTTTTTTGGAGGTGCTACCAAAGAATCTTGTTACAGAAATTCTCCTTCCTCTTCTTTAAACCAGAGGCAGGTCAGTCAGTTGAGATAAGAGTATGAAGAGTGTTATCTATCTTTCTTCAACACAGCAAGCCCAAAAAGAATTAATCACCTTTACTGGAACATAGTTAAATCCATTTCTATCTGCAAATGGATTTACCTGAATGCATCCAGAAAGGTATTTCTCAATTCAGCAAAAAATTAAAAGTGTGAAAATAAGCTCTAATAATTGCCTTAATGTAAGACTTACATTCTTATCATGCTAATGTTGTTGTATCAACAGGCCTATATTGATTTTCATTACCCCAGGATCTGATTTTTCAGAGGTTTCAGCCCTGGATATGCCTGCTAAAAATATTAATATAGATAAAAATTGATGGGGCTTTGGATGCCCTACTGCTACTGGAAGAAGAAAATTTGGAAAGGCTTTTCAATCTAAAATTTATGGCACCCATTAAAAGAGTCTACTTTCTATAATTACAGCTGTGAGGGAGGAGGGTTGCCATATATCATGATGCCAGTATATCATCTCGAGAAACCAACATAACGAGCTATTGCAAGTTTAATCACGGAGGACTTTTTCCTTTCCTTTTCTTTCCCTTTTCCTTCAAACTCTGCATGAATCACTGTTCTGTTGTTTGCTCTCAGTTTTAGTAAAGATGATCCCGCATTGAAAAAAACGTGAAACACAGTCAAATTAAACAAATATAAAGCTGAAATCTACTGTGGTCAAACTTGGTGAAGATATGTAGAATTCATTAGTGATTTAGTGACTAGTGATAAAGGCTTATTTTTGATGAAGATTTGTCTTGCATCAGCCACTCAAGGTCTCCCCTTGTGTATTACAAAATGTTTGAATATTTCATGGATCAGAGGGTGCAGTCACATGCCAAGGCACAATTCAGAGCACTGCCCTTATAATGTGGATGCAGGTTACTTCATTAATTTCTTCTCTTTGCCTGCCTGGCAGGCATGCAGGATTAGCCCCTGTGTGAATTTCGTTGCCAGTAAAGATGCAGTGTGGACACACAGTCCTGAGCGCTAGAAGGTTGTAGCAAATGAAAACTCTGTCCTCAAATTGTGCTGCACTGGCCTTTAATGTGGAGGTAATGAGACTGTTCTCAGTTTGAAAACCTACCATCTGGAACTCCTTTTTGGTTCTGCTCCAAGTAGTAATGATAGCTCCAGCACGTCTTCCACCCCATTGGGAAGGTTTTAGGTCTGCAATGACTGCTGATTTATGCCAGCACACTTATGAGTGAGGTACTGGGACATGCAGTGGAAGCACTCCATGTGCAAAATTAGAAGTGCTAAGTTTAGAATCTGATAGGGTTCCCAATGGCCACAGGCTGCTTGTCCTAGTGTAATCTCACCAATGAAAATCACTGATCACCTTGAAACTAAGAATTGGAGCCTTCCTATACTTGTATTCAGAGATCAACACCCCCAGAATTTCCACATTTCCTGCTGTCAGATCCCTTTCTGACTTGCAAGCTCTATATAAACATGCAGCAATGTGGTGGTGGATAATACCACCTCAGGAACTGCTGGGGAGCCAAATGGTCCCAGCACAGCAGTATCTCGCTGGTGGGAAACACCCTAGTCGGTACACCCCCTGGAGAGCAAAATGGTCTTTTCCCCAAACTGTAACCTAATCACTGTCCATCCCTTCCTTCTCCCCATTGGCTGTGGTATTCCGCCCACCTCCTCTCCCCTGACCCCAGGTGATCCCTATATCTGGACACACCTGGGGCTCATCTCTCTCTTTCACCTTGGACCCCTTCGGATTAAACCTCTGGAACATCCAGCTGACTGAGCCTCTGAGTTCTTTGTCTCTGGAAACGCCTGAGCTATCCAGCTCTCTGGGTGAGTGAGAATCTGTGCCTTACACCGGCTCGGGCGTGAGAAGGGCTTTTTCTGTACAGCACCACGCAGTGCTGGCTGAGGTGTTCTCCCGAAAGCCTTGGAGACACTTTCGGTAAACGCAGAGGCCTATTCCACCCCTCCTCGGCCCACGGCGTTGCAGCAATATTGGAGATATTCACCAGAACAGTAATTGTAGAAGAAAGTAAAGACAAGGTGGCTTTTTACTGGTGCCAAATTCAAATAATTTTTAATTATGTTGTTTGATTATAAACCAATGAAATAAAGTCACCATGACTTATTCTGTGACTTATTCACTCAAGGCTGTTGTGCGAACTCTAATCTTACATGCTGTGACGAAAAGAGGCTTTTAAACGAGTGGAGTACATTCAAGCAGGGGTTAGGATGGCTCCAAGCACCCTTGTAGCCCTATTCTCACTTTGTCCTGCCTTCTTCCTTCCATGCAGGCTTTCTTACAACTTTTGCAGTATTCAGGTGAGAGCAATTGAAGAGAGGATTAAAAAAGCCACACAGGAAGGATTAAAATAGCAATAAATTAATGCATACATAAAAAATAATTACTTAAGAATGATTTGTTATTAGCACCACACTGCAAAAGTTAAAGAAGAAGATATTTTTTAATTCTGGCATTTTTAATGTTTTTTGTTGCTGCATCACATTTGAGGGTTCCTTTGCATTATACAAAGAGAGATAGATGTAGATAGACAGATATTTAAATGCAAATATTGCCCATAACTACTGTTAGCAAGTCAGATAAAAGATGAGACCACTGATCAAGCCTGAACACATCTTGCTATAAATTGCTAGCTTCTTTTGGTATAATATGTTGCCTACCCTTATACAATAAAATAATAACAATACTATTCAAACTGCATTTAAAAAGCTGTAAAGAAACAAATTGCATTTTAAATGACCATTAAGAAACATTTAAGATTGCAAGATCAATTCTGCAGCTGAAAAGAGGAATGAAATTGTGCCACTAGACCCATCCAAAATTGAACTATGAAATGGGCCGGAAAATATACCGCTGAGCCCTTTGCCAATAGGGAAAGATATTAAATCAATGAAAGAATATTTGAGTAATTAAATTTTTATAACCTGAGGTAAGAAAAAGAATGTGATTTGTCATGAACAATGAGCAGTGTATTCCAAGTTTTTGATGAAATAATCAAAACCAAAATATCAGCATTTCTGCCTGGATTCTTCATTTTCCTCTGTGTATCCATCCCTAAGAAATGATCTCTCAATTTTCTGCCAGTATGAGAAGAACTTGTATCTCATATGTACAGAATAGTAGCTCTGAGGTTTTTCCAATAAATGTCTTTTCTCAAAAGACATTTATTGGAAAAAGAAAAGCTCATCAAAAAGTAATATGCATCAGGAAAATGTGGCTATAGTTCCAGTTTGGCATAAGAGAGAAAATAATTTAGTAACATGGATCGTTGTTGGAATACTTTGGGAACAAAATAGTTCGTACTAGGACTTTGTAATCAAAATTTTAATTTCATAAAGAGCTTTCAATTTTAAAAGTTTTGAAATTTTAGTTCAATACCTTATATTTAGCAAAAGGAAACATTAAGGTCATTTAGGAAAAAAAAATCCATAGCAGTGTATTTTATTCCTCTTTTTAAAAAGGGAAAAAAATTATAGTTGCTATGAAACCAAGAATTAACTTCTCTTTCTGATATATTTGTATATCACTGTATACTATGCTTCATCAAGTCTATATATGCTGCCTTCTACTTTAAACAAATTGGCAAGGATGTGATAGAGAGAAATGTGTTCAATGTGACAAATTCCTAGATGAGAACCAACATATCTCCATGTCTTATATATAGCCACGGATTATAACAAAACTCAGTAAGACTTATTTATCTTTGATTTTTCAATGTTTTAACTGGATTACCATATCCAAAATAAATTAGTGGCTTACAGACATGGAGTGGGACCACTTTATGATCCTTCCTTTAAAACTAAGCTAAAAGCTAAGTCTTATTTTGGTCACGATAAATTCCCTGTTAACATCAAAATAAATTGAAATAAGGGAGACCAATGAAATACTAGTGATACTATTAAAATCAAGTTCAGTTATGAAAGCAATTTTCCTAGTCACAGCAAAAGATCTAACTCTTTATCTAGGCAAATGTGTCATGTGTTAAGGTGGATTCTAGAATGAAAAAGCCTGTGACTGAAGTCTGACAAAGTCTTTAAATATATACTTCATATAATGATCCCATTTCCTTCATTTTGCTTACAGTATGTGGGGAAAACATTACTAAATCACAAAGGCAGCTTGATCAGTAACATATTAATCAGTGCAGTTTTAAAATTTGTGTGTCTGTCAGAAAAGCTTTTGATGCTTCATTAGCAAAACCTGGTTACATGCTATCTCTGATCTATCAATTACAGATGTGAATAAATGTTCTGCTTTTTATGACTTCCTGGTCAGATATGCCCAACTCAGCATGCAGCATTTGGTGTTAAATGATTAGAATGTCTTCAAATAAATGCACATCTTGCAAAACATATTCAGGAGGATAAGCATATGGCCTGCATATTCTGACACTTATTTTGGGTTGTATGCTTTACATACACATTAGTCTCTAGTAGAAATAAGAGCACCAAGAATAAAATTGTGCATACTATTTTCTGCAGAGTCTACTTTAAAGTTAGAAAATTATTATTGTTCTACATCAAGCATTGAAAGCTTTAAAAGACTTTAAGGAAACTGTAAGTCTGTTCAAATTTAGAATATTTTCATCCATCAGTAATCTCTCGAACAAACAAAATGCATTTATTACTTGTTTCATATTCATAAATGCCATTGGTTTAATTAAAATGTTTTCTGAATACAAAGCACAGATTTTTTTCCACAACTAAGCCTGAATTTAACATGCAAATACCTCCTAGCCATGACTTATGTTGAATAATTGACTTAAAGAGGAAAAAAAAAGGGCAATAATTTACATCTTATCTGGTTTTCCCTATCAAAAAATCAATAGATGCCAGAGGGAGAACAGAATGTTTAAAGTTCCAGATTCCGAGGATTTTCTAAGTTTGCATAATACATGTGACAACCCTCCCACAGCATTCCTTTTATCATATTAGTTCCACAAACCAGTTTATCTGTGTGCATTGTTCACACAGAAAAAAATCTCATTTATTTATAATTGCCTAATCAACTGAAACTTAATTGCATTATGCTGTAAGGACCTTTGATGAATCTTTAGAAATCTGCATAAACATTTATAATTTCAGGCCCTAATTAAAAAGAAAAAACCCCAAACTTCTGAAGGAGTGAAAAAGTTGGTTTTTATTTGATTTGTACCAACTATGTGGTACATTTTCATCACTGCTTCAATTTTCTGTTTATATAGTGAAAAGAAGTAAGCATGGAGACTTTATTGTAAGGAGGAGTTTAAAGGCACCCATTAAGCACAAGCATCTTTTCTGACATAGCATCTTTTCTGACATTTATATTCCTAATAGCTAAAAAAACCCCTCATCAATTAAGTTAATTTCCAAATAAAATGCTTGCAATTCAGAATTGCTCTGATTTACAGAGAACTTGATAAAATGAAAGATTTAATTGCTGAAGTATTTTTGAAAAATTGAAAATTTCTCCATGCAAAAATGCTGCTGGAGTGGATTGAGCTGTGAATCTTTTGAAATCAACAGAGTCTTGAGAACTTAAAGCAGAAATAAATTATTTAGGAAATCACAGGCAGCAGTGCAGAAGGAGAGAAATAATCCTGGGTGAAAGCATCACTGGTACAAAAGATGAACATTGCAAACCTATGCATAGAGGAGAAAAAAACCAACAAGTCCCAGTGTAAGAAGAGCCTTTTGGACCTATCAAGACATGGAAAAGTATAAAATAAAAATGCTTGGAATGATGCTCTCTGTTTTTCTTCATAACTACACCAGAAGTCCTAAAAAGAAATAAAGATGAACGCATTTCCAAAGCCTAGGAGAATATTTGTACATATTTACCTTTTAACTCTTCCCTTTCTATTTTTCCTCTTATCCCAAGTTTGGGGGAAATTCAGACGAGATGAACATTTTCTAAAGTTTTTACTGGCAGGTAGTGAATTTACTGACCTGCAAATATACCCTTTTAAATAGAGTGGTACATATATGGAAATATTTAACAATTATTTTGGGGACATCCCTAAACTTGTTAAAAAGGAAAAGGAAAAGGAAAAAAGGAAAAGGAAATGAAAAGCCAAAATTTATTTTTCTATGTAATTTCTACATAAAATATATTTTGTCTGATGTACTCTGGTCATGAATTATGAATTTAAACACTGAGCAAGCTTAGTAGAGTGTGGATTAATTTAAGTTCTCTATATAGCCTAGCATCTGAGAACTCTCATATGCTACTTGTTCTATAAACTCAAACCAAAGAAGCTGTGATATGGTTTTCTGTTTCAAGACCCTACACACTGTGAACTCAGCGAGAGACAACTAGCAGACACTGTCAAACAGGACAACAAGCAAATAGGTCATCATAAAATAAGCTGTAACAATGCACAGTTGTTAGTGAGTGAAATGGGGACCAAAGTTCAGAAGAGTATTTGAAGGCAGAAAAAGAGGTGGTGTAATAAAGGTTCCTCATAAAAGCAGTATTAAATGGAAGACACAGCAGAAGAAACATGGTTTGGGGCAAGGAGAATGAAAACATATGAGGGAAGCTGATAACTTCTATTTGGGTAGGAAGAAGTGGATGAGAAGAAGAAGGTGTATAGGGCATATGACAAGATAAGGTGAAACACTGGGGGTGGATAACTATGAAAAAGGAGACTACCATTGAAAGGAGATTTGCATAACTTGCCATATGTTCAGCTAGTGTAGGTTAGCATAATTGTACTGGAGTCAGTAGAGTAAAGTGGACTGACAGAAAAAAAAGGAATAAAATTTAATTTCTGTGTAGAACTAAATGCCATCATTGTATCACTTCTTCTAAGGTAGATTTTGAATATTAAACAATCCCACAAATTAAGTCTAAATGTAATGCTCTTAATACAAAAGAGAACCCCAAATAACAAAAGGAACTGACCAAAAAAATCTCTGGCAGTGTTTATAAAAGCATCTATACAATAAGATGAGATTTAATTGGAAAATAATTCTGCTCTTCTCCACAATATAGCTAATATTTGTGCAGTGCAAACTTTATTGTTTAAACTGACTCTAATCCTTTAAATTAAAGAAGAATGATCTGGTAATTTCATATATCATTGAAAATGTCAAAACATTCTGAAGGGATCAAGAGATCATAAATTCCACTGAGTCAATTTTTGCCTATCAAGTAATAAGTCTGCATGATATAAGGAAACACAAAGAACATCAACCAATTATGAAGAACTAAAACATAGAATTAGATACTATGATTTAAAAATAATTTATTAAAATGAAAGCTAGGTTTTAAACAAACATGGCTGGTAACCAGAAATAAAGAGAGAAAAGGGGTAGGACTGAGTAATACTCTGGATATGTAGGATAGAGGTTTGAATTTTCAAATTCATAAACTGCTTGAATCAGGATTTAGATAGGGCATATTTATAAAGTCATACCATAATACTGTGCCTGAAAATGTAGCCCAATATTTAACTCATGGCTGTAATCTTCTATATTTGTTTTCAAATCCCAGTATCAAGGTCCTCAACAAATCTTCTCTACAATACTTACCATTTACAGGTGGGATCTTTTATATCAATTACCCCCTTCCAGAACATTTTTTCACATTCTTCCCTTAAAGTGCACTTACAATATTGTCTGTCTTCAAAAATCTTCATCCCTTGAAACCACCTAAGCCAGTATATGCTTGTGAAGGCAAAATTTGCCCATCATGATCTGAAAGCTACTCTATCTCATTGTATAATGTGCAATTGCATGTCAGATTCTCAACTCACAATTAGTGGTATTGCCTGGTTTAGTACAATATAAATTATCAAAAATGCTTTAGGGACATGTGAAACAAAACAAAACGAGTTCTGTATGAAGACAGACTCATTGCAAATGTTATCATACTGAACAAAGCGTGTCCTAACATGTCTGTGAGTGTTCTGAATAACTCAATCCAAAATAAGTGGAATAAACAGAGCAGGATCACAATTTATTGCCAGATTTCCTTAACCCTCTCAGCTCTGAAAAACAGAACCAGTATATTTTCCTCCTTGATGCAAAGACACCTGTCATTCTTCAGGCATGAAATCCAGCTTACAGTTTACAAACCTAACACAGCTCAGATGGCAGTACACTGGTTTTGTAGAGCACTGAAAAGGAGATCCACATTCAGGAGTAGAGAAGTGTCTTCTGCATTGCACATATCTAAAAATATCAACTTCCTTTTATGAAAAATCATAGTTCATAGAGCAGAATTCCAGTGAAAAACTGCTTACTCATCTATCTCTGACTCATCACTACTTTCCATTAGTCTAATTTCCTTTGAAAATAATAATATCTCTCTTTTGTTCCTTTGTGTAATTGTACCACTTTTCTATAATATTCACAAAAATGGAAATCTTATGATCTGGTACAGAAAACTACACCAAAAGACTTATCCAATAAATAAAAAGTTGAACATCTTTTGTTAACTTCTGGTAACAGAAGTCAGAGGACATATAAAAAAACTTAGATCTGATTTGAGACCAAACTAATTTATCACACCAACTCCAGCTGTCTCAGGCAGAATGATAATCTTCCTGGGTCTTCCAAAATGTAAGATTTTTCCAAAATACTGAAAATAAAACAGCAAGGGGAAAGAAATGTGGTGCATGAGATCACTAGGAAAAAAAAAAAATACAGCAACTGCCTAAGTGCTTTTCTAAGTTTTCAAGTTATTATTATGTTCTTCACAAAGAAATAAAAGTCTCCTTCCAGTCCAGGGTAAGATCTTTGTCATGTATTTGTACGTGATCACTGCAGTTTAATGCAGTTTCATAGGAGCTGGGCTGTGTGTTTGACCTACTCATACTATTGATATTCACTTAGGAAAAGGAGGATGAAAACTATTCATTCCATCTCATTTAATGTCAAAATGGTTCATTCCCAATGTGATTAAGAACCAATGATACATTTCACTGATTTAGCATTTGTATGTAGAAACTCCTAATATGTAAAATAAAATGCGAAATACCAGATTGTCTAGGGTAAAACATTTTTCACTCTGAACTTTTCAGTAAACCAATAGGATAGGTTTATCCTTTGCTGAAACAAGCTCTCAATTAGCCTTTCAAGCACAAGAAATATTACTCAGCCCAACAAAGTGATGTTTGCATCTCCAAGTAAAACCACATTAATTTGGTGTTACAATCAGAGAAGGAGTAAGTAGATTACAAGATGGATGGGAAAGAATTAAAACTGTCTGAAGATTGTGAGGCTTCAGAGGAAAAGCTGTCTGCAAGAATTAAAATGTTAGACCAAGAAAAGTAAACTCAGATGAAGGAAACTCAGAGGGGAGTTTCATTTACTAGGATACAACTGAGACATAATTGCACAATCTGCTTCTCTGTCGGCCACCATGTAAAGATCACAGTTGAAGGAGAAAGGATTTTCTGGTTTACAAGTGATTTAAGTGCAGTTTTCTTTCAATTCTTTGCTAGTCTGCTATGGAATTTCAATACATTTTATTGTCAGTTTATGGTCCTATTAATTCTTCTATTTGCACATTATTTTACCTTGACTGGAGTTTAAATCATCTACTGTGACTGGATAACCACAAGGTATTCCTCACCAAAAGTCTGACAAAATAGGAGTAAGGAAGCACGAAGCAAATGGGATTCTTTTTATATATTTCATACTGCTTGGAGTCTAAATGAAAGGGGGATTTAATACTGAATGAGATACAGGAGGCATAACAGATGCTTTAGGCAAAATAATTTAGAAACACATCTACTAAAAAAAGGAAATTGCAATAAAACATTTCCACACCATTAGCTGTAGGTTGTGCACACATTATATAAAGAATCCATGATGAAGAAGTGCTTGCCATAATAAAACTGCACATTCCAGATTGCAGCCAGGAAGCACTGGCAGACTATAAGACTCTTGAAACTGAACATGCTTCAGAGCTATGTTTCAAATTCCTAAAGCTGAATTTAAGAGGTTTTCAAGGCAGCAGAAATTACTTTGCAGTAAAACTAACAGTGCATACCCATTTTGTACACAAGGGAGGGAAGAAGGCAGCACAGCAGGGCTGGGATGACTCATAGCCCAAAAGGCAAGACTACAGGAGTTACAGTTTGCTAATGAGTTTCTCCTGAGAGAGAGGGACGCTATCATTTGAGAGCTAGTCAGAATTTTCCTCAAGAATAGGAACAAGTTTGTGTGCCTTGTATACTGTTTTGAAATTTGTATGAGTTCAAAATTATGAAAATGTAAACAACTGTCAAATGTTTTGAACTTATCATAGAGCTTTTGAAGGTGCTGTGTTGATGCCAATGAAAGCGAAGCAGAGCTTCCAGTAGCTTTGAAATGGCTGTATTGAGGAATTTAACAATGTCTGCAGATCAGTGCTCGTCAAATTAAATTCCAAGCTATTCAAAGAGAAACCCCACTGCAAGAAGTGATACCTTGAGCTAATTATAACCTAGTGGATTCATTTCTAAACTTTCCTGACACACAGTTCTCTATTTAAACTTGAGGGAGGGGGAGGGCAATGACCAACCAAACAAAACCAAACAACACAAAACCAAACAACACAAACCAAAAAACAGTGATTAGACTTTATGTGACTGCTCCATCCTTTCTGAGTGACATCTATTTTGCCGACAATATCTAGAAGCACATTTAAGAAAGGATATGAGCAGCACTGATGCAAAAGGGAAGCAAGGAAGAGTAAACAAAGCATCTGCAATCAATTTTCTGTAGCTGACATTGCTTCCCATCCTGTATTTCTGTCTTGGCATTATTTTCTTCACACACACACCCAGTAATTGCAGTAATAAAGCGTGTGTGAAAGGGAGATTATGGAGCTGGCAGAAAGGTGCAAAACACAGGGAGTCCAGGATGTACTCATCTTTTTAGGACATTTGGAGAGTTATAATTCTAGATGACATTTACAGCATTGTCTTAACTATTTAGGCTATCGTAGCACACATTCTCATTTAAGCTACATCCATACTGGCCCATAAAGATGTCAGCTTTGACCAAAACCAAAACTGAATGTTCTCACAAACTCTTTCCACCCCAACACCAAAATGCTGCTGCTGCTGCTGACTGCTCTATGTATTAAAAAAAAATCCATACAGTGGAAAATTTTAATTAATCCTTACTTGAAAGCCACAAATAAACCCAATAAGGTCAATAATCATTTTATCTGCTGCACAATTATAATTGACTGCAATATATATATATATATAAAATATATATATGCAGTCAATTCATAGTAGAATTAGTCGTCCAGAACAGACATTAAATCAAAGACTCCCTTAAACCCAAAACACTAGTTCTTCTATTGTTTACAGATTAACTGCTTATGGAGTATAATAACAGGTGTTATAATAGTATAATAACAGGTATTATAATAGTATAATAACAGTATAATAAATTGTCAGGAACACTTTAAAACTGTTTTGGGCATAGGCACTGCTTTGAGTTCTGTTTTTTAAAAAGAATCTAATGAAAAGAGAAGGGCAACATTTTTACTGAAAAGAAGTTAACAAACCCTAGTTTGGTATGAAGATTTGAATCAGTATGGGAATACTGACCTAATGTTTCTTCCGGAAAACACTGAAGGAATAAAATTAAGCAATCAGAAACCTGAACTTTTGAAGAGTGAGAACTCCAGTGGGAAGTTCCCAAGCCATTTAACATTCATTTCAGAAACTGAGAAAATTGTTGTCTTTATAACAATGTTCAAATCTGCCTAAATCTCATGGTCAGACAATTACACAACTTTTTGTTCTTATGAGTTTGATGAATCACAGAAATCTAGTGAAAATACTCTGTTGCCCTCCAGCAAATAATTACTACTTTTCATCTCTTAAGTTTGGACCACTACAAAATCACCTGACACTAAAGACTGTGCCAGGTCCCCTGAAAACCACACACCTCAGAATGTGCCAGAAATTGATATTTTTTCCCCTACTTTTTCAGATATAGGGTATTTCTACTATATTTTCCTTTGTTTATTCTATGCCACATAATGGGAAGGTTAGATGGAAGACTTTTACCTAGAGTTTAATTTATTGTTCAACAATGAATCATCCTTATTTTAGCATTTCATGAAAGAACCTAAAGGCACTACCAATACAAGCACACCGTACTGAGAAAATTTCTGGTTGTTTAGATATACTCAGGATTTCCTGATTTTCTTTCTTTTTGTTCATGGAGACAGCAACTTTACCCAAAGTCTTGGGACTGTTACCCGCCAGTCACAATACTTACACGATTATTTATTATATTTTAATGCCAATTTGAGGCTCCTGTTAATTTCTCTGACTTAATGCTACTCTGTCAATGTGCTCCTTTTTCGTACCCCGACTTCATATTTAAGAGACAAATCACTGGGAATTTACTGTATTCATTATTTTTGTTATGATTTTAATAATGGAACCAGTACATTTTAAATGTAAACCACTAAACCAAAATGTTAATAGCAGTGTATATTCAGTCCTTATATTTTCTTTTGTAGCTTATCAGATAATTGTTGCTTCTTATTTAATTGTTGTAACATTAAGAAGATGAATAACTGCTTCCTAGCCATATTTTGCCAACATCCTCACTGTGAATAATCAGTAGAAAGATGTTAAAGTGTAGTTCTCGGAATCTGAACTTCATAGCCAGCAATTATCAAATATGTGGTCCAAATATATATTTTTTTAGTATGCCTTGAAATATTTTTTTGTTACTGGTCTAGACATCATTGTCTGGATATCAATGTGTTAACTGCTCAGAAACACATGCATTTTTACTCTTGTTTTTCAAATGTTTATTAAGGGAAGTTAATTAATAAAGACTGTTAAATAAAGAAGAATCACTCACCTCTCTTCAAAGGAGAACGTGTTTTTCTTGAAGAAATAACCTCATCCAACATTTTCCTACTGGAAAGGTTGCTTTGGGAGAAATGAATAGCAAGGGAGAGATTTACTTTCTAGAGATATTCTTTCATCCTTTTCATGTTACTGCTTCTTTTACAGAAAAGGTAATTATCTTTTTGCTTTAAAAAAATTGTTTGGGGTATTTTTTTATAAAACCTCTAGATTAGTTCTGATTAAGTTCTGATTTCATTGCAGGATGTAAAGCTGAGAAAAAATACAGGTAATTTTAAGATCTGGGATGCTTAAGGTAATCTCTCCATGGTGAAAATAAACTGTAGGAATTTTGTGTTTTTTCAAAAATATATTTGCTTATTCAGAATTCTAGCAAGAACCTTAGTACGGTTAGGAGATATTAGGATGAAACTGTTAATTAAACTGACAAATAATCTAATACCAGCTGCTGGAAAGAAAAAAGAATCAAGGTGTGGGGGGGAATGAAAATTTTTGATACACTACGGTGCAGGGAGTCTCTGGTTTTGTCTGCCATGAGTCTGGTATTTGCTTTTCAGTCTTATTAGCCTATATATCACTTTTGTTCCCTGGTCTCTGCAATGTGGTCCTGTTTACACAGTTTTCTTTATAGAGAGAAATTATCAGGATATGACCTATGCACATTTCAGTCACCATATTTCTTTTTCCGTTGCGTGTGATGGGTCAGTGCATTTTAACATAAGATAAAACTAAGTGGTGTAGGTCATAGGTCCTGAGTCTGTAGGATGATATGTAATAGTTAAAAATCAGACACAGATGCAAACTTAAAATATTCAGAATTTGGGTTTCAAAACATAGGTGAAACACAACACTGACATCAGGATAAGGATAAGGAATACAAGTTTGCTTACAGACCAAATGCAGGAAATTTTAGAATTAAAACTGCATTAGATGTACTTGAATCTCTTATTCCCGAATTGCAGAGAAGTTTTCTCCTTCAGTTTCTCTTGATTATCTCTGCACTTTCTCAGAAAAGGGCAGCCAACTAAATAATTAATAAAGATCCTCCTGAGTTATACCTACAGCCCCATACATGCTTTTAGGGGATGTGACCAGGTGCCTACTAGGCTGCTGAGTGATCAAAGGAACGGGCAGCCCATCCCTCTGTCTGTAACCTAACACAGCATGGCACGAGAGGGGATATCGCTACATTTTGCAGTGCCTCAGGGACAGTAAAGAAATAGTCTTTGTGCTGAGCATTATGCAAACCCAGAACTCTGGCTCAGCTCCAGCAGCTTATAGCATATAAACCTGCTGCCAGGGTATTCGTAAAGCTGACCAAAGTCCAGCTGTCCAGGAGACCAATCCTCTTGCTGTGCTTTGACTGAGCTGGCATCTCTGCATTAGAATCTGGGTTCCAGATGTGTCCTTTGGAGATATTCCCTTTGCAGCATGGAAAGAGTGGCTGTTGTGCTCTGGAGAGATACTGCACATTTCTTCAGATGTCGAGCATTCAAAAGCCCTTAGTTAACATGCTGTAATGGTACTTCACAGAGCAATTATTAAATTACTTTGTTCTACTGTAATGACCAATGATTAAACTTGCATAACACTGACATTACACGCTTTATTTATCAGGCTCCTATACTTATTAAATTATTGGGAGGGTGGGGAGGGATCATAAGAGAAGTGAATTTGTGCAATTATCTTTCAAGGTCAAAAACTGCCTCCTGCTCTGAAAGTAGACAAACCACATAAAAATTAGTTAAGAAGTTTTTAATATTTAATCTTTGCACTGTCTACATTGTCTAAAAACAAAAGTTGCATACTTTGCTGAAACACCTTCCTGCCACCTGAAGAGAAACACACACAGCTGGCTTTTTGGGGACTGAGATACAGTACAGGAATAGTGAATTTGAAAATTCAAATTGCCAATTCAAGACTATATGTAGGGAGACTGGAAATTATCACATTAATCATAGAGTCATAGAATATTTTGGATGGAAGGGACCTTAAATACTATCTAGTTCCAAGGACAGGAAGACTTTCTACCGGACCAGATTCCTCAGAGCACCATCCAACCTGGCCTTGAACTCTACTAGGGATGGGATATCCACAACTTCTCTGGACAGCCTGTTCCTGTGCCTTACCACCCCCACAGTAAAGAATTTCTTCCTAATATTTAATCTAAACCTACTGTCTTGTAGTTTGAAGCCATTGTCCCTTGTGCTGTCACTATGTGCCCTTCTAAATAGTCTCTCTCCTATGGCATGATGCTGCACACACCTCCGAGCACATAAAGTACAGACTCGTGTATAATGTACCAATCTGGGGAAAACCATCAGATAGAAATTCTTATACAGGAAATACTGCCTGGTATCAACAGTTCTGCTGAGAGATGTAATATTTAACAAATAATCCTAACTAATTCATTTTCGTCAGAAGATAATTTTAAAGCTTTAGATAACAAATGTTCTCAGAATTTCTATTCCTTTCTATATTCAGGGACAGATGCTTACTCCAAATTCCCTGAAGTAAAGGGGAATACAGCATGTACAAATTTAGAGACCATATTCCCCTGTTACTTCATCTGTGTGCATTATTTTGGTCATTGCAATGCAGAATATGCCTCGGCAGAAATTTTTGTGACATACCTGCTTATGGCATTACTTCATGGATAATCTTTATTTGGAAATTAGTATGTGCATTCATAATGAAACCATGTGATGACCGTTGTTTTGCTGAAGTCCACAACACAACCTAATCAAAGCAGTTCTGTTTCTTACCATATAACAGTTCCCAAAGCCAAGAAACTCTGGGATCCATTAGTATTAGGTCCCAATTTTTTAAACTTTGTTTATATATTCCTGAAGCTATATACACTGTGTAAAATATCTTAAATGTATAAGCAGATTATATCAGTATGTTATGATAACAAAAAATAATGTGAAAACTTGGCCTGTGGGAGCTTTTGACATTCATTTATATTCTGTACATCTATTGTGTTTCAAACCAAAAATCTCATGATTGGTCATAAAATCTCTGTTCCTGTACCTTTGTTACTGAAAAAAATCTTCTTTTTCCTTTTTTTTTTTTATTTGTGCAAAGGACATTCTTTCAAATTCTGTTTACATTTTGGAAAAGTACCTGAAAATTTAAGGATTTTATTGCTTCTTCTCCTTGCCAACAGCTGCTATCATCATGTGCTTCAGGTCTATATCAGTAGACATCCTTGTATCACTACTTCAAGGGAAAGGAGAAGAGAAATCCAGATATTCAAAATACTGTTACAGTGCTGATTTCTGGAAGGTTTGAGAGCTACACTAAGTAACTTGCAACCACAGCGTGCTGGGGGAGTTTTAGCCTATTAGCCACTTATCAGAGAAACAACTGAATAGATATTTAAAATCTTAAAAATGGGGAAAAAATGAGTATGAGTTCTTTGGGAAAAAAGGAAGTTTATAGAATAAATCTCTGAAAGGAATAACAATTTTCATTATTTTTGGGTTCTGGATTTGGCAAACTGGAGGTGAACTGTCAGGCACTCCACAGAGATAGAAGGGCTTGAAAAGGAGCACAATATAAAGTAGGCCAGATTGACAAAGAGTAACTATGAATAGCACAATTAATCCACATCCCAGGTCATCACAGTGCAACCTCTCTAGAATTCTCTCACAAACTGTGGAGCTACTGACTCTGCATGTTCATTAGTGTGTAGATGCACAACATTAAAATAAATAGTTAAATAGATTTTGTCCTTAATTGCAATTCAATGTGTAGCTGGAAGACTGAGCATGGCCTATTCATGGCATTTTAGAAACAGCAGAACGGGTTTTGCACCATTACACAATTTGACATATTTTCCACAAGCCCAAGCACTTCCTATATAGCATAGTAACATGAATATCTGATTTAAAAAAAAAGTGCAGAGAGCAAAACCAAGCAAAATAACTTCAAGAGGCTGGTGGTGTAAAGGAAAATAGGTCTTAATTGTAAGGAGCCTTGCAGAACTCTAAAGGATTTTTAAACTAAGGAAAAAGATCATCTGTGTCATTCATAGGCTTTTAATTTTCCTTTGATGGAGAGGAACACTTGAAAGCCTCCTTGTAGCATCTCTATTTTTAAGAAAATGAAATACTTTTCTCCAGTATGTTCTTGTAGGGCCATGACTCTCTAATCCCTTCTTTGTTTCCCTGTGCCCCTTCCAGAAGATTTCTTGACACTTCCATCTTGAATATCAGCATAAATTAAAAAGATTCAGGTTACGGTAATTACAGTTTCAAGTACTCTTCAGGAGAAGCATCAAAGAGCTTGCTGAGAACAAGAAATGTACTTTTTTCTAATATCCCTGAAGCTCTACTGAGTTTTTCATGGTGTGACAGTGTGACAGTGTGACAAGTTTTGTGTTGACCCCCTTTCTTCAAGCACACCCTTGTTCTATGTAGCTATGCAGGTGACCAAGAAAATGTACAAGAATCATTTTTAAGTTTTTTAATATACTTGATATTTTTAAATGTATCTTGAACAGGAGAATTCTGGAACAATCTCAACAATGTAGCATGTTCTTCTCAGCCAAACCAAAGAACTAATTACAGTTGCTCCTGCTACCCCAGTGGGTTAAAAAAATTCAACTGTTATCAATATCAAGATGTTCAAACATCAGCTGCCTTAAAATGACTGTTCTCTGTGTAGGGGAGAGCATTATAGATATGGAATTATAGAACAGTTTGGGTTGGAAGAGACCTATAAATGTCTTCCAGTCTAATCCCCATGCAAGCAGCAGAGACATGATAGATAGTGAATTGAAGTCTGGCTCTAAATCCTTCAAGAGAAAATAGTGTTCTACAGTATTGATATCTCCATCAGTGACCTGGACAACAGGAGATGCAGAAACAAGTTTTTGGATGACACCAAGTTTAGCAGAGTTGTTCGTACACTGGAGGGTTTGGAGTGCCATACAGAGAGAAATAACCTGGAAAAACATGCTGGAATGAACCTCATGAAGTCTGACAAGTGTAAATGCATACTTTCTTATTTCTGTGATAGAAATAAACTCATGACCCCGTATAGAATGTAGGCTGGCTGGGTGGGCAGCAGGTATGCAGAAGAAGATCTGGGGGGTTTTGGGCTGAGGGTGAGCAGTGTGCCCTTGCAAGTGAAAAAGACTAACCACATACTGACTGCATCAGCAAAAGCATAGCAAGTAACTCGATGGAGGCCTATTATTTTTCTTTATTTGTCATCTACGAGGTTGCATCTGGAACCCTTTATCCAGTTTCAAGTCTCCTAGCACATCAACAAACTGCAGAGTCCAGTGGAGCATAACTAAAATGTTTGAGCATGTGGTAGTTGAACAGTGACGAAGATAATTGGTTTTGTTTACCCTGAAGAAGGCTGAGGGAGAGATCTAATTGTAGCCTTCAACTACCTAAAGAGGGGCTGCAGAGAAGACAGAGCAGATGTACAACAAAACCATCAGTAGTAACAGTAAGAAGTTGCTGCTTGAAAATAAGAAAATAATAGCAATAATGAGAGGTACAACACTGGAACAAGGTGCTCAGAGAGTTTGTGGAAACTCCATCCCTGGAAATTTTCAAATCTCCATCAAAGAAGCAACCCTGAGCAAAACATTTAAACTTAAAATTAATTAAAAAATTAAAATTTAAAAATTAAAATTTAAAAACAGCTTTGATGCTGTTCCTGCATTGAGTGGCAGTTTGGACAATGACCCCTGGAGGTGCCAACCAACCCTAGTATTTCTGATTCTAAAATCCTATTGTGATCTTGTAGGAATAATGTTCACCAATTTATAGATCCTGTTTCTCCTGGAAGCAGGCCTGATGGACTTCTATATGCTAAGTCAGAATATTCCTTAAATCATAAATATTATAATTGTTTACTGTCTGTCTGGGCCTCAAGAGGGTCCCCGTCTGATGCTAAAATATACAACTGGTGAGTTCAGTGTACCTATGTACATGGTTTGCACACTGGAAGTGGGAGAATAGATCAGGAAATAAAAGAAACTATTAGAGTTTATAATGCTTAGCTGAATGCCTAATCTATTGAGGAAGAGAGATCAGTTAAAATTCATTGCTGCAAAAATCCACTGGACTTTCAGCCGGACAATAGGAAGACAAAACCTCTGGAAGAGGAAGAAACTTTCTCTAGCAATCCCTGCCATTCCTTCTTCAGCCTTTTCCACTGTTGCAACTTTAGCAACAACCAATAGATCTTTCACCCCAGGAGAAAAAGTGGGAACATGTTGTGAGAAAGACTTTTCTTTCACAGTAAAAGTGAAAAGATGACAGATTTTCAAAGATTTAGCAGCCCATTATCACTAGTCTCCATGTCCATTAGGACAGATAATGAATAGAAATGAAATAAACTCTTATGAAGCCTTCACTTTCTTTTGTCTCAGAGCTGGCTGCTCAAAGGATGTGCAGACAATCTCTGAAAAAAAATCTATGAGGTCCCAGGATTCTGGGCTCACTTTCTTTTTTGCAAGGGCCATTACACTGATCTGAGTGGTTCTTTTGTTTTTCTTGTCACTTAAACGCTCATGTAATGGTGGTTATCACCACAAAAGGGGGTCACTAGTGTCCTAAATTATGCCCACTTAATATGATGTCGTGTTAATGCTTGCAAAAGTGGTAAAGTTTTGGTTTTTTTGCCTCCATAAATGTTACCCAGTTGGTCTAGACAAGAAATTTAATTGTCCAGAAAGGTGGTTATATTGGCCTAAATACACATGTTCTTCAAGTGTGAAAAATGAGCTCATCTCCAGTGAATACATTTAAACCTCATGATTTTAATGTGTGTGATAGCTATACCTCCTGGGGAAACTATATACAAGAGTCCTTTAGAAATAAAACAGCAATATGGTAAAAAACCCGGTTGGAGTAAAAAGTGTCTCATACTGCTAAAGACCAGGCAATATTGACAGATAATAATATTTTGATAATGTGAAAAAGTTCCAAGAAAATCTTTTTACCAAGACCACGTTCTCTTCAAGCTTCTTCTCATATAAACTGTTTCATTATCTTTTTATTATGAAGATAGCTTTGTTTGCAAATCTGAAAGCAAAACTATGTTTGGAAAATTCCAGATGGACCTTTTATTTCATACATTTGCTTCAGGCTTAACAGATGAAAAACTTCTCTAGTACTCGGTGGGTGGAAATCTGTTTTCACAGAAAATGTTTATTTGGACATGTACAATAAAAAGTTTTAAACAAAAATGGCAATAACATTCAATAACTGTATATATTTTTGATGTTGTGTTCAGAAGGAAACTGGTGAGTCACTGTCATGGAGGAAAGCCTGACACAGAAAACTGCTGTGAGCAAACAATGACACAACAAATATTTAAAAATTTAAAGAATTCATTAGCAGTAGCTTTATAGGTATGTATTTCTTCCTAGGTAAGTTACAAAATCCTTATCACAATACTACTAATTTCAAGAATCTAAGAAAATTAATTTTGAATAGATATTTAAAAATAAGAGCAAGTGAATATTCATCCTTGTTTTCAGTGGTTCTGGGTATCTGACAACCTCTGTCAAGATTTAATTTGAGAATTCAGTTACCCAGAGTCTGTATCCTGTATCATTCCAGATACTTTTGGCTCCAGGTGGGTCTCTAGAAACAT
This sequence comes from Grantiella picta, assembly GCA_013397955.1. Taxonomy (NCBI): domain Eukaryota; kingdom Metazoa; phylum Chordata; class Aves; order Passeriformes; family Meliphagidae; genus Grantiella; species Grantiella picta. Next base: position 235,245 of record VZRM01006694.1, read on the forward strand.
GTGGGTCTACTACGAGTTGTATGTCCCATTGACAACCCCATCCATATGGACCAGAAACCCTTCTGCCCCCGATGCTATTGTGCATGGACTGCAATGTAAGCACTCAAACCATTTCCCAGGTGTGTAGCACAAAATAAACTTTGGGAAAAAGTTTTTATTTTTTAGCCTAAAGAAAAAGGACCAGTCTCTTCCATAAAATATTTAGACTCTGCTACTACAAAAGCTATACATGCAGCTTGTTTCAACTTCAAAACAATTATGCACATAGATAAAATCTTTCTTATACTACAGGATTTGTGAAATTGAGACTTAAAGAAAATAATTTATACTTGTCCTCTTTGCATATTTCAGATGGGATACTGAAACTAAACTATCAGTTTCATCTGTGATTCCAGACAAATGGTTTTCTTCTGTTTTGGCCATTGCAATAATAGCCTGGCAATAAGTGTTTCAGGTTTGCAAAAAAAAAAGGAGGCTCACATTGTTTTTCATGCATCCTTCTTTAAGTTTATAGAATGCGTTTAAGGTTTTCAATCACTAGTTGCAGGAGTCATATATCAGTATTAATGTTGCATAATTCAGATGAAATGCTTCAGAGAAAAGAATGAAAATAAAACCACATGAGATTCAGAATCATTACTACCACTGTTTTGCCAGTGACTGGGTAATTTAAGATCTCAATCACCACTAGAAATGAATTTTATGTGTTCAAATTCAGACGTGTATCAAGAATTAATTATGGTGTGTCGGTTTTATATCCACTATTAAGCTAGTTTTGAAAAGTATATTTGCTGTGTTATTCCAAATTTAATTAGGAATGACAATTGTCCAATATCACTTGTAACAGGAATTTGGACTGTTCAAATAAGAGCTATTTTGAAACCAGAAGAGTCCACAGCTGAGTTTTGCAAAACTAATTCAGCTTTGACCAGTTATGACCTTTCCCCTTTCATTTATTTGTAATTCTGTTTATTAATTGTAATACTGAGGCATTGTTTTGAAAAAAAAGTGCTACAAGACATGTTCAGTTTAATCTCTAAAGGGGAAAACAAACTTCTTAATTACCCTTCTCTTCTGGGGTTTGGAGTACTTTCCAAGTTCTTAAAAAACATTTATGGAATGAGTACACGTATGAACAAAATCTTTGGGAATGATTAATATATTTTGCTCAATTTCATATACCAAAGGAGTTTAACAGAAGATTCTAGCTATCTGATTTGTCTCTCCCTCAGAGTTGTTATGTGCCTGCTGCCTAAACATCCATCAAAACCAGCCAGTCTCAGCCTCTTCATTTTCTCTGCTGCTCTTCCAAAATTTTCATCTAAAAGAAGTAGGGCATCCTCAGCATGGTCACACTTGACAGGGAAGCATGGAGGACTCCAAATCAGGCCTGCAGGCTGGCTGGAAGGCAGACAGCTCTGTGCCTGAAGCCTCACAGAAAGAACTGTATGTTCTTGAATAGCCTGGAGAGTTCTCCCTGCTGTGCCAGGGCTTCTCATCCATACCAGAAGACAACAATGTGACATTTCTATTCACTCTACCCTGTCTGCACAAGGGCATGTTAAAAGTTAATCCCTAGCCATAGCTTCATATTTTATAGTTTCGTTGGTTTGTTTTAGCCATATTCTTACAAATTGCATATTTGAATTTAAGAAAACCTGCTCACAATTCTGTTTCACTCCTAAATAAGTCTTTTAATAAAATGTCGGCTTATTAATAGACTACTTCCTCATAGCCAGAGCCAATTGTCAAAAAAGGACTGGCTGAAGGCCAAGGGCTGTCACGTGTGATGTGCAATTGATTGTGCAATTCAGCTTAGCAGTAAGAGACAGCAAGGCAAGTGTTAGTGAGAGATAACATATGCTTTGTGAGTGTTTTCAGAAAGAAGGTGAAGCCCTGTGCCTTCAACGTGTGGTGTGTGTTATCACATATTAACACAAGCCCTGATATATGTTAGAGTGACTAAAAAGCATGTAAATAAAAAAAACCCACCTATATATAAGTGGATAATTCACTAACGAAAAACTGAGAATCTGAAACACTTTCAGGAAGCATTTTCCCTTGAGCTCTAGGAGAATACTGAGGAACAGTTAGGCTTCTCATGTTTATGTCACCTGTGTACATTGTTTTTTCTTCTACATTCTTCAAGTTTTTATGCTGCTGCATTTATGGCTTTGAAGTGAGAAAAGAGCTATGCATTAATACCTAGATGTTTAAAATTCTACTTTCAAGTTACAATACAGAATAAATATTATATTCAAGCTAATGAATATTTAAGTAATTTTAAAATAGTTTGTATAATAGCAGCTGAGCTATTTTTAAAAGAGCTTGCATGACGAAAATCTCAGTCTTTAGCTATTCAAATAGCTCCTTAAGCCTTCTTGTACTCAAAAAGAGCAAATTTTGAATACAAATAACTGTAAGTGTCCTTTTACCTACTCACATAAGTATTCTTCTACTTTGAAGGTTTGACAATGATGAAAAGCCAAGACATTATTCTAATGTTCATGTATTTATTTATTCATCCCAGTTAAGCATTTGTATAATACTTTCATATGTCTAAATTAATGTATTTTACATGCTTTAGACATATAAAATCAAGATTACCTACATGAAACATCATTTTCCCCCTGCGTTTAAACGGTGGGTCTCAGTATGTTTTCCCAAAACCACTGCCATATTTTTAGTATTTTCAGTGAGGAAGGTATGTAAGAGATCATGAAATGAGCATGTGTATACTTAAACAGCTTCCATTAAACCCCTGGGCCAAGGTCAGCAGCTTAGCATGAGCTGTTCAAAAACAGCAGTTAGTGACAAAGTTCCAGAGGCAGATTCCCAAACAGATTAGTTGTGAAATGCCACAATCATTGAAAACAAAATATAACAAGGAAAAAGAAAACGTAATTGCAAACTCAAGTCATAAGCCAGCTGTGTTGGAATGGTAAGATAAATAGATACTTGAAAAAAAAAAATTCTGTCCTTCCATAAATCACATTTTCTAGTCACACCATTCTCATGAGAATATTGGTTCATCTTAGACCTGACTGAAAAAGCAGCTTCCCTGAGAGACATGACTAAAAGTTGCAATTGCCCACATCAGAGACATATGTTGCACCAAATTCTAAAAGTTATAGTATTTCGCCATCTCCAACTTTTTTCATCAAACCTATTTTCCCAATAAGTTATGAGGAAATTAGGCCCATGATGAACACCCCCTGCGATGTATGCACATCCATTAGTCTGACAGCTGGCTCAGAGAACAAAGAGCAAATGTACATTGACCTACTTTTCACTGGCAATATATTAATGAAGCCAAACAGCTGTGGTTGTTTATAACATTAGAATATGCAAATTAGTTTTTCTCAAGCCTACAAATGTGCTTGATTTTTTTACATAACACCCAGAACATGCATTTTTAAAACTCCATACCTGATTCTCAATGCAAACTTCAGTAATACACACTGCGTGCTCTCAGGTTTCCCAAGCCAGGGAAGCAGAACTGCATTGTTTTGTTTTTTCCTTTCTATTTACACACAAATAAACCTTTTATAAGAATCAACTAAAAACACTGCACTTCGTCATAGATTAGTACATTTGGAGATGCAGCCCCTTCTGCACACAGAAAGTCATTATGAGGAGGAATCACAGGCAACTGGTTCCAGGTGAGCTGCTCCACAGTGCTCAAACACTGCATTTCTGAATTCTGGCCAAGCCTGGCAGTTCTTCTAACTTACAACTCTTTGTCCTGCCTTATCATTCTTGAAATCACAGAAGCATTGAAAAACCTTTCATTTTATTAGGATTCCCACTTTTTATGCTGTTGTGAACTTGGTCCTAAGCACTGCATAACAGCTCATCAGCATCAGAAGGATCAGATCTCACTTACTCCTTTATCATTGCAATTCAAAGGGAGTACAAAAACATCCAGTTGGCATTGGAGCTATGAATCCTGAGAGTCTGTTTGACATCAGGTGATGTATTCTTCATGTTTCAACACAATCAGGCCTGAAAACAAGTCCTATACCAAGGGTTTCTCCTTGGAAGTATAAATCTGTTTTATGGAATCTGAGTGTTCAAAGTTCCAGAGGTTACAGTTTTATCATCAGATGGGTGTCCTATTCTAAAATATAGAAAATTTTATAGAAATAGTATCTTTAATCATCCTAACCACTGCTCAAGACATCAATGTATTTCATGACTGTATATATGTGAGACCAGAAACCAACAAATTTCTATTTATCTATTTAGTTATTTTAGTTATTTGACACACAGTATGGTATCAGAAATTCCCCTACTTGCAGCACATTCAAACAATTAGGGAATTTCTGGGCAAGTAGTTTTATTCTAGGATTTTTAAGAAGTAGTCAAATGTCTCCAGAACAATTATACATATCCAAGAATATTTATGTCTCAATTAGCAGGGCTTGTTTTTGTTTAAGCTGTTATTTCTAACTGTTGCTCTCTGTCAGACAGATTACACTGTTCCTTATAACTCCTAGTATGATGAAACATTGGGACTTTTGAAAGAATCAATTTTCTTCTCACCCCTAAAAATTATTCAAAATGAGAAAACAAAATTAGTCCATTGACACAGCACCTTTTCCTTCAAGAAACCATGTAGTATGTCCCACAAACTCTACACAAACTTAAGTTGACAAAATTTCACCATTTGTCCAAGTTGCACCTAGTTGTTTCCTCAGTCTTTCCCAGGTTTTGAATCTGCAGTACGTTGTTCATTCTAGTACCCTTTTACAAGCATGCAGTGGATACACAATTGTATATATAATGCAATACTACTTAATTTTTTTAAATCCTTTTCAACTGGCACAACTGTACAACATACACACGATGAGAAGGAAAAGGAGCAGTCTCTGGGAAATAGAGAAGTCTCCAATTAGTTTTTATAGCATCCAGATCCCAAGGGTCTTCCAATTTTATCCATAGTAAAATGGTTCTTAGGGTAACAAATGCAAATGAATGTACATTAGCCTATGATCCTTAGAGCTATACACAGTATTACCTTTCATGCTGTTGAGAAATCTCACAAGCATTGATTGCTTTCAATTCTTTCTCCTCTTTAGTTCCAAAAGCACCATGTTTCCTTCCTTCTTTCTTTTCTTCCCCAAAAGGTAGCTCAAGAACTCTCTTATCTGTAATTGCTCAATGTTCAGGACAACATAATTTCTTTTAGACAGATAGTTTTTACTAAGACCTCTGTGACTGTGATAGAATGGGATCATCATCACAGGTAATACTTTGTGGAGAATGTGATGGGTGAAGATATGGAGTATTTTTTTTTCTTTACAAAAGTGTATAGGTGCAGAACAACTCCCCACAGAGAGTTCCTAAAATGAACCACAAAAAGAAGAATAATGTACACTACTGAAATTGTTTGTTTGAAAATAAGAAAGCATATAGATCAACTGAAAGGCACACTGAAAATGGATGAAGAAATACTGTAGAGGAGGAACAAACTACACCTCTATTCTTTCTCTTGCAAGTCAGCTTTTTAAATATCTAAGTGATTTTGGAAAAGAAGACAAGTCCAGAGGTCTAGTAGAATAACTCCACTGTGACTTAAATGATGCAGAAATGGACAACAATGAAAATAAAACAGATTTATGCTTAGTTACTTTGATGGATGACCTCTGAACAGTTCATGTTATAGCATTCTTCTCCTCAGTACCTAGCAAGCAATTTCACTGGAGAAGTGCTGTTGTAAGATCTTTTTCTCCCACACACCAATTATTATTAAACAGAAACAATTCTGTGGGAGAAAGCATGGGAAAATAAGTCACAATGCACTTATATTTACTTTTAGATGTGGGTGTTTTGGCAATGCATGCATATAACAGCCTACAAAGTCTATTGCTCTGTGACTAAAAAAACCCTGAAGTTTCTGAAAAGATGTGAAAAGGATTTTTTTCATTGTCATCACTATTTCAGACATTTTTATGTATTAGTCCTTGAAACGCCTCTAAAACTTCAGTAATCAGCAGCTTCATTTTACAGACGTTAAATTAGTTAAAGTGTGACCTTGCCAGAACAAAAGACCTATATGTGGCACAGCCTGTAAACAGATCTCAAAATTATCTGCTACTGGTTGCTGACCCTATATTTTCTTTCCTACTAAACTTGGCTATCTCTTACACGAAGTAAATTCAAAATATCCACATTAGCATGTGGGCAGGGTATTGCTTGCTCTTTCAGCCCTGAGGAATTGTGACTATGCCTACACGAAGAAAAGAAAATTCACCAAGGGCTATTGTCTTGCACTGAGGCCACTGCACAGCACAACTGGTGTCTACACACATGAAATACTTTTCAAAATACTTTGGGTGGCCTGTGCCTATAGCCACGCTGATGATTAAACAGTGTGGGCAGTCAGATGCCCGGACCTAACCCCTTTGAACTTGTTGATATTGATGCTGCCTGTGACACACATCCAGACAGATGAGCACAGAAGAGCTTGGTGAACACTCACCATTAATATTGTTAATGATGCACCATGTTTTGACAGATAATTTGTTCTACTTAGGACTGTAGGGTTGCAGAATTACTTCAGCAGATAAATTAAATTAGATTTGGTTGACTCAACCTGACATAAGAGACACTGCTAAAAAAGACAAAACAAAAAGATAAAGAGGCAACAAAACAAACATAAGCAACTTGGAAGTGCTTATTAATAACTTAGCCATATAGATTTAAACTGAGGAAAACTACTTCTTGTCCTTGTGACAGAGATGTATTATTAATTCTGTATATATGCAGCTCAGCCACTACAAAGGAGGAAGATCCCTTGCTGAACAGCAACTGAAAAGATAAATTCTTCCGGCAGCTCTTTTTCTTTAATTTAACACCACATTTCCACCCATTCAACAGATTTTAAAAAATCCACTGGGCTCTTAGCTTCAATGCTATCTTGGGACAGAAAGCTCCATAAATCTCATATGTTGGATGATTAGTTCTTTTCCTTAGTTTTAAAATGTACCGCCTTTCAATTTCCATGATTATTTCCTTGTCCTTATGCGGTAAGTAGTAAATAGGAGCCACCATTTATTGTGTCAGTATAGTTCATTATTGTGTACATGCCTTCTCCTTGCCTTCTTTCTCAAAGTAGGAAAACTGTTTAGTCCAATCTCTCTTCCCACAATGTGATCACTGTGTCATTTACCATTCTGGCACCTTCCATGAAATCCACACTACTTCTGCTGGCCTTTCTTGATTTAGTCTCTTTTCATCTTTAATTTACAATATAATATAGGAAATTATTTATGTAAAACATAGTAAGGTAGTAAGGCCTAAAGTAACACTTAGGTAAAGGTCTGGTATTAATCTCAAATCTGGCATTTTGCAAGAACAATCACACCATTCCTTCCTAATTACATTCTCTTGTACATTCAACTTATTCAAGTTATTTAATATTAAGAGATGCAATAAACGCATGGTACTGTATTAAATTGCTGCCCATCAGGAAGTTAATATCCCTGCAGCATCAATCCCTGACTGGAAAATGAAAAGCAAAATGAACAGTTTCATTTCCAGATGATTATCTTCTCCCCAGCCATGTTTATTCTATGGCACTTCAATGTGATAACTTCAATTGCATAGTTTTGCCAAAGCAGGATAACTGCAGTTTTAGTCATGACCATAAATGAACACGCACTAAGACATCAGATCTCAAACAGCCCTAGCTACTCTTTTGTGCCAAACATGAGCACATATTCAGCTTGTGCACTGGACACTCCCACTGAAATGGATATGACCATGTTCTTGTGTCTCTGTCAAGGAAGACATTTACTAATGCCTTCTCCAGCTCTGGAGTTTTCGTATTTCATTTCTATTCCAAAACTCACAGACCCATAGCCATTCAAAAGGGCAGGTGTCTGTTCATGCAATCCAGATGCTACATTTCTTTTTTCTCCTCAAATGAAGGCAGATGGGTGCCAGCTACCTATAAGACCCATTTAGCATCTTCATCCAATAACCTAGATCAGGTCAGCTGGAGTTTAACCTCAGGTATGCTAGGAGAGAATTTCTAAAAACTATGTGCTACACCACAAGGCATTAAATTGCAGAGAATACAGACTAAAACACCTCAGAGCTAATTTAGCACATTGTATTAAGATGTTTCTCATCCCTGCAGGAATGTTAACTTGATAAGTATATTCTTCATTCATGATTATACTTCTCCTTCAACTAACCTGCCCTTATACAGGATTAACCAGTTTTGCCTAGATCTGAGAGCTTTCCATTGCAAAGTGCCATTTCAGATAATAATAAGGGAAGGGAATAATGCAGCAGTTTCAGCAAAGCACTCAAGATACTAATCAAGAAGTATTTCAAAAGAAGTTTTTTTTGTTTTTTTTTTTAAAGAAGTATCTTCTCACAATTTGTACCTAAAGAAACATGAAAACCAAAGCTGAGATATCATTTTTTAAATTTTTATGACTCCTGTTTTCAATACTTTCATTTTATGGATTTTTTAAGCTTTTGTACACAGACACATTTGTGAGTGCAGACTAGTATAAATATTTCATTTTTATTCATTGCGTTAATAATTTTTTAACATTGAATTTTCAATTCAACATGTTTTGAGTACTCATTCGATTTTATTGAAGCTAAGTATTATATTATACTGTCTCAATTTTTATGACATGGAAATTTCTCACAGTACTGATACACTCAGTTACATTGCTTAAGAACTCATATGATCACACAAGAAAGCTTTCAAAGACTGTACACCACTCACAATGACTTTTGTGAATACTTGCAAAATCATGTATCTGGTCACCTTTCATTATGTAAGAAAACTTAATATTCAAAGAACGTTAATTATTTTAGATAACCTCTTCAACAAAATACTTGCAAATACAATAAGGGTTGCTGTTTGTTATTAAGCTTTGACTTTGACACTGCAAAAAACTTATAAAGAGGACATTGACATATATCCACATGGATGACTTGAAAGGTGGACAGCTGTTGCACCTCACTAAAGAAAAAGGATGTAAATAGAAACATATTTCTTGTTAGGTTTTAAAATTGCTGAGTAAAGCAGAATTAAGATTCTTCTTATTAAATTTTAAAAAATGACACCTAGGGAATCTGTACAATGAGTGCTTCAACCACTTTCTCTCTATACACGCATATTTACTTTTTTATTTTAAATGGCTATAGCTTCATTTATACTCTGCAGTAAAATCCAAAGAACATTTTCTCTCTAGTGTGGCTTTTTCAATTTCAAATATTATCACTTATCATCAGCTTCAAACAAAAAACCATAACCCAGCAATACTGGAGTCCATGCCATTGACTGCCATGTACATAAAACTCTCTTTTTGTTGTAGGTTTCCACAGAAGATTCCTTTCTAGTATAGAGCAAGTTGTACTTGTGTTATTTTGTATTCCGGATTACATGGTGTCAGCCAGTCTCAGAGGAGGAATGGAAACCACTTGTCACTTGTAGAGCTATGAGCCACTTACCAAGTCTGCCCAATTTCCTCCAGTTAGACTGGTTCTGAGTGTCTAACTGGCAAACATTTATTCCCCAGGAAATGTATCAAATGCCAAAAACTGAATAGAGATTAGTCAATGTGACTGCATTGCTGGCATTTAGCAAGTCTTCCAAAGCTGCAAAGTTTACCTTGGACTCCTACAGAAATTCTCATTAGAATAGCTTCTAGCAGAGTTACCTATTTACATGCTCTTCCCACATCCATTAGCCGAGCTTACATTGTGTTACACCAGCTTTAGATCTCTACAATTAAGGTTTTTTCCTATATTTCCTTTTCCCTTCCCTTGTATACATTCTCTCCTTTTTTTTCACCCCAGGCACTACAAAGAATTTGGTGTTTACCTAACTCTTTCCACCACTAGCAGTCCTTTGAAATCCATTCCATAATTATGCTAGTTGCATTTTTTTTTTAAGATCATAGGCTTCAGTTAAATGTTTGAAGGCAAACACAGTATGTTAGTGTGCACTCCAGAGCACATCACAAAGAGGCTGTGATTTTCCTGAGGCCTGTACATACTAATGCTATATAATCATAGGCTCTGTCTAGAAAATAAGTTTTTAGACATAATGTAAGCAGTAATTATCACAGGTAAGCTCGTGACCATGCACTTCAAGGCATCTACAAATGTAAACAACAAAAATATCTAAAAGAAGAGAAGAGGAATCGCAGACAGGCAAGAGACCTAAGTACAGGCTGAGAGCAAAAAACAATTCTCACACATGCTTCCACTAATGCAAAAATAACTAGAAGAATTTGGGAAAACTATTTCCTGCCATATAAAGGAAAAGGAACAAAATTTCACCTTAATTAATATTGGACATGGCATATTAAAAACTAGTTTTTGGAAAGTTAAAATAAGAAACTGCTCGAATAACCCCACTGGGGTTTCAGAAGTGAAATTTATTCCCTACATTCTGCTTTCTTGGTACAATGTTGGCCTCTGGAACATGCCTTTCTCCTTGTCAGTAGGTGAGAAGACAGGGAAATGTGGCAGCTTGGCTATCCCACACAGCTACCAGCCAGAGCAAGGCTATTGGAGAGCCAGCAGTGCACACTTCCTTGTGATTGCCACATCCTGGGTCACAAAACATATCCAGTGAAATTCAGAGCCCAAAAATGGAAAGGAAAATTCTGAAGGGATTTCACATCTTTTGCCCAACAACTGTGGTGTTGATACAGCTTGTGTTATAGCTGCTCCTGGTTAACTGGAAACACTCCTGGCTACATTTTGAAATAAACCAGATGGCTGCTTTCCATGTATTGCAGGAGTTTCCAGCAAAAATTGTCCCTTTTAAAGGCTGTTTCAAACCTATGGGAGAGCACCTCTTGAAGACACATTTAAAACTACGTCCATAAATCTTATAAAGAGAGCTGCTGAAAGGATACTGCAATTTGGCTGATTTCCTTTTTGTTATAATAGGCATTTTCTGCATTTGTTTTACACATTATGTAGACATTTTATCACCATCACCATCCAGAGATATTTAGCCTGTTTCCTGATATATTTGAAAGATGTTCAGTTCCCAAGAGCAGGATGATTAAATCATGCAAAAGGATGCAAAACATGGTATTCTGAGACATTTCATAAATTTAAGCTGTATCTACAAATTTGGCGCCCTAATACCTGAGCCCCATGCTGCTAAATATTTCCTTCTACTGTCTTGCTCTATTGTATTACCTCCTCCTGCTCTGCTAATTAGACATAAATCTATTAAAACATACCTATTTTGTTACATAGTCTATCATGTTTAAAGGAAAAAGATAATCTGTCTAAGATTAATATACCTTTTTTCTTTCCATTTTAATAATTTTTTTCAGATGATAAAAACATTTATCTTCCTACAATTTAAAATTGTGTCAAAAGAAGTAATCCTGAAAGCTTCCTTTAAATTTCTAAGTGCAAACTGAAATATAGGGAAATCAAGATCCTAATTCTCAGTGTGATATTCAAATTTATTCCTATTGGGTTGCACTGAGCATCCTGACTGTCTGTTTTTTTACCTCGCAATAAAGATCACATAATGATGGAGAAATTATGTATTATTCGATACCTGCATTGGAAATGACAGGACAGCAGATTCTTTCCCACTTTTGTTTCAATATCCATAGACCACAAACTCTGATTTAGAAGCCCACCTTCACAGTGCTTAATGCTGATTTAATTAAACAGGGCTGTATTTTTTGCTTATTTTGATCTGTTCATCTTATCTCTGAATTGATCAAATATTTCCAGGAATGTCCCCCTTGTGCCTGAACATTTTGATGATCACAGACCTCATTTCCTGCCAGAAAGCACGCAAACTCTTTTCCTCTGCTGCTTTGTTTGCACTATACACAATAGGATTTACCATGGCAGGCTGGGCATAGCTCTGGTAATCAGATGGCTTTGCCTTTACTGAAGAAATAGATAACAGCCCTCTGACCAGCTGCTGCAGTATGTGTAGCACCTGTCCCCAAATCCCATAGGTCCAGAAAACATTAGAAAGTACACAGGTATATGTTCTATAAACATCCTAATTTTGAATTTAATAGATGTGTACTTGCGTGTTTAATGTCCATCTATCAGTGAGCCTTTCCAGGGCTTGCTTCCAAATTTCATCCATACTCAGGCACCACTTAAAACCTGTTGAAAACAGGTACTAAGAGTGCTTGCACACTGCTACATCACATGGTACCCAGAAGACTCAGTGTGGAAGATGATAGCAGAGCTAAAATCAGCATTTCTGCTTTTCCCACGGTGGCAAGATTATTTGAGTTACAACAGCTTTTGAGAGGCTTTTTTATGTGTTTGCATTTTTTCATTTTTAAGATTTATTTCTTTTTTAAATCAGGATTGTGATTAGTTTTCCATCTTTTTTTTTTTTTTNTCCAGTACCTAGAAATCAGAGTGATCCCTAGATAGATCAGAGTGAGAGCATATCACTCACATGCAGGACACAGCAAAATGTCCTCCTCATGAACATTGCTAGCATCCGCTAGGACATATATAGATTTTCATGGGACAGGAATAATTTGCTGGTGGTGAAAAGCTGGAAGAAATCTAGGCAAAATATATATGGATTTTCAGGCTCTGATCTTTACTATACTGATTAAATGGCAGAGTGTAATTACGTGACACTGTACACATCAAGTCTAAGGAATTTCAATGGCACAGAAATAATTAATAGAACTTGCATATTTTTGAAGAATTTTTCACTATTTTACACATGCTATAAAAAAACAAGTCTCTTCAACTCCATTTGAAATACAGAACTACTATATGAAGTTTGAAGGTGAGAAACTGGGACGTGTGCTTAACACTCTCCTTTTGTTTTAGGTTGTAAAATAACTTGACCTTGTTTTCCTCTCAGTCTTGCACTTTGAACAAGACAGATATAAATAACCTGATTAAAAGTAAAAGCGGAGTATTACAAGGAGAAGGCTGGGCTTGTTATCTTATTTTTATGGGTTGATGGGAAGACAACTTTGCTAAAACAAGTCAAGGAAACCAAAATTATTACTTAGTCTTCCCACCAACACTAGGAAAATCTTGTGAGGTACTAATAGCTACTGGTTAATTGACTATAATTTATTGTTGAATCAAATCTGTAATAGTCCTGCTGTCCAGAACATCCTGCCAGCTAATGTAGGTAAAACTGTACAACTCCCAGCAGCAGGTGTTTAATAAAAGATCAGATGATCTCTATTCTGCCAGGTTCTGGGATGTCAGGCTCTTCAACCTCTGGCCTCAAAGGTATTGCTGCAACAATTTTAATTACTGATAATTTACTGGAGCTCAACTGAAAGAATGCCACTTGGACTGTTGGTTCAATTAAAATAAAAGACAACCTCACTTAGAAAACCAATGTAATGGAGAATTTCTCTCCAGGATAGCCCTGCTTGTCTAAACTGTACAATTCCAGATCTCCCTCCAAGGAAATTCTAACTGCACTTGCCTGCAGGGATAACTGACCTGCACAACCCAGGTGGCAAGGATTTTAGGTCACCTTTCTTTGTTGAAGATTACCATATCAGTTTTTTGTCATTAATCCTGAAAATGTTACACGTTTTAGCTTTTCATTCTTTGTGGAATAATCTCTGTCATTTACTTAACTCTTTCAAAAGCTCAGAATAGATTTGATGGGGGAATTTGTATAGGCATTGTATAGGTATTTCCAAAATCTGGGCCAATCAAATTTATTGATGATTTTAGCCAAATTGAATAAGTAATTGTCAGTATAAAAGGAAAAAAAAAAACCAAAACAAACAAAAACTCCACAACATTTCAGTTTTTGACTGATTCAATATTTATAGAAATTACTCTGCATATCTTTGCAAAGTGATTTTACACTGCTAATATAAACCAGACAAGGAACTTACATCTTAAATCCCTGTGTCAGAGAATTTTGGGGGATGGGAGAGGAAGAAGAGAGAGAAGAGTGAAAGATTGATTGTTTTTTCAGTCTTGCAATTTAAATCACTGAAAACTAGGAGAAATCAATCCTATTACTCCTCGAAGAAATATCTAATTATTTTTTAAACTGCAACAACTTCAGCAGGACAGTTTCTTAGAAATTCCCAAGTGCATACTCTGTATAAGACTCATCAGTCTCCAAAGATAAGTCTCCAAATTTTCCTAAGGTAAGTCTCTGAAGAAACACTGACGCAATCTTGAGCTTATTTCTAAAGCGGGGAAAGGTGGATTTTAAACCTGTTTTCTATGTCCCACTTGAAAATTCAAATCAGTGGGCAAAGGACATGAAGGGGACACAATCTCCTTCTCTTCTACTTTGTGAAGGACATCTGGGCTCTAAAGTATGGTTCAGCTGAACTAAAAATAACAGTAATCCATCATATAGCACTATTTGGGAGTCTTTGCTGTTTAGTGGGTATGCTAGACCTGATTTTGATTTTTCTGTAAGTTCACACAAAGCTTGGGATTCCAGGTAAAATGTTTCTGTTGAAGTATTCCAGATGAACATGCATGTGGGGAGTACTGAGGTCCTGTATCCCTGCTTCTTCTCTTAAAGAGGGAAGCATTAAACAGAGTGAGGGGCAACAAAACAACATGTTCTTGTTGAGACATTAATGTTGTGAAGTGCTCTTAGGAAAATAACAAATAAATAATCAGTGTAAACAAAAATTGTTTAGAGTTGTTTTATTATTGATACTAACCTCCATGATATTTGACACCCAGAAGCTAAAGGTAAATATCAGCATGGACTACTTCTAGCATATTGTGGTCCCCTGCTACACTCCTTTAATGCATGGGATAAAAATGGATAGGGTAGGATAGGATAGGATAGGACAGGACAGGACAGGACAGGACAGGACAGGACAGGACAGGACAGGACAGGATAGGATAGGATAGGATAGGATAGGATAGGATAGGATAGGATAGAAGATGTTGGGATGGCCAATATTCTCCTGCGTGCAATTAAATAATGTCTTTGTGAAAGCCATTAAAATAAGGAACATTGATAATTTATATAAGGATGGATTTAATTAGATTTCAACATCTTTTAATAAAGTCTAGCGACTAGGAGGATGGGGTAAAAGCTAGTTCAGCGTCACCACAAGCTAATTCCCTGTGGAGCATGGAATTTTAGGAGCAGTCTACAATTACTACACAAACTTAATTAAGCTCCTACCAGAAGTGGTCTCTCTAGCTTGATACTCCATTTTCAAAATATGTCATGTTGTATTATTTAAAGATTTATAGGAAATAAGAATGAATTCTCAGTAAAGAAGCAGTTAGACAAGGCTGCATTTTGACAATATTAAAGCTCCAGAAAATTGATAAATAAATATATAAATAAATAAAATCTGATTTATTTAATGTATTAATGAAATATCATTTACTTGATCATTCTTAGTGCAGTTCAGATCTTCTAAGTGGCACTATAAGGAATAGAATAGAATAGCTTAATATTCTCTTCAGAACAGAAAGATTAATCCCCTCTCCAGGAAATCTGTTTATGTTTTGACCACCCTTTTGGTCAGCACAACTTACTTCCGTTGCATCTCCTGTCAACCAGCACCCCCAGACCCTTTTTGCAGGGCTGCTTTCCAGCCACTCTTTTCCCAGTTTAGACTTGTGTCCTGCATTACTCCATCCCAGATACAAATCCCAGAATCTGGCATTTGGTCATCCTCAATTTCATGGCACTGATGATTTTCCAATACTTCAATCTGTCCATATCCCTCTGCAAGAACCAAGTATTTTTCTCTTTTATTAGAGTGTTAGCTACAGAACATTCACAGGCATAATCATAATGATTTTAGCTAGAACTATGAAACCAGTACTTTGTCATAAAATGTATTCCTCAAACATCTAGCAACTTGAAATATTAAACATCCTTTGTTATTTACCTTGCTCAAACAAGAACTTCAGAAACACACATTGCATAAGCAGCTGCCAGTTAGTAAAAAAAGCTGGATTTAGAGGAAGAAACATTCTTCCTCAAGAATATTATTAATCACACTTCACTTAGAAGGTCTCAGTTGCTGAAAAATCGCTGTAGTCTAGCTGCTGTTGTGTTGTTTTACTGGGAAATAAGGGAGTTAAATGATTATACAAGACTGCTGAAAAAGAGTCCCACCCAACACCTAAATGCTTTTAATAGCACAGCACCTTGCTAGTATACATGGTTTCAGAAGGAAAAACCCCAACCTCCATATCGTAATCACATTTCAGGTGCAAATAATAAACTAGGCCAATAACATCACTCAAAAAAATAATGAAAAATAGCTCTTTCATTTCCATCTGAAAATCAAAAATTAGCAATTGAATTTACCTCAAGATATTGAAGTCAAACTCTGGGAAGAGCTACTATCAGCTATTTTTGTGGGGAAGGAAAACAAGTTGTTTTAATTAGACCACAATTTATCCCATTTTCTACGCACTGTGTGATCCTTTCTGACACAAAACTTTAAATAAATTCACTTTGAGCTGTACAGTAAAAAAAGTATTGGTTTTAGGAAAGATACAGTTTATATTCAATAAGGAAACAGTTACAATTTTAGTGACAATATTTTTAAGCTTATGAGGACCAAACAAAATGAGAAAATTCAATAAAAAATGCAAAAAACTTATTACTGCTTTAAGAACAGTGCAAGCAGGCATACAAGTAGAGTGCATTGAAGTTCATTCTAACCAATGAAGATATCCAAGCCTAGCTGTGATGCTGACTGCTGCTTTAAGAGACATTAAGAGTATTCAGTCATGTTAAAAAAGACCTTAACACTATTTACAGTCAATATCAGGCAATCTACTATTTCATTTAAGTTGTCTTATCTGAAAGTACTTGAACAGGCATTTAGTTTACAAAATAATTCTGTAGTTTCTGCCACATTTCTTTTCAAAATCTTTAGAATCCTATAGCCTCCTACATGTTTCCCAGGTGATGAGGACAAAAGTTTTGTTGGGGTAGAAATTTTCACCCACCACAATTTATTTTTAAAAATCTACTTCAACAATAGACACCAGTGATATTGATGAAATGAAAAGTATTTTGCAATAATGCTGCCTCTGAAATTATCTCTGTGGAGATAATTATGGGATCTACCTAATAGTTATGTTTCACAGATATCTATTCATAACAACATAGATTGTCTTTTAGGTACCCCAAACCTAGCTTACACAAAATAATCCAGAACCACAGGATTTATTTAGGAAAAAAAAAAAACAAAATATAAGCAGAACTCATCCCCTATTAGGAACCTTGGTTCCTTGTGCATGGCTTTCCTTGTTCATGTTCCACCAAATGCATAGATTGGTACTTTTATATGTTTACAGACATTCCTGGATATCATCATGTCACAATCACACTTGGCACCTGCACTTTGGGAAGATAGCTAGTGGTGTATAGGCTCATTATCACTGACAAGAGAAATGCATCTCATTTGGAATTATGTTTCCATAAAAAGGAACCACAACAAAAAAACCCCACAAGTTATCATCAGTCTTTCTAATTCTTGATGAAACATTTCTGCAAGTTGACAAAGTGAATGCAGATGGAAAAGTTTCAACTTAATGAGTCAGATGTGTGAAGGTCTTCTTTCAGATTTCTTGCTTCTGGCAATTGTCTGATGCATTCAGTCTTTTCACAGTAAGGCGAGAAAAGGACTATAAAAGACATCTTACAATCCACCTGCTAAACAGATTCACTTAGAAGATGAAACTATTTGTTAAATTTTAACTATACATATATGAAAAATTAAGTTAACAAAGCCACTAAATCTTTTGCCATAAGAGTGAGCTTGTTGTTTAATCTTCATGGGCTTTTGAGAGAATTTTTAACAATGCTGTCAAAAAAGCATTTAGTATTAATGCTACAATTAGTATCCATTTCCTATGCTTCATTACTGCGTGGTGCATCCCTCCCCCACCTGGAGCCACACTATGAACAGAGAAATTCTCGTTAGGCCTCAGCTTTAATGAACAGCACCTGGGCTAAGCTCTTATTGAGCTTATCAGAAACACTCTTCCCAGAAACCAGTGCTGTCTAACAGGCTCCTGTTTTTCAGTGAACAACCTTGGAAATTTATTTTTCTTGTCTGAATAACAACACAAGTGGAATAGCATTTTTGTTATCAAACCTTCAGTTGCTGCCCTGAATTTTGGCCAGATTGAAAAATTGTTATAATTTAAGTCCATTCTCTTGCAACCTTGTAAACAGGGGTCCAATGTGATACCCTTTGAACTCTTCTGGACCTCAGCGGGCTGTGACCAACAGCTTCCCTCTGAGTGGGACACCTCTCAGAGCCAGGGAATTCTTGACTTTGCTGTACTTGGAGGACTGGTGAACGATGACAACAGATCCTGGGCTGATACCCCACTCCTTGAGGCCCAACCTTCTGCCCACTGAGAAGATGCAAAGGCCTCTGATGTGAATGTTTCACTGAATTTAAGGAGAATTTTTCACAGGTGTACCTTTACATACTCCTTTAGGTCTGTGTATGTGGGAGCATGAATATGGTACAGCAAACATAACATAAATGTTGCTCTCCTGGATTCGTAAGTTTAAATTTGTAAGTAAGCTAGGCTGGTGAGTTACTGTTGTGCTATAGTGAATTCTACATGAATCCTTTGTTAAAATGTTTAATTTAAGCTATTGATTATGTGCTGTTAAATCTTTAGGCCTAACCTGTTGGTCAAGTCTGGCACTCAGTTCAGCAAGGAGGTCTACTTGGGACCTTGTGACTCAACAGGAGGATCTTCCTTATTCCTTTTTATCCTTACCCTTTCCTACTTTTTCCCCCTCCCTCTGCCCGTCCCCCCAGCCTCTACATAGATAATTTCTGAGTTGGTTTAGGTTGTAGATTCATTAATTTTAGATTTTTGTTTGCTTTTTTTCCTCTGTGTGCTTTAACCACTTAGTAAGTAGTAGAGTGAACCTTGCCAACAAACTTTGTTGTGTTTTTGATTTTATACTAAACCTGCTTTGGTTCTGTAAATGACCTTAAAACATTTATTTGTGACATTTGCACCTTTAAATTTAATTTCCCTTCATCTATGAATTGTTGTAATTTGGCAAATCTCAACTACATTTTATTTGATTATAACAGATCAAAAAACATTCACTACAAAACATTGACTACGAGAATTTTGATGTATTTTCTTCTTATTGATCATCAACATAGGAACTTAAGGACTAATAATCAGAATTGTATTTTTCTCGACTTTCTACTGAAAAAAGGGAAAAAAATAGCTACTGCATGAAATGAAACATATGAGATACAGGTGACATGTCACCTTCAAGATAAGATAACCCTTCCTCTCGCCTCTTGCAAACTGCTACATGAATTCGGAGTGTTATCATACTAAACAGCATTATTAGTTTGAATTTTATAAGGGGGTGTTTCTTCAATCTTTCATCCATAAAACTCACTATGAAAAGAAAGCGATTGCCACAATTTTGTCCTTAGGTAAGCATGAAATGGCTACTTTTCCCTAGCTAAAACTGCACTGACATTGTTATTCAAAACCACCATGGAATTTCAAGCTTTTGTTTCCTTTTTATTGAAGACAAAAAAAATATATAAACCACAGCAAAGTACACAATTTCACTTAATTTAAATGAAATTATTAAGGGGGAAGGTTATACACCTATACTGACAATTTTTTTTACCAAATTATTCTCCATATTTTTAAACTGGAGATCTTTCGTACTGTGTGCAGGCAACTTCTTGGGTATGCTACCGTCTTAATCTCCTCTGGCTCTAGAGTTGTCTGATGCCTGGAGCACCTGGTCCTTAGCCAAACTCTCTCCTGCATGATCACTTTGTCACCATATTATAAACTCACATCACCTCAGGGGAGGTTAGGTGATATGCTGGATGACAATCCTCAAATTTTGTCTACACCACAAAAAGGCAATAAATACTGACACATTTATCTTTATCCAAATATTTATTGAGCAAAAACATTTATCAAGCCTTTAGGTAAACAATGTGTGCAGAAAAAGCATCTGGTTTAAGTGCTGGGGAAGCCTTATTCTTGGTCCACTCAATGAAAGGTCTTTTTAATATGAGTCCACCCTGTCACCTTCCACTGGGAGAAAAAATATAAACCCATAAATATTCAGAGAATACCAGGTGAATTTATTCTCACCTGGTAAGATCTCTCACCGGGTAACCAATTGAAAATATGTTTTCTTAACAGTGGGAGTTGCTTTATTCCCCATCTAACAGAGACCCTGCTCTAGAAGATATGTGAGCTGAGTAAATGGGGGAAGTTTGGTGGATGAAAAAAAAATGGCACATAATTCAAGAGTCATGTCTGCTTAACAGTCTCTTCATGCACAGTCTCTTACTGTGCCAATTCAGGGTAATTAGACTTTTCTCAACTTAATCCAGCTTCAGTTAACAACACCCAGTTATGCTCTATGCTTCTTTTTTGATGTGCATTCATATTGTCAAACCAGCTTGTTTCAGGAAAAAGTTAGCATTATCCAGGTAATACAATAGGTCTTTAAGTCATTGATGTAACTTTTCATTACTACTTCCACCATCAATTTATATTAAAGAACTGGCAAATTTGTATTTCAAGGTTTGTCTTTCAAGACCGTTCAGTTTGGTAAAGCTGAAGGTTTCCAGGAATCAGCATATTAACGGGAAGACAGTTAAAATAAGAGGTTATTCAGTTCCATGTAGCTTCTGAAATATTTTAAATCACGATAAAAGGTCTCAGGTATGTCTACTAAAAATTTATTAGATTTTTGTTTTAAAGTTGGTTTTAGTTATCTTCCATCATACTGATCTATTCCTAGTACAAAGTTAAAAGGAAGACACCAAATTTCATTCATGGCAGAGTATATACATTTACAAAAATTCTCTGGAAATTTTCCAGTATCACAAAGCACAAAACATGTCATATTGTTTTCTAGGACATGTAATGGGACTCTTTGCTTTTTATCTAAAATTAGCCACTCGCAGATTTGGAAACAAGCAAGTCTGTCTGGTTATCTCAACAGCAAAAAAAATGGGCAAGTAGTTTCAAGGACAGGAAAATCTGGTAAAATTTTGTGGAGATTTTACTGGAGGATATACGTGGAACAGATAGTTTCTCTTTGGGTAATTTTAGGTAATGTTAGGTAATTAGGTAATACTACCTATAATTTTTTTAGAGAAAAAATGGGTAACGAGAACATTGATCACAACAGCCTTTTTCAGAACTTAGGAAATGGGCATTTACCTTTGGGAAAGAAATCAGTAAATGGCTCATCCATTCATATTAAAACAGACATGAGAAATGTAGCTTGTCAGGGTTTATGCAAGCATAAAACCTGACCTAAAAGGAAAGCCTACTTACAGCCTTGTCATTAGTTGGCAAGGAATAGAATGAATAGACTACATATTACATGGGTTATAACTGACAGAAAGGGTCTTTTGTTAATTTAAATTTTCGGTTACTTTGTAGGCAGCATAATTGCAAAGATATTCTTAAGGAAAAAATTACAGCCCCTGAATAGGACATAAATAATTCTCTAAATTTCCACAGCAACGTAAGATAATTGTCATTAGTACAGCTCTGGGAAAAAAAAATATATATATACACTCACTTTCCCTGTACAGTATTATTATTATTTTACTTACAAGATAAACATATGTTAAAGAAGGTGTGTGAGCTGGTCATACTTCATAACATCAGACATATTTATTGTGCATACAAACAGGTTATACACTTCAAAAAATAGATGGTCCAGGAGATTTGTAAAAGGGTGTATAGATTTCTACCAGTAGCTTGCCATCAAATTCACCATTAAATACAGACATCAAATCATTACCAATTGACAACTGCTGGTTTGTCCAGTGTTAGATCATTTCATCCTATTTTCTAGTGGGCAGATGTTGTCAGGATAAAGACTATTGAAACTGGTACTAGATATTATTCTTTTGCAATCTTAGCAAGGAAGTTTTAGTCCTTTCATTCTCATTGCTGCCAAATAGAAAGCAGGAGTAAAATATTTTTGAAACAAAATGGAGAAATTCTTATGTACCGAACTACAGATCATTATCATTCTTCCAGGATATATCATTTGCATCTTCAAGACTGTTGAACAACTTCTGTCATAAGCAATTAAATAATATGAAGTGCTTAAAAACTGGCCTACTGTATTCCATTTTATTGTATCCATAGTATTTGCAGTATATTGTATTTGCCATTTTGATTTCCCTCTGGATTTAACATCAGTCCCCAAAATAGAACACATGGCAGTAAATACTCTAGATATAAGAAAAATAAATTTTGCAGTTGGCAAGTTAATAATTAATTTTATTATTTTCTGGACGTTGACACTTTCAGTCAGAAGGTATGTGGTCAAGTAACAACACTACTGTTAGCAGAGCTATTCATTCTCTGACACTTTTTTCATTGTTATAGCTTCAACCTCTGTGACAAATATTTGATTTGTACACACACATGCTGTATCAGTTTCTGTGTCAGAACTGCTGTGCCAAGGGCATATGCAAAACACTATAAATTGTTTATTAAATATTGAATGCTCTCTGTTAGCAACCAAAAGCAAAACTCTGAGAGGCACCTGCTTTTATGTTCTCTGTGGCTATTACATGGCTTGAGAGTTGTTGCAATGAATTTCCTATCTCTCTGCATGTCATCCAAGAGCAAGCAGCTGATTCCTTGCAATCATGAATGAAAAAGTACTACAGAGGAAAAATAAACAACCCCAAAACAAAAGCTTGTTGCACTAACAGCAAAAGTATTTAAAAAAACAATTCGAGAAAAACAAACAAACAAACAAAACCCATCTCTTAAGCAGTACAGTATTTTGATGATTTTATAGCTTGCTTATATTTGTGTCTGTAACTCCATCGCAGAATATTTGCACAAACATAACATCTTGAATAAGTATATTTTCAGTAAACCTCTGAATTACAAATTGGCAATGAGTGAAATTTTTATTCCACACTTTTTCAGATTACAGGTCTGTATGCAAACCATCTGATATTTGGTATTTTTGTAATCAGTTGCCTCTATAGCCATTGTGCTGGGACTACTATGTATCTTTCCAATTCAAACACCTCTGGATTTATATGTCCTTTCTTTTATTTAATATATCTGCAGTGGTTCAAGAAAATATGATGCTAATAACAACATTTACAAATAACTTCTTATAACGTGCTGTTAACAGGGCCAACTGAACTGCATATGAAAAGAGATTCCAGAATACCTCGACCAGCCTTGACCTCATGTTCCATAGCCTCTAATGTACCATTTAACTATGTATTTCACTGTTACATGTAATATAGGGCTATTCAAAGGGCTTGCAAAGAATTGCAAAAATTATTTCCCACTATTTAGCATTTGCAGGTGTCAAATAATAACTAACCTTTGCTTGCATTGTTACTAATCATATCAAAATTACAAAAGCAGCAAACAGCTCACTGCCCATATTTAGGTTCAGATTTTGCCCTGTCTTTTTGTAATCCTTATCTATTTCCTGTCTGATTTAGCCAATTGTCTGACTTTTTCATTTCAGATCTCCAAATGCTGCAAGGACAACAAAGTCAAGTGAGCTGGATTGTGCTATGTGTATAGAAATTATTAGCATAGAAGATATGAATTGGATATGCAGGTTTCACAAACCCCACTCGCAAAAACAATAATGTGCTTCTCACTGATAACTTTGAAAGATCCTCATATCTGAAAAAACTCTTCATAATTCTTCAATGACTTGAAAATTGAAATATTTGCATGGAAATCACAGTCACTTGTCCTTGTGACTGGGATTCTGATAAGGAAAAATCCAGTGTTTCTTGAACTCAAGCCTCAGCAAAGAAGTCAATTAATTTTCTAATTCAGCATAAAAATGGAATATAGTAACATCTGCACCACTTCAGGGTCTTTGTACCAAGCCAATATTTATTTACATGTTCATATATATGTTCATATATATATGAATATGCAGAAAGCCACATATTGTCAAAACAATATTTAACCCAAAAATGGTATTTTTTTAACAATAATTTAAAAACCACATCTCTTTTTTTTGTTTTTGTATTTCTAAAAAATTACAATCTTTTGTCTACCAATCTCTTACCATGGATATTTTAGCAGAAATACATGTCCCATTTTATATCACAAGTTATAGGAGACAGAGAAGAATTAATTTTCATCAAAATATTTTTTAGAAATCCTGTAACATGAAGACTGGAGACTGCTGATAGTGTCTACATGAGATATTAACTAGATTAATTTATTAGAATTGTGTAATAGGTTTGGGATAAAATACACAGGATGTCTGTTGCAATACAGAAATTGAGAAGTAAAAATTCAATTAAATTAGATCTCAAAGATTGCTTTACAACTTTCCAAGTGAAAATTAATATACAGATTTCCTCTCCAATTAGGGAAAAATAAGGTTGCTTAGAGGAAGCAAAATCCCTGATGCTATTTTAATCATGGTATTTCAGGTTAAGGCAGAAGAGCATAGAGATATAAGTCTTTCAAAACTACACTCACGTACAACCTGGCTGTGTATTTCATACATGTGCTGTGTACAAGGCAGCCAAAAGCTGTCTCCATATGACGCTGGTACAATCAAGCTTCATATAGTGCATTATCCAAATCTCCCTTGCTAAGTGCTCTTCACTACTTAGGTAAGCTTGTAAAGGAGAAAAGATGTCCTCCTAATAGAAAAAATTAATGAGTAGACACACGCTCCACTGCTTACCCAGGGAGATTTTGCTATGTATGACTAAAACTAGGAAAAAAATGGCTCCAGACAAGACGGAGAGACATTTCTTCAAAACAAAACAAAAACCAAAAGGAAATGAAAACAAAACAGAAGCCCATTCCCCAGGAGAAGGCAGTGAGCAAATTCTGGCAGTTTTTGGCTGCTGGCTGAGTTAAACCCACCATGCCTTTCTTCTTTTCTATAATCACTTTTTTTTAAGCTAGGGCCAATTTAGCAATTCATTTACACCTGAGCTTATCTCTAAGTCATGCATGTCTACCACAATTAACTCCATGCAAATAGACAACCATATTGCTTTGTCACACAACAAGAAAGACAGTGTCCACATTAAAGTATACTTGCACAAGAAAATCATTGTACAAAAAATCCCACTCAGCCAAGAGCAGCAAAAATAAACTCTATTTTCTCCCTCATTCCTAATGAGATTTCTTCTGTAATTAAACATTTTCAGCTTCTTTATTATAGGCAGAAAAAAATTTAAATGGCTAAAATCATAGAATCATAGAATGGTTTGGGTTGGAAGGGACGTTAAAGCTCATCTAGTTCCAGCCCCTGCCATGGGCAGGGACATCTCCCACTAAATCAGGTTGCTCAGAGCCCCATCTAACCTGGCCTTGAACACCTCCAGGGATGGAGCATCCACATCTTCTCTGGGCAGCCTCTTACAGTCCTCCACCACCCTTTTAGAAAGAATTTCTTCCTAACATCCAATCTAAACTATTCTTCTTCAATTTAGTTTCGCATATGGTTTTTAATTCCAAATTAATTTAAGACATTGGCTTTTTATCTCTTATAATTTTATCCCAATTATATTTCAATATTAGCTGTTGTTTTGGGGAAATCAACAAATGAGGACAGGGAAACGTGCTGATTGCCAGGCCTATCAAGACAAACAACCCCCCAAGTGAACTGCCTGCAGATCTTTCCCCGCACCACAACTATTCAGTATCTGCTGTAACTGCTGTCAGTGTGCCACTCTGCCACCCCTGCTTTTGCCAAGACGAAAGCTGCTCATTGCTGTTCTTTACTGCAACAGTGCAAATTCTGCTCCTCTCAGGGAATGAACACACTTGGAGGTGCTTATCTCAATAATTACTCACCTCTTAGTCCTACAGTAACCACAGTGTTTATATTCTTATTTCCTATGTGGATAGTTTTGGTACCCCTTTCTTCATTGTGCACAACTTGGTTTTGTAGAATTAGGCTGTGGTTCTTCCTCTATCCGCAGCAGCCCCTGCCTCTCTCTCAGCCATCATTGATATGGATCATGTGCCATAAGACCAAACTCTGACCCCCGATCCTTCTGCCCAACATCTGTCCTGACAGCAGCTGACTGACTTGTGAAAAGTTCACCAAGTGCTGTGTCAGTCACATCACTCTCTTGTCTTTCCCATAACTACACCTGAAACACTGAAAAACAGCTTTGAGAATTCTGCATCGATAGCTTTACTTCCACGAGTTGAATGAAAGAAAAATATTTCTAGGCATGGAGAATGGGATTTTTTTTTTTAATTTTCTTTTTATTTATAGAGACCAAGATTTTTTTCGCCAAAACATTTAAATTTTGGGATGTATGCCCAATTTCAAACACTTAAAAAATTGTTCTAATTTCAGGTTATATTGAAGATTCTTCTGCATATTCAGGCTTACTATATAGGAATTATGTGTTTGAAATTTTTGTGTTGTTGAGAAGAAAACCCTAGGCTTGAAGAAAAAAGAGGAAGGATAACATTTTAATCCTTGAGTGCGATCTCAATAAAATCCTTGACATTTCTTATCTTTAAAAAAGCAAAATAAAATACCAGAGATTCTCCCCTGTCGAGAGATAATATTTGCATGGCTGCAAACAGTATGTCATAGATGCTATGAAGTTAGATATTTTCAGTTGTCTTCATAATTGTTTAAATTAATTTTAAAGTTATATCCTTTTTTAAAATTCCTACCAGATAGCTCTTTACTGTCTGTCTTTGGACACTGGTTACAAAAGTCCCACTGTTTATAAGCAAAGGACAAGTCTTTCCTTTCTAGGCAGAATTTAGGCTGCCTAGTATAACTCCATGTGGTGAAAGTCCATTTCTCTGGGAAACAAGAGGAGGCATAAATGTAGAATTCCCATGCAGGAATTAGAAAAGATACCATAAGGTGGTTGATCCACATGTCACAAGGTACCTCAGAATAAGCAGCTACTGGGCAGTCTCCCCAGATCTTCAGGTTTTACAACAGCTTTTGTGTCAAACACATGCTATAGCCAATGCAAACGCTCCCTTTATAGAATATAACTGGGCAAGACAGTGTGATCATTGTGTTAATATTTAAATTAGCCTAATGAATAACCTGACAGTAATAATGTCTTTCCCCAGTAGTGAACAAGGTTTAGAACTGAGATCCAGATTGTTAAATCTAGTGAATAGAGGTACACTGCCACAGGCAGGCAAAATACTCATTGGAAAAGATTGATTTCGTACAATGTACACTGCAGTGGTAATATCTAGTGCTCTGCAGAGATGAAAAGATTTTATCCCACTCCTACCCTCCCTTTCCCCTTGTTTATAGAAGTTCTTTTCAACACTCTGTAAAAGGAGGGTGTTTGCTAAGTCTTACAAAGGCTTTTTAAACTCAAATGTAAATAGGTATTTCAAGGATCTCAGAAATACTACCATACTCCCAACAGACTCTTGAAGAAATAAATTTTTAGTCCTAGAGAGCAAGTTGTTTTTAGGGCCTTTTAACTGAAGTGTAATTTACTTGGGGGAGATATATCATCGGGAAATTATTCATATCTCCTATCTTGAATAGTTTAACTCAAAGTTGGAAAATATGGCCTATGGGACACATTAAAATTTTCCACAGGTCTCATACTGACCCAGGGAAATTCTCACTAGACTTCTGCTTGAGTGCAGCTAGAGCTCATCTGGCCAGGTTTTTCTGCACCACGAGAGACACAATATGGAATCAAAGCTCTCCCTCCATTCATGCTGAATGATGTCCTACCACTAGCACACAGAAATTCCTTCTTCCTGCTGAATACTCCAGCAATCACTTCTTGGAAAGTTAAGATGTGGCAAGTTTTAGAGTGTGAATGTTTCTTCCAAAGAGGGCCATTCTTACCTTTTCCCTGTGAAAAATATCATGATTCTCCCTTACTTTTGTTTAGGCAAATAAAAGCTATTGTCTGTATGCTGAAGAATTAATTATAAGGGAATTAAACAGAACAGACACTTGAGGCATGAAGAGTGAAAGGTAGACATCTGTAGAATAGTTTTTTTTCTTTTTTAAGTTACATTTTGTTTCCAAATGTTGGATACAAATGTTTGTTTACATTCCGTTTTGTTTCCTTTTTCTTAAGATAACCTTCTGATTACTCTTTTGAAATAATTTCTACTAAGAGACAACTGAAATGTTCTTATTACTACAAACACCATCTCTAATTACGTATTTTTTTGAGGACTAAAATAAACTAATACTTCAATATGAGCATCATTTTGTCTAAATTTCTGCCATTATATATTTAGACTCCAACAAAGACATAAATTACTCAACATTACTGGAACAAATCAGGTCTCTTTCTCAAGAATCAGCAACACCAAAACTCAGGTCCTCATCCAGTTCATGTTTGAGAAATATATTCTACCATAAGAAAAAGTATTTATAACTTATTAGTGTTTTGTACTCCTGAGTCTTCTGGCTACTTACTCAGTAATATATGAGTCCATCTAAGGCACAGCAATATATATTTTTCTTTGTTTCTCTGAAATGGAGGCAAAGTGCTGAAGAGTTGGCCAAGGGACTGTCTGTACAGTAATAGGCAGCAACTCCATTTGTGTTCATTTACCTAATTCCTAAATTAGCATATGTTAGCATTAGAGGAAAGATATCTGTGCCTGTCAATTAAATATTTGACTCTGATATTAACAGTCTGTTCTATGTGCAGTGTAACAGGAAAGGTCACACACTTTTCAGGTCTATAGCTAGTCCACAGCATATTAGGGTAGGGTTTGGGTTTTATATACAGGGGACAGTACAGACCTTGCAGACTAAGCCAGAAAAATCTCCTCAAGGCAGAATGAACACTCAAAAGAAAACCAATTATTTAACAGAGATAATTTCTAGATAAAGTTAAAAATATTGACTGAAATTCAACTGTTACATTGGCACAGCAAAATCCAGGATTTACCTCCTGGTAACCAGCCTCCAGATGAGCTGAATGTGAGTACAGGAACAGCACTGAGGAAACAGCTTCTCTCAGCTGAGATTTCAAATGCCCTGGGTAATGTTAGCCAAAGCAAATACCTTGAAGCTACCTCCATGGTGTATTTCAAAGCCTGAGATCTATCACTACAGGTTTTAGAGATATCTTTACATTTGAAATAGGAATACCTGTCTAAAAGTTTCCCCAGAAATAAAATGAATGTTAAATGTTTGAACTGCACATTGTTCCAAATAAGAGGCTGCTAAAGCTCCTGTAACATCAGCAATTGTCTCCATTGCTATGAGCTGTGTATACAGCAATACTCTGGAGCAGAGAGAGCTTTCAGTTTGTCTTCAAGCATTCCCAAATCAGAAGGTACAACAATCAAATAAGTAAGATTAAGATGACATCATATTGTAATTTACAAAATCTTATAATTAAAGAATATCGTAATAGAAGTAAACTTGTCAAAGGAAGAAAAATACAGTCGAAATATTTTTGAACCAATCATTTTGGATAAGCAGCATATTAAAAATAAAAGTCTCCCTCCTGAGGAAAAATGCCTCACAACTATTTCAAAAGCACGTGAAATATTCATAATGCTGCCTTGAAACACGGTATTTACATGAAGAGTTGTAGAATACAAATGCTGTATTAGTAAACCCAGGTAGTACTACTTTCTCTGCAAATACCACAGTTGCAAATTTAAGAAAAATAAAGCTACGCATAAGTATGTTACCAAAATGCTAATATACAACTCTGTGGAGGAAAACATAACAGGAAAGAGCTTTTTATTTGCATATGGAAGCTTTTAAATCATATTTTTGCTCCATATTTTGGCTATTTAAACATATCATTTACTAAGTGGTTGTCTAGGTTTGGGTAAGCATTTGAACAATAAGCAATATTAAGCTTCAGTGTTCTACAGTTTTTCTTAATGCATTATTACCAAGAATACGCCAATTAAACGTTCTTACTTGTTTGTCTTTTCTGTGCTTGCAGTTAAAGTATATAAATGCCAATTCATCTGTGCTTGTACTTGATGTTTAAAACTAAAGCAACTATAGCTGTGGCTTCCATAAAAATTGGAAGACTTGCCTATATATCTCTCATCCTTTATTTATATATATAGGCTGTTACTTTTCCCTCAATAACCCAAAGCTAGGCTTCTTTCAGTCTTTAGAAAAGCTTTCCTGCTTCAACCTGACGGGCAGGTTTAGTGCATATGTAGTTCATCATTAATTTTTTTTTTTGGTTTTTTTGTACTGAGCTTCTCAACAGTACAAAACACTTCGGGTATCAGAATTAGCTGAAAAGTAGGTATACCAAAGTGAGCATATCTGAAATTTCCCACCGCTGTAAATAGAGAATTCTACCACTTCCCTGTTCAACCCAGGCAATTAAAGATTCTTGGTTCATGTGCTTCAAAACCTTGTTAGTCATTCAGTGGTTCTATATAAAATTAAAGTATCAGTTTCATGTTTTTCCTTCAGTTACTGGAAATGCAGTAAGAATGACTATTTATCATTAATTAGTCTCTTTCTTTAAAGAGAATTCACTTGATTGTGATGCAACCTATCCAGCCAATTTGACAGCTCATCTACATTCATGACATCCCCAATTAAACTCCAAATATATTGTTATGCCAATGATTTAAGTGGATATATGCTGTAACTCACTACAGAGCCATGCAGGCTTCTACTGCTGTAGCCTGCAGGATTTCATCCAAATTAGTCTGAGGCAATGCTGAGTGAGAAAAACATTGTTGGTACTCTGTCCTGAGAGCCATCTTTGCTGCCACATATTAACTAAAGCTGTGGAAAATCATTCTTTCTTTTGTCAGTCTCCCACTGAAGTAGGAAAAATTCTTACACCTCTCTCTCTGAAAATGCCTCCCAGTGGCTCCCTGTACTGTAGCTACCGTGCCCTTAAGCCCAGAGCTGCAGGCACATCCTATTCCCTCCTCCCACTCTCTGTCCAACTGCCTGTAGAATTTGGCTAACAAATGGACATACCAACCCCAAAATATAAGTCAGTTATTTATCCATAAATTAGGGGAGAATGGAAGTCATTAATCTTGTCCTGACTTTGCTTCCTGTTTTGATCTCAGTCTTCAGAAGCTACAGACTTGTCTGTCAGCCTGGGCTTTTGGCTGAAGCTGACTGCCTTCACTTTGTTTGTGGGACTGCTCCCTAACCTTGGGTCACTGTCCTTGCTTGCCTTGGTGTCACAGTTGCCTGTTTCTCTTTCCTTACGTTGCAGTGCCCATCAATGCTGCTCCCTGATAGTCCCAAGTCTAACACCCATAGGATATGGTCAAATGACAGTGCATTAATATAGAGGTGCAAGGAAAATTAGAAAGTAGCCTTAGCAGGATGTTTCTAGTGGCAGGAAACTCACTGCACTTTATCTCCTTGAAAGCATGGGCCCTTATTAAACAGTACAATGATCTGCTAACAGTTTCACTGGAATTCTTGGAAATGGAGGCAAAGGATCAGGAACAGTGGGGGCTCCCCAATTAGCAGCAGGATCCAGGTGGGAAGTGGCAGGACATTTTGGAGCAGATGTTTTGGAAGTGGAACAGCTGACTGTGTGCTATTAGACTGACACAACCATCACTCTTACCCAGACCTTTAAACTTACTCTGTGTGGAATTTAAAAGCCTATCAGATTATTTTGCTCTTTGAAAAATTCATGATAATTATAGACATAACCCTTTCACCACCTCCCTCTTCAGTTAGTCCTGTTATTTCAAAAAAAGACTATGGTACATCCAACAAATGCAGCTTCTAAGCGATCTTAAAGTATTATGCTATATTTTAATAGTTTATAGAATAAAGGTATTATTACACAAAAGCCTTTCTGCATTAAAAGATTATCTTTTCCTCTAATGCACAGGGAATTAATCTAACCAGTTAGTACAATAAAAATTCTATCAACAAGAGTCCTTCAGCCATCCTGCTGGCTTCTGAAATGAGCAGCCATAATGAACAGAACAAAATATAAATGGAGAACAGTGTGAAAAAGAAACTTCTGGCTGAACGCTGCCCCTGCCTTTTCCAAGAAGACTGAAATATCTTTTTCTGTAAGTATTTAACGTTGCAGCTTGCTCTTGCTGCTATTTGAGTGCAGAAAGAAATAATTCAAGTCATGCTAACACATTGATGCAAAGGCAAAACTTGTCTAATAAGGTATTAGAATAATATAAACATAAATAATAGCTTCTCTATAGCCCATAACAATGATAGGTAATTTCATTTTAATTAAATGTCAGTGTGAAAACTCTCTCTGAATTTATCATATTAACTATTCTGACCATAAGGGGAAAAAAAGGAAGAAAGTGGTTGAACAGTTATTTGAATACTCTGTTGTCATGCAAGGTATCAAACCTGCTGGCTTTCTGATTAGCACTGACTTCTTTTGGCATTAAAAAACAAGGTCAACTCTTCTCACAGAAGAGAGTGTTATCAACACTGTGTAATACAGAGCATATAAAACACATCAGAGGCACTGCTTGGCACAGTACTTCAGCCCCTCCTAGTTCTCCTCCAGAAAGAGCCGGAGATATATACCTGGATATCATGAGTACCCTAAAAGGATCTGAGCCCATATTTTCTCACTGAGCTTTTTAGCAACCTTGTTTACATTTTCATGGAAAGGATGAGAGAGAAGAACCCAGCTGCACTCAGACGAGAAAGCCAATGAGGATGAAAATGTCTCAGTACAAATTTGTGAGTAGAACAAAGCCCAGATTACCCAGGCATCTCACAGAGCCAATCTAAGAGCTTTGGTCTTGGTCTGCACTACAGCATTTCCAGGGAGATGCTTTTTTCCACTCCAAATACTGCAGATGTTGGACATCACCAAAGAAGTCTGCCAGGCAGTCCTTTGGCCCTCTCTCTGACAGATATTTACAAACATGGATTGCACAAGAAAACAAATCCAGGAAAAATGAAAGCAAGAAGCTATAGAAAACTGTAGTAAAAATGCAAGCAAGACAAAGCAATAAGAAATCCTCATTTTTTGTATCAAAAGCCTCCTAAGTATCCTGCTTTCTGCATGATGTTTCTCTCACAACACTTCTCCATAACAACAATCGCTTTGCTGTGGTAGAAGAGCAATGCAACATCAAAGTACAAGAAACAGGGTTCAGGCTATAAAAGAGGCATAACACATAAAAAGATATAACAGTTGGCAATCTGACCTCAGCATCAAGGGATAACTTTTAAAACTTTTCTTGGTGCACTCACCATTTCAAAGACAGTGTGAAGTTTTTAGAGCTATTTTCCAGGATTATTTAAACTTTCTAGTTCAATTCAAAGAGAAAGGCAACAGACCACACCCCAAAAACTTTGCCCCTCTTAGTAAACATGTACATTTTCAAGAACAGAAATACATCTGAATGTGTAACTTGCTGTTCAACAAAATGTTGATTTGATAATGTAGTTTCAAAGGAGTATTTAATTTTCTGAAGTTATGCATTTTTCATTAAAACAGTTGTCTACAATAATAATGTTGATCAGATGACAGCCTCCATAACGTTCTTAAATATGTTTAGACATTACTAATGATCAAACTGATGGCTTATTAAAATAAAAGAAACACTTAATATCATATAGTTTCTAGTTAATAAATACCTAGAAGATGACAATCTTAATTTTGTGCATTCAACAGCTGGCTTTATGAAAAACATATACAAGGCATTTTTTCTATGAAAAAACAGATAATTAACAGTAAAACTTACCAATTTATAAAGAAAATCACTTTCAAAAGAATATGAAAATATTAAAAATTTCTTTGAAAGTATGTAGCAAATACACATATGCAATATGCCTTAAACAAAAATTAAAGCAAGACCTATATGGATTAAAAAAGGAATTATGCATTCCTTATGCAAAAGTTATGAATGCATTAGAAGGAAAAACATGAGTAATGTATGTTCTGAGTTAGAAAAAAATTGTTTTGCGTATGTAAGAACACCTGCACAAAGTCAGACCAAAGGCCATGTGGCTTTATTATTTCCCATGCCACCAGTAAAAATTATCACATCAGGGAAAGACTGTAAAATAAAGAATAAAGTGATCTTTTTCCCAAATGCCAGCACATTCTGATGGGTAATCTCATGTCCATGTCTCTAAAGTTTCTCAGGATAGTAAAATTGAAATCAAATGAAAGCAACCTAAACTATCTACAGGAACTTTCTCTTTTCAGTACATAAAATAGACTGTTTAAGATGCAGGCTGCTGTCCTAAATTTTTCAGTAGCCTATTTCATCTGAAAAACCTTTTGTTCTTTATTCAAAGCTACTACTTGAAATATAATTTTTTTCTGCTATATATATGTGTAGCAAGATGAACACTGAACATATTTAAAACAAAATCAAAACTAAAGAAAGTTTTATAGTGTTCAGAAAGCATTTCTGAAAGAAAAAAAATAACAAAAACATAGGGGAAAACCCACTGTTGCAGATGGGTTGGTAGTGTTGCCTGCATTATTTCCCTTTAAGACCTTATTTTTAGATTCTCACTGATGAACCAGCATTAAAATGCTAACACTGGCAGACAAACTGCACTGAGGGAAAAGCAAATGAGGGGTGGCTGTGTTTGGCTCACCAGGCTGTTCACATAGACTGCTGAAACTTATAACCAGACAGTTCTTTGGGCATAATATTTCAATCCATTATTTTTTGAGTTCTATTTTCTGCCTAAGAAGGTTCAGCTAAAAAAGAAAATCAGATCTTTTTCAGAAAATGCTTGTTATTTCCACAAATCTTTTAGAATTTACTACCTTACAACTACTGATTGCTGGACCTTGCATTTTTAATGCTACTTTTAACCTACCATTTTAGACATTATTATTATTATATAATAGAGACCTTGCTTGAGCATTTTTATCCTTGCTTTCATTGAAATTTCCTTCTATTTAATTAAAAGAGGAGTGTATCTTCTATCATAGTATTTATGGGGAGGAATTCCATCTTATTTGACTTCATCTGAAAAACGAAATCATATGTAATTCACTTCTGTTTTAAGGAGAGACAAAGGTCTGCTCAAAGTAGCTCAAACCACTCTTCACCTTTACTCCCCCAGGCATTAACCTGTGCTGTTAATGACAACACTGGATTGCTCTGGAAATTCTTGCAGAGCCAGGTAGGCACTCCCAAGTAAAGCCTTTTTCTGCCCTTTTCAACCCAGCTGGAGAAGCAGCCAACAGCAGGAATACAAATTTCCTTAATCAGCTAAACCAGGGTGCTCTGTGAGACGGATACTTGCAGCACTCAAAACGTGCTGTACACCACATTCAGCTACGTCAAGGCTGAATCCTTCTTCACTTGTGCTACCAAATGCCTTTCCTGGGTGTCCTCACAGCTGGCTACAGCATGGGGTGAGACTTTAGAAACAGCTGACAACCTGACTTTAGCCTGAACTCCAGCTCAATCCCCCAGCTGATAGCACACACCTCTGTTTGAAAATAGTGAGAAGTCAAACAGTTTTATCACCTTCTGAGAAGGGACAGACTTTGGAAGCACTGATACTGATATTGCTGCTCTTTGTATGCAGAGGCAAAGATCATCAACCTCCATGCACACAACTGCCCCACAACAGCAAACCGCTTCAGTGACCCCAACTGCTCTGCACGTTTCCAGGGAAAAATCACCTCAGAGTGGAAGTAGCTGAGCACAAAGCTCAGCCTTCAGACACAAAACAAGCAGCATAGACCATGTCACGGGTCCTCATCCTTTTAGTGCTGCAGTCATTTTCAGAATCTCACAGTATCCAACCCAGGCTGTTATTCTTAGCCATTACAGCACAGTCAGTATTTAGAACTTTTAAATTTCTTTGATACAGAAATTTCCAGGCTACAGTGAGATACAAAACAAGACTTGGGATTAGAATATCAACATCTCAAGCAAACCCTGCATAAAGATTCACTTGTTTGAATGTACTTCATTCTGTTTTTGCAGAAGTGATCTCATATCTATAGTGCATATGTATATAAATAAACATTATAAATATATACACACTCATAAATGCATAGATACATGGATACAAAATGGCATCCTGACTTTCAATTTTAGCTGATTTTTATTTCATACAAAATGTTTTCTTTTAGAACACATATAATTAAAGGACAGTTCAGAATCTATTTTTTTTAACAGTTATAAATAGATTATTAAAACTTTTAATTAAAAATCAGGAGCTTTTTCTATCTAGTTGCTTTTACCTCAATTTCAGTCACACTCCAGCACAAAATACCAGCCTTATCTGCCATCACCACCTGAAAGAGGCATGAATTTGTCAGCTGCACATTTTCACATGTCAGCAGCAGTCATTTGCACTTAGAAACACTGGTGCAATATGACAGACTGTGGGCTCAGACCTGCTCATTGCTGGGCAACCTCATTACTTACTGTGAGATGCAACTTTCAAATTTCACAGCATAGCGCAAATACATTTTACAAAGCACTGGAAAGGTCACACCCCAAATCTTAACTGGAATAACTAAGCCTCACAAATGCTGGGTGAGACATTTTTTTGCTGCTGCATTTCGCTTTATAATATTTGCAAGCTCTTTCTTAAGGATGGACAAAACAACAGCAATGGCACCTGGGCAATATATTTTAGAGAGGCTTCAGTCTAGTTGCCAAATAGGAGACAATTACTCAGACTAGAATGACTGAGCAGCTTCATTTGACTGCAGTTGTCTAAAGACCCAACACGAGGCTTGTGGAAATACCCAGGCTCCGAGGCAAACAGTGAAGAAAGCAGCGGAGCTGATAAAGCCCCCACTGTTTACAGACTACTTTTAAGTTGAGCTATTTGCTAAAGTGAAAAGCTCTGTTGATGCAAATACGTTTTCAGTACCCAAGCTAGTTCAGTAACCTTTCCATGGCACTGCTCTCTACCATGCTGATACACACCATCCCTCAAAAATTCCTTCTGTTAGATGGAAGTGTTTGGAAAATGAAGACAGTAAGAATTTGAAACATTCAGCTACACTAATGCAGGATCGATATAAATAAGTCAGGGAGTCTCAAAACACAGGAAAGAGCCTTTGTGTTTGTTTCAAAACCCCAAAAGTTAATTCCTTAAGAAGTAATACATGAAAACTGCAACCGATCAAAAATTATTTCCTGGCAATTTCTCTTGATATTTTTCAGTCTAGGAGGACTACTTGAAAAACATTCATAAAGATTCATGAAAGCATCCTAGTAATCTATCTTCTTAGGATACAGTGGGATGCTGGTATGAATAGTTTAAGCTACTTTCAAGCACTGAGAAGATTATGAAATCTTTCTTTTGCGTAACTAGTGAAGTGTAGATATAGAGAAAGAGCTAATTTGTTTTAGGGGAAGTTTTAAAGTTATTAATGAAGAAAGTCTTGAATGAATAAAATATACCAACACAAGTACAGTCTAGAGACTGTATTCATTATCTCAAATAAAACATCGACTTTCAAAACCAGTTCAGAGAAGGACCATCCTTCAACATCTTCCAAGTTACTTCTCAAGCTTTTTAAGTAGATGTAAAATTTACAGATATCAGTAATTAACACTAAAATATGTTGTAGGCTCTGAAATTAAAGCATGTTGCATGCTCGGCTGCTGTATCCTGCTTACATGTTAGGTTTGAGACAAAGAGTTTCCCCACAGGCCAGATGGACACAGCAATACTGGAATTTTGGTTTTTCTCTGTCCTGTGAGGTACAGTTCACTTCCAAGGACAATTGGGGTGTACTCTCCTATGCAGCTTAATGCTGGCAGAATTATCTGCTGTTCCTCTAACAACATCCCTGATATCTTTTGTGTCTTGATTTTAGGTCTTTCCAACTAAAACTTGCAATTTTTCTCAGGGCATTGAGAGATGGCTGGTTTTCATGAATGAATTTGGCTCTTCTGACTGTCATGACTATTGGAGAGTTACCTGCAGTGGGAGAGGGAAGGTGATCACAGGGGGCAGATCCAAATAGTACTTTGTCAACCTAGGCTCAAATACCTTGTTATTAAAACTGAACCTGTCTCATGTGTTCCATACATCCAAATTGACCAAGGAAACTGAGACAGTAACTCAAACCATGGATTCTTAATGGACTGCACTGATGATTATGTTAGAAGTGAAACAGGAACTGCACTCTCACTGTTACTCCTGTGCAATGAGAGCTTTACAAATTGGTGACAGCTCTGCTAAATTGGATTTAGTACAGTGTTATTTCATTTGACAACAAAACAAAGTCATGGGCAAAGGGGGCCTTTGAAATGCACTGTAACAAGTTTTTCTGCCAGTTTCTTACTTATGTAATTAGACCTCTTGATAGAAGCAACCAAGTGGAACCAGGCTTGCCTGAAGTGCAACATACCTACCTGCTTTTATATATATGTATATCCAGGCTCTCTTTCTATGACCTTATATATATATATATATATTTTTATATATATATATATATATTTATTTATATTTTTATATATATGTATATAAAAGGTCATAGAAAGAGAGCCTGGATCCCTTTTCCTCATACCTAGTCTATTTCCAGACAATTGGTATTAGGCTCTCTAGATACTTATTTCATTGGACAAATGGACAGAAATAAGAGTCAGTTCTCCTTTGCACTGTGTTTGGTATGACATGCTTAGGTGAATACTCAGAACAGATCCTCACCAGGACAGAGCAATGAGATGCTTTCCTTAAAATCGCTTAGAGGAAATGCTTGAAAAAAGGTGCAAGTAATAGGTGATCTGATTGAAAGTCTGCTTTCTGTGAGACCTCATGAACTGCTCTCACCTTCCAGAAGTGAACAGGTATCCTTTACACAATGCTGAATCAGAAGTCAAAGTACTTAGGGATCAGTGGGAGTGCCCGTGAAAAGGCTTCTCAGTGTTGTCAATCCTCACTGAAACATTCACGTTACTACAGTGAATCTGTTAGTTTCTGGTGGTTGAGACAATCGGATAATGCAGGCATATAAAGATAACCAGAAATAAAACTTCTTATGCATCAAAACATATCCAGCACCCCAACTGATGAGCAATAAGCTGAAATTTTTCAGGAACAAGAATAAGAACAGACTTTTACTCACTTTAGGTAAGCGCAGTACTATGCCGTGTCTATATAGTCAAATATATTTGACATGTTAAAAAAATGTATTTATCATAGAAGCTATGTTACTTACTATCTGAATCTTCAAAAACATTATAAATCTCAGTTCCCGCTATCTCAAAAGGACATTAAGAGGCATCAATACCTTGAAGAAACCTCCTCAGGTAATTTTCACTAATGGAGGTTTGCTCAAGTTACCTTTCTTATTTACAGACCTACCTATCAAACTATAAAGAAGACCATGATGACTATTTCTAATCCACCCAAGAATGGTACAACACAAGCCCTTTGAAAAACCTGCTGACTTCAAGCATAAATCTGCTGTCAGTGAACATTTCAATTTACAGAATATGCCTCCACAGAGAATCAGCCAGCTAGATTGTTTCATTCCGCGAAAAGTTTCTCATTTCCACTGCTTTGGCACTTCACAATGAAGCAATTACTGGGGGTGTAAAATGTGCTGCCCTGCTGTCTAGGTCCGTGTTTTAATGGGAAAAGATGAATTAAATATTCTGAAACACATTTATTTCCCAGCTGTGGCATACAACACTTCGATAAGAAATAAATTCTTAGATGTGCTCCAGTTGTCTAGTTAGTCACGTCATTCTTTTCTGTTATCCATGTTTCCCTTGTACTTGTGTTTGTCAGACTTTCAATGAAAGTCAAAATCTCCTAACTATATATAGAATCATCAAGGTTGGAAAACAGATATATACACATTATATATTTTTGACTATTTTTGTCTGTGGTTTAATTTGCTAAGCAAATAAAAAGAACTGAAACTAAAGTAGGCATCCAAATATGATCCATTCCTAACTAAGAAGGTCCACATAATTTCTGAAATCATATATCTCTTAAGTACTAGTATTATTCAGTTCTGCAAGCAGTAGGATTTAATTAAATTTCACTCCTAAACAGTTTAACAAAGTGTCATTTAAAAAGATTAGTTTGCATAATTATATCTTAAACTTACTACTGAATCAAAAGTAAGGTTTCTTCTTTGGATTTGGCTTTTTGTAAGTAAGACAGACTGCAAGGGTAGATACGTCTTTTTACGGCTGGCAGTAAAATTAGAAACGTTAATAACTCTACCTCCTCTTTCTGGATTTCATGAAAATTAATTAAAAAATTTTAAAAAAAGAAAGTAGACACAACCTATTATAAGTTTCTTTACTTCCTTGGGCAACAGGGCTTTCATATGTCAAAGCCATGTCTTCTAAATACAGTAGTGTGGGGGTTTTTAAGGAACTCCAGTCCAAGTTCAATAGTACACAGCAGGAAGACCTGGGGTACTTTAACACATAATTCTGTAAAATACCCTTCATCCTGACACTTTTTAAGTCAGGAGAGGCACAGGCCTTCAGACAACGAGAATGAACCCCAAGTCTGTTATCCTTCAGGTTTGGAGCTTTCTGCAGACAGCATCTCTCTGTGAATGTTGGTGCTCTTCCCCATCCCGGTGAGCACAAGCAACAGAGCAAAAAGCTGCTTTTTCCAAAGGAAGGACTAACATTATGCAGGAGAATGTAGGAAGCAACTTCTCTCCCCAGGGCAGTTGTCACTGTTGCTTTTATGTTACTGTGAAATTGGGAATAAAGAGACAGGTGAAGCTAATGACAAGAAGACCATACCAATCCAGTGATTAATAACCTGAAGTCAGGAGCAAGGGCTACAATAGGCCAATACTGCCTAAAAGACCACCTGCAAAACAGTCTAGACACAGCTAAAGGGAAACAAGACTGCCTTTGTCAAGGGCATTGAGTTCCTCCTTCTTTCCCCTCCATTTTAACCAAACTTTGAACAGATGACTAAGACTAAACTTAGAGAGTATCTGGCACTTGAAGCATTGTATATGTTTTCCTCCTGATCCACAAGAAAAGGCAGTCCTTGATGTGAATGTTAAAGCCAGATGGAGAGTGGCTGTACCTACCTTTCTCTTGCCCTTTTCCTACCACATAAGGGAAGGATTAATAAGCCTGATACCTGCCTGTGGGCAACAGGGCTGAATCAATTTTCCAAGCTATTCTCTGAGACAAATCCAAAGCAATTATGCAAATTCCAGCAGAATATTACACATGCCGTAGTTGATTTTATTAGCTCCATATTGGGAAGAGCCAGAAGCTATCTTAGACTGGTCTGTACTCTTTATCTTCCTGTGAAAGGGGAAGGTGCAGACAGTATTTCATACAGTTGGTTTTGTTGTCTATTCAATTCTTTGTGGCAAACAATAGTTGAAGTTCCTGTAAGCATCTGATTTAATTAATCCCATTAATTAGAAGTAAATGCACTTCCTGAGATCTAGAGAGTGACGTTACCTTGACTAAAAGCTGCTTCCCAGATACCTATTATGAAAAGCTGTGATTGTGCTGAGTGAACACTAACTGGAAAATGTATTGTTAAGGATGTATAATTAAAAAGAACAGCACACTTTAAAGACTAATTTTTTCTTTATACTGATTGACAAATGGAAGGAAGGGATCCATGAAAAAAGCCAGTTTTGTAGTGATTTTTTTAAGTCTTACCTTTGCAATTGTACAACAGTGAAATGCAATGAAAGAGAAATAGCAGAACTGAAGTGTAACAGGAGCAAAATTATAATTGCCTGAATTTTTTTTCAAGATTCTGACTGTGAAGCAAATATTCTTACTCTTACAAGTGTTCTTGCTCTTATTCTTACGAGATTGCCTTATGTGGCATTCAGTAGATGCTTTCCAATAAATAAAACTGAAATTTCTATCTAACTTTCTCCATGAAGCTGTTTCATTGTTAATTGAACTCTGTGCTAGCTCAAATATATCTTCACATGGGACTGTCATTTTTAAATCAAAATTCATAAAGAAATATTTATTTTAACAGCTACCAAAATGAAAATGAAACCCAGCTGACCATGAAAAAACAAGTTTTATATGTTCAAATTCAATTCAATTCCTGGACTATTTGAAAAACATTGTCTAATT
The DNA here is from genome assembly GCA_013397955.1 of Grantiella picta. Classification (NCBI taxonomy): domain Eukaryota; kingdom Metazoa; phylum Chordata; class Aves; order Passeriformes; family Meliphagidae; genus Grantiella; species Grantiella picta. The sequence goes on from VZRM01006694.1 coordinate 277,200, forward strand.
TGGTGCATATTGAAACCATGAAAGTTTCAATTTGACTCATTTAAAATAAAAATTTAGTTTGTCCCTTGATAGAAATCTTTCAGAAACATAAATCTTTTTTTATAGTTGTAACATTAGAGGGCATTCTTTCCGGAAATGGTGAACAAAAGAAATAGAAAAACCACTGCACATCGAGAATCAGTTTTAATGGAATGTTGTTGATGATAGGATCATTGCCAGTAAACATCTCTGCATGCTCTGAGGCAAACTCTAAGAAAAACAGTCACAAATACAATGTGCCAAACAGCTGCTAATCCACTCCAGCAACAGACCATAAAATTGCATAAAATTGCACAAGGTGGGTTTAGATGGAATTTCAGGAGATGGACACAGAAGGTTATCTGGAAAAAATGAATATGCATTAGTCAGTGTAGATGATGCGCAGATGTGATAGCACCAAACCAAGGTTTTGTTTTATATCCAGTGAGAAAAGTTAACTTTGTCAGCAGCTTTCATTTCTGTGGTGGCTTTAGTAAACAGTGATAAGAAATTAATTTCTCATCTCTGTGTTCTCAAGTAAATTGATGCAAAATAACTAGAACTCAAGTTGCCAGACAAGACAGCAAATTAAGGCAGGCTGCCTGAGTTTACAATCATCTCTTCCTCTCAGTGCAAATCCACTGAAATAATAAATTTTTTTAATAGGGTGTAATGAAAATTGGGGTCAAAAACTGGTTTTGCTACCTTATTTAACACCATTTAAAGTTTCTATTTTTCAGTATTAGAAAATTTTATGAGATTTTTCTTAAATAAATTCTGCTTCAAAGTTTTCTACACCCCTGCAACAGAATGCTAAAATCCTGGCAAACCTAGTAGTCCCTAGATTCATTATTATGATATTATTATTATTATTAAGAACAAACTTTTGTTACATGAAAGAGCAATTTTATATTTTCAAGGCCATGAAATTACAGTTCTTGGAGTAAGCAGATTGATGCAATACTTTCAATACTCAAGAGATCTCTCCTTTTCAAAAACTTCTCTGTTCCAAGGCTAATCCAATATATCAGAAAAATAATAAAGACAAATGCTAGTGTAGACTCATGACTAGAAATAATGACAAAAACTGCAAAATGCTGGATTTTTCCTGACCACATTAATCATGTTATTCAGTGCATAATACTTTAAATTATGTCAGCAGAGTAAAATTGTACATTCCATTGAATTATGGGGTAAAGTAAATTAATAATTTTTTAAAATTTATTCCTCAATATACAGAAGGAAAACATACACGTAAATCAAAAGTATCTTCCTAGCTTTTCAAGAGCTCAATATGTTTCTAAGGCAATGTAAGTTCCAGAAAAATTACTAAATAAGTTAACAAAGGGTGACAATATCCACCATTATTGCTCACCTAACCCTGCAGCAAATTTTCCTGTTGCCTGTTTTACCTTAACAGTGTCTGGGCACTGTCCGGGAAATTGGTAGCTGATAAGAATCACGACCATGCTGGGAAACAGGCTAACAGATAAACAGTGTGGATGGTCACAGGCCAGTGCATTAACAACTTCTCCAGCTCTATTTTAATTAGTAAAATAGTTGCAGGAGCTTATTTTATAAGCTCTGCATCTGTGCCGTGTTGCAATTCAAAACTTTGATGATGGGGCCCCCCAACCCTGGAATTACTGAATGGTGATGGTAAAGAGAAAACACATACTGATCCAATTTAAAGAAAAAAAGGATATAAAACTGAATAGATATTGGTTTGATAGCTGCACTGATATGGCTCTGAAACATTTTCTTTTTCCCTTTGAAAGTGAGTCAATTTTCTACAATTCCACTTGCACTTTCCTAACAGCCAAACATGGTGGCTTTCAGGCTTTTGCACAAGGAGTGAGACACAGAGGGCTTATATTACAGATGTAGTCTTCTTAAAGGATGTTTGAAATAGTCTCCATTTCATGAAAGATTTGTATTAAAAATTGTGTGCATCATGTAGGAAGGCACGATAGTAAAAGTTTTACCTATAAAAATACACTATTTGCTTATCTGTGCAGAAAGGGAAGAGAAGAAACTCTTTCTTTTTAAAGTATAATGGTAAATATCACAGCTAATTGCACTTGTAGAATATCAGACTACTAGTTAAAATCCAAAAATCCTAATTTTGTTTTAATCCTGAAGAGAAATGAGAATGCGGATGCTCTTGATACACTGATGAAAAATAAATATATGTAGGAAAACATATATTTGCTGTTCAGTATTCCCTTCAAAGAAAAACTTGTAACCATGGCTAAAAGTGACTTAACTCCTTACTGACTTGTTATTCAGCATCACAGAACCACAGAATGGCTTGAGTTGGTAGGAACTGTTAGAGATCATCTATTTCCAACCGCTGCTATGGGCAGGGGCACCTTCCAATGGGTCAGATTCCACTGACCAATCTCCAGCTTCCCTGGGCAACCCAGTCCAATGTCTTACCACCCTCATAGTAAAATTTCTTCCTAACATTCAATCTAAATCTACCCTCTTCCAGTTGAAGATGTTTGTTCTTTTTCTTGTCAGCACAGGCCTTGGAGAAAAAACTGTTATAGCTTTCCTGTAAGAATCCTTCTTTCCTCCCACATGTACCTCTTCGTCAAAACAGAACAGATCTGCTGAATGCAAAACATATCCACTGCTCTTCACCTTATAACTCTAAAATGTCCATATCTGAAATGATAGTATTTAAAAATATGTATATTTTTTTTTTAATATACAGGGGGAGGTGATGAGGGGTTGGATATGAGGGATACTGGCCAGAGATCCTGCTGTGCTTTAGACCTGCCAAAAGACAGCAGAACTTTCCAAAACTGTGCAGCAAGAATTAGTAAAATTAGCCATGATAAGACATGCAAGTGTAATACAGAGTGAAAAAGGTGGAGATGGATGGGGTTTTGCTTTGATGACTCAGGGAGGCTTTGGGGAGAGATCTCAGCCTTTTTAGTGGAAAGTAAGGAACTACATTCACTTTCACTTTTTTATTTATACTCCTGTGTAAAATATTTCCTGAGCTGTTCATTATATTACCATTATAATCCCAACATGAATTTTTTGCAACAACCTTAATGAGAAAAAGAAATAGTTGCCCTCATCAGTATGTTCCTCATAGTACCATAAAGAGGAAGCAAATTGGGATATTACTAGGAAAAAAAGAAATTTACATGCATTCACTCGAAGGGCTCCTTTAACCCTTACAATCACATACGAGCTAATTATGTTTATTTTAAATTTAATATTTTTTATTTGAAGACCTTATCTGTTATTCACAAGAGAGGACCAAAAATGTTAAAAACTCTTGTGCCCGAGTTCTGAAACTGCATTTTTTCATAATAGTTTATGTCAATTGAAATGTTTCTTGAAGAACAGCAGATGCACAAAAGATTAACTCCTTTGCATAAATATGAAAGCTTGAAGTCTGAGGGAAATGGGAGGGAAAGAACAGAAATTTTATTTGTGACTTAGCAAGGACTTATTTTAATCTTCTAGACTAGCTTACTAACATCACAGAAATACATGAATTTCTCCCTCATGGCAGGCTTAACAGCAGTTCTTACTGTACACTCAATGTTGAAACTCAACAGCTGATGTTGAAAATTTTCTTATTTTCTCCACTAATACAACTGTGACATTCATAAAGTGAATACCTTTGAATAGCCAGTTAAAATAATATTTTTAAGAAAATATACTGCACAATTTTTAAAAACCTCAGTAATTAATTAAAGTCCATCTATATATTGTAATCAGAATTCCATTTTTATTAGAAAAAGCTGTTCTGCAATTTATTTTTTTCTCATTTGCTTCAATTATTGTGCAAGATCAGCGGTCTCAACAGCAAATACTATAATGCAAAAGGATTAATGGTACTCCCCAATTATTTGGGGCTTTTGTAACTGGGATTTCATCTTGTTGAAGCCAGGAGACCATGTTTTATAATCATATGTCAGATATGCAAGCAAGTGGAACAGGAAGAAAACAAGTATTGAAGCTGAATAACACTCACAGAATGCATGTAGCACCCAGAGAAAGCAAATAAATGAATCTTTTGAGAAAGAAACCTACATGAAAAAAAGTTAAGTGGGAAGACTGTATTATATTTATTTCATTTTTAGTGTTGCTATCATATAAATATTAGTGTATTAAATTATTATCACTCAGATACAGATTTACATTTATTCTTTCCTCAATTCTGCAATTTGTAATGCATAACCTCTCTTCTACAATAGTCCCACAGGTACTAAAATTGCCCATGCATTTTAAATGTAGGTAGGAATGGCAGCTAAAGTGTTTCTCCAAAGAGCCTATTCTCTAATATCTGTCTCAAGATGCTCTTCTACAGAGAAAATTTTATTCAGTATTTTGTCTTCTAAAATTGCAGGTTTTAGCAACAGAATCTGTTTTGCCTACTTGAAATAAGTAAATTATTTTTATCTAGTTTATTTTCAATACAATTCACTAAAATTCAGTGTTCAGCCATTCTGCGAATTTAATGACCTGGCTGGCAAGAGAGAGAAGAAAGAAAGGCTCCCTCTTCCAGGATATATCAGTTTACCCAGAATTGCCATATGGCCCCAGCACACCAATGGAACCACTTTCCTCAGCATATATATCTGAGCCATAATCATCCTCACCAGCTCCTGGAAAAACACTGCTCTTACCTGCATGCTTTTGGCAAGTAGACCTAGTTCATGGCTTGTCAAAGGGGTTGGTTTAGTTGCAGAGTTCCTTCTGCATGGTCAAAAAGGACAAAATGTGTGGTTTTTATAAGCAGGTTTTAGCAGCTGAGAGGGATTTTCTAAATCTAACATGTACGTAAATTAATTCAAGCGCAGTTTAACAACCATACTGATTGATGTTTAAAAGTCAATCTGGAATGAACCAAAGACAGAACATGACCTAGAACTTTTCAAACATATGAGAAACTGATACATCATGTAAATGTTTTCCTTCTCTCCACTAATTCCTACCTCTTTCAAGCAAGTTGCCTTCATCAAAATAGATTGTGCGTTCTGTCACTTGGAATGTTTCTTGAGGAAGAGTGATGTGATTTCTACAAATGCTTAGTCTTAGAGAAGCATAACTGATAGTATTTTCAGGAGTTTTATTTCTCTCTTGAGTCAGTAAAAAGTTGACAGTTACAGAGGTTTACTAAGAAGAGTAATACTGAATTCTGCATTCTCCATTCTGCTTGCTGTAAAATGTGTATCTGAAACCAAGAACACACTTTCTACTCCTTCTCTTTCAACTTGGATGACATTGTTCCTGATTTACACTTGTAAGTAAAGAAAAGAAGGCTTTGTATAAACAGTACTGCCAAATTCATCATGTGAATTGATATAATTCAGGATGATTTAGGGCAATAAATAAGACAGATTGTGTGTTCACAGTGAACCATTCTTGTTTAAAAAGAATGGATTGTGCTGCATCTTCAAATAGATTAAGGAATATAAAATAATAACAGTAATGTTTTTTCTTTAAATACAGGAATGGGGAAATAAAGCCAAACTCATACTATGTAAAAACCAAACATCAATAGCCTTTGGAAGTTTTTTTTTTTAGGATTTCCATTAATTTTTTATGACCAGAGAAAACAAATCTGCAATCAGGACTCCTAAACTTTTTCATTTTTCTTTTCTCTCTTGCTTAATCCAATTTAATTCTGTTTTTCTATTTTCTTCAATAAGTTAAGGGAAAGATTGCAAAATATGGAAGAAGAGCCAAACAAGATCATAATAAAATGTTCGGACTTGCTGCATTATGTTTCATTTTTCAAGTGGCTCCATAAAATATGGAAAATACCAGCCTTCTAATGTGCTGTTTATTATGTTTCTTTGAACGAAAAACAAGTCAGAGCATAAATGTCACATATGTACTTAATATGAAAGAAACCCATACAACTGCTTTGTGCCTGTAAAATTCATGATCCTTTATATGTCAAATAAATTCATTTGCTCTTATTGATGTTTTGGAACTAACAAGCTGTATACTATTTTAGAGTACAACTCCAAGAATAAATGCAACCAACCCTTCCGGTGGGAGACTAATATAATTTCTTTCCTAAACTGGGAAATATTTATATGACATATACTGATTAAATCCTGATATTGGATAATTCCAGGTATTGGTGGGCTCTGACTTCCACTTCACCCTCTTGCTCTTCTCCTACCTACCAGAAGCCACTCAAAAAGGAAATCAAGTTTTAAATTGCTATCCCAAAGACAGGTGTTTGAAATCCAGTAAAAATGACCGATGTCCTTTGTAGAGAAGGTCAACATTTTATATCTGTTCTTAGCAGCTCATAATAATTAAAGGAGCCTTATTTCAAGATGCTAGTTAATGAGAATGTGCAAATTAATTGTGAGTTAGAATGACATTCTCTCAGTGTTTTTATTAACCCTCAACCCTCTTTACTGCTTGATATTTCTATTGTAAATTAACACTGAAGGTATTTTTTTCAGCACAAGTTTATCAAATTCAATTTTCCAAACTTCAGGTTGAAGATCTTTTGGTAAAAATACAACTAGATTTTATTTGTCTTATACTTCACTCCTTTAAGGAGCATCTTTATTCTCACAATGGTTCAGTGGGCTATACCTTTTTCATATACATTCCCAGAATTCCAGCTGGGTTAGATCCATATAATTCCATTATCTGAAAGGATGCAGGTGAATGCAAAGTATCAATAAGTGATTCAGAAGGCTCCAGTGGAACTGCTGTACATTATCTGGAGTCTAACTTGCAGCAGTCTTTCTAAAGCACAGTATTTAGAAACCTCCTTCCCAAGACATAAAAATACTCTCCAAAAGCCAAAACTCACATTGGTGTCTCCTACTTGGTCTTCTCTTTTGGGAATTCTGACAGAGAGTTTTAAACATATCAGGGAATATTAGATGGCAGAGCTCCCATTTGCTTTAATCAGGCTCAAATTTCGTCCTTTAAAATCATGCTCACTTGCATACACACAAAACATGCTTCAACTTTTCATAACAGTATTATTTTTAACTATATAACAGCTAACATTAATAGAATTAAAAATATTTATTTTTATACCTTTAAGAATTCTACAATTTGATACAGCAATTCTACAATTTGATTTAGCTTTTGGATTGCTTGAAAAATTTTTAAGTCACAATTCATAAGATGAATATTTTAATAGGATAGCACATTCCAAAGCAGGGTACTTCTCTTTTTATACTGCATGTTTTATTCATGTTTACTTGTTAAGGGGAAATGTTAAGTAAAAATGTCTTGATCTGTACCAAATGCAGTAACAGTAAAAGAAAAAAGAAACTATGGCTTATATAGCAGTAACATTTTTAATAGCCTGGCAATAAATACCACATTAAATTGTGATTCAGAGCAAAAGAAAATGGAATTTTCCAAGCCTGACTACAAAGCAGTGCCTACACTATAGTTACTGCATCAAAATTGTTTTCTTTATTCTTGGTTGTTTTATGTTATTCACAGCAATTCATCTCTATAATGCAATTAAAACATTTGTATTTGGGAGCTACAAATATATAGATTTTCTACTCAAAAACCTCAGACTCAAAGCCCCTCAATCACCATAAAAGCCTAAATTAATATTTCTCATTCTTTCATTGTTTTTTCTTTGGAAAAGCAAAGTGCATCATGCCTTTTAATAAAAATAAATGGATTCTAAATATTTCGTGGCATTTCTAATCTAATGAAAGGATAAGGAAATAAATTGTCATGTTTCTTGTCATTTTCTGCAAAGCCTTTGAAATAAACTTGCTCTGTGTAGACAGAGTAATGATGAAAAGCATATAATGAAAACCTCAGCATTTTGACAGGTTTTCAAATACTTTTGTGGAAAAAAGGCAACTTCAACTGTGACAGTGCTGGGAAGATCAAAAGACACATTAGCAGTGAACAGAGCAGCATTACAAAAAAGCAGAGACAGAAGGTTAGAAAATAATGGAGGAGGCTGTTGCCCTGATCTGTGCCACGCATGCAGAGACAGATTGCCAACCATGTAATCAAACCTGTAGCAGATTCTGAATAAAAATTCCAGTGATTACAGAAATATGCTTCACATAATATTCAGGTGGGCCAGATTATTTACTGCAGATGGCACACTGATTTAGAACAGAAGTCATAAAGCAATCTCTTTTTTTTTCCTTTCCCATCAAAAAAAGGCACCAAGTGAAATGTAGGTTCACTGGTGGGCAAATGCCTCTCCTCTGGAAGCTAGCTATACTACAGATGTAAATCAATGCTGTAAAATTTGATCTACAGGACAGCCTGATATCATGTAGGGGAAAAATTTCCTAATTTGAATAAATCTGATTCCCATTTCCTGTGCCCTCTCACCCTGCAAAAAAATCAGCACGTCTTGTAGTTCTTAAAATCCAAAGTAAACAGAAACACAGTGGAATGTTAAGCTTTGTATGAAAAAATAAGCAAAGTTGTCTGGAAGTAGGAACAGGCTGCACTGTTGATCAAATGTTTGTTACTTAGCTTTATCTAGAAATCATACAAAATACTCAGAGGTCAAGAGTCAATAGTCACTAGCTGCTATAAGACAAATTGTGCCTGGGCATGGGGAAAAAAATATTTCAAAATGACAGTGAAGAAACTGGAACTGTTTTCTTAGGAAGATTTAACACAGTGCATCTGTGTTCAGACAAATTTTGATAAGTTTGTCAAAATTTTGAATATTTCAAAATTCAATGGGACAAGATCCTGAGTAACCTTCTTTGATTTTGAAGTTGTCCCTACTTCAAGTAGGAGATTGGATGAGATGAGTTGTGGAGATCCCTTCCAACCTGAATTGTGAGATTTTTGTGATTCTGTAACCATATTTTTCAGTTCAGCTGTTATACTGACTGTATCTCAATGATTTTGTTCTATCTGACATTCCTTACTAAGGTGCCTTGTTATTTCTAAACCTCAAATCAAAGCCCTATTAATTTGTCAGCTGGGTGTGATTGTGATTTCTCTATTTCATCTTTCACTGTTTGGCCGAAACATCAAAACTGTTCTTGTATCTTCTTAATCACTGAATTTTAGTTCTCTTCTTTCAATCTATTAGTCTGTTAACATTCACATATGTTATTTTTCACTGCTGCATCTATTTATCTCTGTTTAAAGTGGCTTTCATACAGTCATAATGCAATTAATTTTACAGTATTTTTATAATGCTTTGTATGACATTCTCTTTGAATGTATAATTTTTCTACTGGTCTACATTTTCACATGATATACCAATTACTAATGTACTAATATAGAACATCATCATTTTCTATAGACCAGCCCTTCATTTTCATTTGCCCATGTTTTGAACTCATAGCAATGCTTAAGAAAAAATGAAAATATATTTGAACATCATTTAACTCTTGCATGCTTGGGAAAATGCATCCTAACTAATATCCTGGACCCACCAACATAGACCGATTTCCCACAGGATTTCATCCTTGCGATGAGACTGTCATATCCAACACAGCAGTAAAGCAACTCTATTTTATCTTTGGGCTGCGTCATTAAAAAAGACAGGAAGTCCAAAGGGTCACGTATAAAACCTGTCCATACAGAAATGTTTTTCTGTGGATCCATCTCGAATTGAGGAATATAATATCCCTCTTAGCTCCTTTCTCAGCTTTCTGACAACAGTGCTCTTCAGAGAACTCTTCTGCTTAAAAGGAAAGACACTGATTAATGGGAAGCAGATTTCTGGGGTCTTTTGAATGGAGGTATTTATTTCCTTTGGCAATCTGAGAAACATTATTCTAAATGAAGACATACCAATAAAAGCAGTGTAATTTGGACTTTGAGATTTCTGTGGCTTAAACACATTTCTTCATTCATTTGACCATTTCTGTAATTGCTGAGTAAGATTTCTATGTCCTTTTAGACATTAAATTCTAGGAAAACATTCAGGTATCATGATCTTTTTTGTTTTCCTCTATGAATTTTTCTCAACTCTGCTTTTATGTTGATTTATTTATTAACTTGCATTTATTTACCATATTGCATTAATATTACCATATTCTGAGACTACCCTTAGCAGATTTGGAAATGAGAAAGTATTAATTTACAGCTTTTCCAAAATACTGAAACACAGCATTTATCATCCTGACATGAAACCTTAAAAGAGATCCCAAAGAAACAATTTACTTTGTTAGAGGTAAGAGTGTCAATTGGTAAAAGAGACACAAATTCAGTTTAATATTACTAGAGTTTCCCTGAAAAATTTGAGAATGGAAACCTGCTCACATTGTGTTAAACTTTTGGTAAACTCTGTTACTTGAACTCTTTCTTCCTAGACATTAAAAACTATCATATGTTACCCAAAGAGCAAGAAATTTTCTTTTTCACAAAACTCAAATTCAACATTTCTTAGAAATACAGGTCTCAATCTCAGATTCTCATATTTTTCTGCAAAGTATTTAGCAATCAAAACTTCAGCTTAGTCTGACTTAGGGGGAAATATTTTCTGCTTAACTCCTTCATTATGATACTGATAATAGATGGGTTTCATATCACATCTACAATTAGACATGTGAGAAAAAACTGAGACTACCATGCTCTGGTAGTAAAGCAGCTTCAGAAGATAAAAGAAAAAAAAAGACATATGACATTGTAAAAACAATATAGTGAGAACTCAAAATAATTTCCTACTTTGAAAAGCAAGCTTTTAATTTTTGTGCATAAACTGAGACCACATTTCATGATTGAAAGTACTGAAGTTGTTTTTTTCTTCGCACCTGAGTTGAATCAGTTCAGATCTACTATTCAATTTTAATTCCAGACTCTTTTGAAAACTATGTAAACAGCAGTGGATTTCCACCCCATTGCTATTACACACAGCATTACTACTATTATTTCCAACAGCTGACCCCTGAACTAATTTTGTTTGACTGCATTTTAAATCCATAATGAACAGCTAATAGAGATGGGAAATTTAGCAGAGGTTATTCTTACATAGGTAAGAATGCCCTTATCACTACTGGGGAAGGAGATCTCAGCATCTGCTTTCCAGTTAATATTTCATTTGCAATTTCTGTGCTTTGTTACCAATTTGCACATGAATGGATGTCATTCATAATTTAAAAAGAAAAAAACCTAACACAAAAACAATTGCCTGGCAAGAACCGTATCCAAAGAATTACATGCAAATGGCAAAAGGATGACATACTGTATTGACCAAGACAACACAAGTTTGTTAAGCTTTGAGAGCCCTACCTATCTTATTTTTTGAACTTACTTACACAGGGAGAATATGTCTGATACCCGACCTTCATTCAGAGTAAAATTAATCTGCTCTGTTTGCCAGGTGAGGGAAAAGTAGTTTTCTTTTCAATGACCTGAGGAGAGATTCCACCAAGGCGCTAAGAACAAAGCTTCTAAAAAAGGTATCTGAAAGGCAAATTTTAAATATTTCCAATAGTTATCTAAAGAATAGGGCTCAATATAGGAGGTTATGTACCTTGATCATGAAGGAACAACATGTTTTTTGTGATACTGAAAGCAACTTGTCAAGGCTAATCCCATTAACTGCTCAAAGCTCTGGTTTCTTCACAGATCCCCTGGGCCACGTTTGCTGAAGTTGAGCACTGGCACTGCTTGTTACTGAGCAGTCTGAAGGATCTTGAACCACTTTGACTTGGGTGTGCTAAACACAGTTCCAGAAAATGGATTAAGAAGTAATATCTGTGATTCATCTCTAGTGTTTATTTGCATAATAGCATGAAAATGAGATGCAGTTTTGCAAGAGGCTATTTGGTTTCAATTCAAATGAGAGTGCTTTAATACAACAGTTAAAATGAGTTGTTTCCATTTTTCCAGTTGATTATTTTGAAGACAGAGCATGCATATGTAAAAAAAAAAAAAAGCCAAGAAAGCTTGTTTCTTTATGTCAAATGTAGATTAACACTACAAGTATGAAGGATACATTCCTGCTCTCTATGAGGTTTTCTATCTCATCTAGGAATTTTTGCCAGAAGACTGAATTCTATTTCTGCAGCTTGTGAGATTTGCCAGAAAATAAACTTACTTTTTAATGATTAACTCAAAGCTAGGAAACACTGAGTTTTTATGCAGTGTTTTTGCCAAACTGATTTGCCAGAAAAGTGAGCATCTTATTTTCAGCTTCAAGAAAGCAAGGCTTTGCTTCATAAAGCAGAGCAGTGCCCTGAGACATCCTCCAAAGACCTGAATGCTTAGACTCAGGGGGTGCTCATATTGCATTTTGTGCCATACTGAAAAATTTAAAAAAAAAAAACAAAAACAAACAAACAAACAAAAAAAGCATATTGTCTCATCCAGAATTTTAAAGAAGTCCATATTAAGGTCCATATTGATTTCAAGTTTCTTTCAGAGAGCAAATGAGCTAAGTTCCAGCTAACACTACAGTCAATAAGCACAGTGTAGCTGATCCTGTGCCACAGCAGCTCTCTGCCAACCTTCTACTCCTTCCTTGTATATGGCTCTGTTATTCCTAGGGCAACTGCATCAGAATCCAGCTGAAAACTGAATTCCAGACCTGAATGTAGCCAAAAACTTATCAAATGCATAAAAAAATTATGCCAATATCTGGAGATCTATAACATACCTATTGCTAACTTCATGAAGACATGGTATTTCTAGAGAGTTTTACAATGCAGTTTTGGCATCAACTAGGCACCTTTCAGTTTTAAACAATTATTACTGACGTGAGCTGATGTTAGTTTGGCAAAAAGTGTACCACTCTTTACCATATTCCCAAGCTTCTCTCTTGTCAACTGTTTTGCTTGCCTTCAGCATTATTGCCTACATCTTTTACCCAGAGAAGTTAAGGAGAGTTCCGCCTTTCTGGGAATCCTGAGTTCCTCAAAGATCTCTAATAACAACTGGTTTTTTTTTTTTAAATTTGCCTTTTCCCCCTCCCTTCACAATAAGATTCAGATTTCTTTAGCGGTGGATAAGGAAAATGCAGAGACTGGAGCATTTAATGATCATACTTGTCACATATAAAACAAATATTTCATTCAACAGAGGAGGAAGGAACTTCGACAGGACAAAAAAGATGGGCTCTCCATGTCTTCAATGATTACATGAGAAAACACTGAGCTGACAGGTTGTATTTTAGTTGCTCATTAATTTTCTTCATTTTCAGAAATAACCCCAAAATCTAGCACATTAGTTGCATGTGTATCCCACAAAGACCTACAAAAATCCAGAATTCTTCTCATTTAAGCATGTAAAAGTTTACCTAGTATTGATGTGCTTGCTCGAACTAAATAAGTGAAACAACTAAATATGCTATAATATTTCTGCAAGACTAACAGTTTAGCCAGATTCATACAGAAAACACATTTAACTACTTCCTAGGCTGGCTCCCCAAAAGCTTTATTTTTATTTAAAAGTTGTATTCTCTCAAGAATTTCTCTCTATGAAATATAATTCCTATTTTCTATGTCATAACCAGTGGTCAACCCTCCCATGGCCCCAGAAAGAAGGACTGCATGAACTAACAGTTCTTTCTGACTGACAGCATATGTGAGGATTAGTATAGACCATTTTCCTGCACTGGTTTTCAGTAAAAATGCCTGAAATCAGGCAACTCATTTCTCAACAAATCTCACAATTGTTCTGTTCATTTTTTAAGTGAAAACCAGCCAGGGGTTTCAGCAGAAAATTTCCCCAAACACATGTAGCAGTATTATTTTAAAAAATGTTTTTTCAAACTGAAAGATGAGCTTCCACCTTTTCAGCATAAGCAGATGTTTAGGATAGTACCCAGGACTACAGGGCTACGAGATCAAGTCGGTATTTCACATGGGATCAGGAAGAGCTGTTCATCTCTCGCAATTTATTCCTAAAATCATATCTTTCTCAGCCCAGGCCCTAATCACGAAGCTGTAGAGACTGTTGCTCATTAAACACAACTGAGTTTTGAAACATTTTTGGCACAACAGAAGAAAGCACCACCAAAAACTCATTAAGTAACACACTGATTGTTTGCAAAAGCTATGATTAAACTCTGAAAAGGAAAATCTATCATTTCTCCAACCAGAGAGAAGATACTGTTCAGATTTTGACCGAGGGCTGTTGCAAATTCCTATTTTGTTTTAAACTTTGTCAACAATGCATCCTTACAATTACTCATTGCAGTCTGAAAAAGGAAAATAAACAGCCCACTGGAAATCTAGTTAAATTAAAATTTCCATCAACAGTAAATGTTCTTGTATCAAAATACTGAAAAAACATTTAAATTCAGTGCTTGAACTTATGAAGCTGTTATATTCTGTCTACCTTATATATTTTGGTTGTATTTTTATTGCTGTTGTTTTAAAACACTCTTTCTTTGAGCTAGTCTCAATAGAGAGGGAAAGCTGAAAGAAATTTCAAATAGCATGTTAAACAAGGAAATGAGATACTCATCTATTCCCTCAAGGAGCACTGTCAACACCAACAATATTAAAATTAAAAGTAAATTCCAAACATACATTTCCCTTGCTTTATTTCTTAGTTCTTATTGTTATCATCTTTTTTCCCCCCTCTTCAATATTCCTGTAAGTAGAAGAATGGTTTTTGTAAGCACAAGAAGAAAAAATAACGCATACACAATCCATGGAAAGTCAGTGGGGGTCAGCAGATGCAGAGAACAGTCCTGCTTATCACCCTGCAGGATCAGGACATACTCTTTCCTCTCTTGTATTCTAATTGACAGAAATATTTTATCAGATGGATCTGTTCTATTTGTGAGTTGGAAACAGCATAACTGTTCTACCTATTTATGTACTCTGCCATCTGACCATCTGAAGAATAGGATTCTAAACTTCTTGCATTACCTTACATGTAGGTGCCACAATTAGAACACCTCTTCATGCACCATATGACTGCATCTCTTAATTTAGTATTTTTTATCACAGATTTAAATAACTAAATGGGAATATATGCAGCATTTATGCACCTTAGTTCAATAATTATTTTAAAAGTGTCTAGAGACGTCCTGGTGAAAGCTAAAGTTTTTCAAAGTATTTACCAACGTATGGTTCCACATTGCAACTGATATAATTCAAGTATGGCTTTTTATTCTGCTTGCATGCCTTTCAAACACACATAACCCAGAAATTACAATTTAGATATCTAAAGTAATTTTGCTTGATCAGTTAACATTCACTTTGCCAGGAATTCAGCAACCTGTACAACACAAAAATAATGATCCAAACCCAGACTTTTACTTCCTTAATTCCTTTTCCTTTAAGCAAATTAGGCAGAATTTCAGTCCCTATTTTCTCCTTTAAGAATTATGCTTTTTTCCTTATCCTTTGTAGGTGCTGGAAGAACTTCTGAACTTTTATTTGGAATTACATGCAGGTGACTTGAAAGGTCTCCTCTGAAAACTTCCCACATATGCTCAACTGCAGGCGTGCAAATCTGTTATACTGAGGTCCTTAGAGTTTCCATAAAGAACAGAAGATACTTTTGCACATAATCAGAAAATCAAATTACACTAACAAAATACCTTTACATTCAATTTTTTCAGCTGCTTTTCCTACAAAGCTGTAAAGGTACTTCAAAAGAGGAAATTATGTGAAGAATACAATCTGAATAAAAGTTAAATATAAAAATGAAAAATTATTTTTAAATTAGTTAAAAATAGTAGAATCAAGAATCACAGGAGTTTATTCTGTCTCCAAATTTAGTTTCAAATTAAATGTGATTTGATACTGAAAATCATTAACTAATGGGTAATATTCCGAACCAAAACGTACATTCTGCTGTAGAACAGAGTCATGTCAATGTTGGTTGTCATGAACGAGCTTTTTTCTTAATTATGGAAACACACAGATAACAAGAACAAGGGAAGGAGAAAAGAGTCTTGCATGACCTTCTCAACACTAAAACAGGAAATGAGAAAAAAAAGAGATCAATTGTCATTTTTGATTAATGTCCTAAAATATTTTGATGTATCTGTGTCAAATTATGGTATTAACCAAGTTTTTATTCTGTTATAACTTTAGTATAAAGCAACAGTCCTTGAGTTGCTCCAGTATAACAATAAATCAAAAGCCAAGAAAATGTACCAACACACATTATATTTACTGCTTTTCGTCCTCTCCTCTGATTTTTTTTGAGTAGTAAATTCTACACATGTGCACCACATACCACTCCCACCACTAAGATAAAACCAAAAGGCTACAGCAGGTCTTCCTCACAGGCTGTAAGAGTCCTTTGAGCTGTAACAAGCCCATCGTATTTTTGGACTCAGAGTCAGTATCAGAGGCTTTGATGTAAATCTGGATAGGCTAAATAGACTGCAGCAGCCTGTGGGAGGCTTTGGAGAATTCTTGGGAATTTACTCAGCATTCACTTATAGCCATTTTGTTCCACTGCCCTCACATGTGCAATCTGATTACTGATTGTAATGAAGGAAAAAATTCTTTTAATGTTTCACAGACGTTCTGTGGTTTTATCTTCATTAGTACCCTCAGGCTATCTTAAATTATAGAGATCTCTCTTACAGTCTAAGACTGAAACATACTTAAGGCTTTTTACAACCACAACACTTTATTTAAAAACAGGTTAGATCTTGAACTCAGGATTTCTATGCTGAGTAATCTTTCAACCACAAAGAGCAAAGATGTTGTTTGTCTCATTGAGGACTTCTGTTTCCATCTAGAAGTGCTCAAATTGTCTTGTTCAATACATATACCACATTGCCACTTCTAGTGAAGCTATTTTCTAGTTCTTCTATTAAACATTTATAAAAATATTTGTCTATTGAATTTTTGTTTCTTTTATGTAGGAACAGACACACAAAAAGATATAATTCACACTTGCTAGCCAGAGGCACTGCTTGGTAAATCTCCCTCCCTCCCCTCAAAGCCACAGTGTAGACATAATCTATTATTAGAACATAATATTTGAAAAATAATTTCCATAGCAAAACTCCTAAAAATTTAAAACCTTCAGTCTGTAAGGTTCAACCCAGATCTAAGGTCCAAAGCTATGAGAAAATGAAGGAGGAGTAGAAAAGTGTTGCTTTACTCTATCTTTAGTGACAAACCCAGCTATTTTCTAAAATTGATTTTATCTATGAAGGGTAAAACCAGACCAAGATAACTTATTGCACATGGCACTGCTCTCAAAGACTATCAGTGACAGCAGAACACAAGGGCACCTTAAAGTGAAAATGTTCAACCAGGTAATCAACTAACCACACCAATGGAATCCTTTTAACTTGCAGCTACTTAGGCTGCTTTTCCTACAAAATTCTATTGACATTTTGAAAAGGAACTGAAGTAAATAATCAACTGTGAATGAGCACTAAACCTAGGAAAAGAGAAATACATTTAAAACCCAAATAGTTTAAAAAATACAATCAGAAGTTACAGGATTTTCCTACCATCAATATTAAAAAGCCCAGTAGTGTTCCTAATAAGTTCTCTGGTTTGTCATAAGATTAGTTAATGCAAATTTCACAGACAGGAATTCCAAGTTAAAGAAAAAAAATATCCTGTATAATAGTCAGTTCTTCTGTATTTTCACTGGTGAATGAAGAGTATCAGGAACAACACAAAACCATCAACTAATTTAGAGTTAAAATAAGAACAACAAATTCAGTCTTTTGGATTTGACATTAATTTTCTTACTATTGGCTTGTGCTAACAGTTTCCATAGTTCCTAGATGCAATAGGAACAATATTTCATCCTTCTCCATTGCAGACTAGATTTGCACAAGAATAGAAAAACTGTTCTCTAACCGATGTGAAAAAGGGCTGGAAATTTTGTAAAGCAAACAGACAAAGTGGTTTGGATATTTCAACGAATCTGCATATCCATATGGAAAATTTTAGTTACTGTAAAGCCTGGCAAAATGTGTTTCCAGAACAGGCCTTGCTACAAAGTTGCACCTGTCAAAACTTACTAAATTTGGCATATTCGGAAGAAAATAGGCACGAATTGGATAAGCCGTTTGTGAAAGTTTATCTGTGAAAAGACATATTGTTTGATAGAAGAATTTATTCAATAATTCATGTCTATAGCTTTTGAGGTCAATATCTTCAATGAAATTCCAATATCTGGAATTACCAGGGGGCAGATTTTTTCTCTTTTCTCTACTTTAGCAGTTCACATTGGTGAAAAAATGTGGATTTAAATTATTGCTAAAATCCAAGCAAATGCATTTGACTTACAAAACTAATTCTAAACATAGCTTACATCAGGACAGACAGTAAATCTATGACACTATTAAGTTACAACAATTGTGACTAGGTTGATTTTTTTTTTTAACCAATTGAGCCCTAACTCCAGAAATCTATAACGGAATCAGTTCGCATTGCATTGCTGATGGTCTGGGTAAAGATTAGCCCTTCTGTCATAAATACCATACTGTTACTTGTTAATACTATTAGAGGATCAGATTTTCAATAGAGGTGGCCTATGATCATGCAAAGAGTTGAGCTGCAGATGTACACGTAGCTGGACTGACTTCAGGGGAACTTTTCTTCAGAACTTGTATGTGTCTTTGCAAAATATTTTACGTTTATGAGAAATCCATGATTTTTGTCAGTGTGATGTGAGGAACACCACCACAACAGGATCTATGCTTTATTCTCACTGCATCTTCTCTCAGGTGACAAGAGACAGCAGCATGGGATTTCTGAATGTTCTAGGAGCAGCAGCAGGATAACCAATTATTTTCTGCCAGCTACACTCTTAAAAATGCTGTAGTACCAGTAGAATTTCAATGGCATTTACTTGAAGGAGAGCACTAGTCCCAGAAGTGGCATTGAACTAAAAAGAAAAGGGGGAAAGCTCAACCTCTTCACAGCTAATGTTTCCAGGTGTGTGCGGTCTCATGAGTAGCTTACCGTTTTCTCATGCATTTTTCATACTACCCTATACTAGTTTCACATTCTTAAAGTGTTCTGCATAATCAGAAAAAAAAAGTATTTTATTTATGTTTTTCATGTTTGCATAAACTTAAATGGACTTATTTGAATTACACTTTTTCTTTCTTTCCACCCTCCTCCTCTGCTTTTACCACTTTTTCTTTTCATTCTTTCCAAAATAATTTTTAAAAGTAGCTACATCTGAGACTTTTACCTAGCCCCCATTTCTAGGCTTAGCTGTAAATACAGCAGATCACTAGAAAAAGAGGCAAAGAACCGGATTTCAAAATTACCTCAAAAGATATTGAATCCATTTATGTGAATTTTTACTTCAACCATTTATAAAAAATATTCCGAATATAATTTGTAATCCTACCACATTTTCTATGGAAAACGTGTTCTGCAAATATATCCAACAATGTTTTTTATAAGACAACTCTACTGCATTTTAAAACATATGACCGCAAGAAAGAAGAGGCTGTAGTAGCAGAGTACAATCTCATTATTGGTGAAGTCCTCTGTGATAATATGGCCACTCTTCTTGCAGTCTGCTGAATCCACTTCTGAATTTGCCCAGCTCATCAAGGTGCATCCTACTCTGAAACATAAGTAGAACACACTTCATTCACAATGTAAGTCTTGATCTGTCACTTCTTAATGCTCCTTATGACTGTTTTTCCTCCCTGTTTAAATTGCAGAGAATGGCATTTTGTCTTATTTTTCTCCACAAATTCTCCATACTTCCATTTGGTGTATTTTAAATATTTATGTAGCAATGTCATATATTATTTGAGTCAGTGTCTGGTGAACTGTTATATAGCTCACTGACATTATCAAACTGAGCAGATTTGCTGTTATCCTGAAACACAAAGGCACAAGAGACACCATGTGTGTTTGTAAGTGCCAAATCTGGCTGTAGGGGCCATGTGAGGGCAACAAGACATTCACAGACACTGTAAAACTGAATTATTTTAAGAGGCTTATTTTAAAGTTTTACACTGGATACTAAAAAGAAACTGAAGGAAAAATATGTTTTATGAGTCTTAATGTAAACCATGGAATATCTGCTACGGTATTAATTTTTCCTTATGGAATTTACAATCCACTTTAGTATTTATGTAGTTGAATTTTTCAAAAGAGCAAGTCATATAGAGCAAAGATTTCTTCTCTGACAACATTACCCTGTTTTGGACGTTATATTTAATTGAGAATTTGCTTTTTCTAATGTTGTTCTGTTGTTACATTACTGTGAATGGTTGCAAAACCTTGGTGCTGTGTTAAGCTGCTATTCTCAAGCTGTACTAATATTTCTGGTAGTTTACAAGACTTTCAAAGGTGTCTGGTGGTTTTTCCTCACCAGGTTGCAGCTCTTGAGGTGACACAACTTGTCTTTCACAGCATATTCAGACATTTCTGAAAATTTGCTATTTTGAGGTACCTCATGAAACAAAGAATTATTCATCTCAAATCATCTACTATTTAAAAAATTATTATCTATGACACATTGCTGATTTTAATATGTAATCAAAGAAAATCCTTTTAAAGTACTAAATGTTAAATTCAAGAAGGTCCTTTGAAAACACAAGGCATGACTGAATCAGTGTTTGTCTCTTTCAGGAAATAGCTAGTGTCCATTAAGGATATAAATTTTCTAATTTTTTTTCTCAAACACAGTATAATTCCACAAGCTTGCAGCTCCCATCAGAGCTGACATATATCTGACTTTAGCCTGAGGGTAGTGATGCATTTTACATGTTGAGGACAGCCACATGGATACAAACAGAAATGAAAACACTTCTGAATCTTAGGATACACAGTTCAACATTGATAACAGCCGTCACTGTGTATCGCAAAGTCTTCCCTCAAAAGCATGTCACGCCCTTTTCAGGTACCAACAAGCAAGACAAGAGCAGCAGTTCATCCACCTTCTCAGTTTGTGATGTACGTTAGTAAATCTGAAACTTGAGGGAAAATAAAAGCCCCCAAAGGCTCTGTTTTATGTTTCTCCAACTTAGGTTGGATTTTTCTTTGTTCTTTTTGCTCCCAACATCCCACTAATCCCCACACTCCTCTCATTACTCTTTTTTCTCAACAGTATTGTGCAGAGAAACTGTGGGACATGGAAGTCTACAAATCCAGCATTTCTGAGGTGAGCATTTATATCTGTAGGACACTAAGGAGACTGGAGCATCTGGGTTCACCTTGGGGTGGCAGGAAGGCCAATTTCCTCATGCTGGAGTGGAGGAAGGCTGCAATGCTGGAGGCCCACCTGCTTCCAAACTCTTCAGCTCCTCTTCTTCCTTCCATGCTACCACACCCCAAACATGCTAGTACAACATGCCCTTACACCCTAACTGGGTCCATTTTGCTATAAACAATTTTAGCAGAAAAATCTTCCTAATCAGAATGATTTTTCTGTATCTAAAGTTGTTATCTATTGTCTTTCCCTGACTCAGCAGTCACATCATGCTTCAATGCAGTCTGCGAGTTGGAAGATAAAAATGCCATAAAACAAAGACATTACTACACTTGAAAGCTTTCTGATTTGTACATCTGGCAAGGTCATTTCTGCTTTAAAAGCCTGACCTTGCATCCTTGAAGGCAACACTATTCCCCTGTTCTTGACTTCACTGGCAGCAATCAAGATTAAGTTTTCATGAAGGATGCTGTGCGCCAGTGTCACGTAGCTGAATAAACTTACTGGAGTTAATTTGATGTTCATAGATGTCTCTGTAAGTGAAGTTATGGTGTCTTACATGAACCTGTTTATTGGACATATGGGTTTTTTTTCAGGTATTATTAGTTTTTAAGAATATGGCTTCTATCTTATTTAATTCAGTAACAGAAAGCAAAGATGTCAAATCAATGTACAAGGCATAAGATCTGAAACATTCATGCGGATATACCAGTGCTCTAAGGAGTCATTTTTAATGCCTTTAAAGAAAGTTTCTCTGTTTCCAGAGTTCATGAGAGAGTGGAGAAACATAAAATTTTCAAAGGCAATATTTTTAAAAAGATACTTTTAAGTGCACATAAGCAACTCTTCTGAAATAAAAATACCATATGTCAGCATAGGCTTGTATTAACATAACTGAGCTAAAAAAAAAATCCAAAAAACATCCAAATCCCAGTTTCCCACTCTCTTGATTAACAGCAATCTTACTTTATGAAAAAGCTTTCATGCAATTCAACTGAAACTTTTTCAGCACAGAGGTTTTGATCCAGTACAGCAGAACAAAACATTTTCATAACTACTTAGCGAATAGTCCACTAAAGCTGGCAGAAACCTGTATCCAGTTAAGTCTTTCACTAGACTGTAAACCTAAACCATGCAGAAAAATGGCCGAATTGAGTATTTCCTATCATCAGCATGAGCAAACATTGCAACATCATCTCAGCACTTGCGAGTATAAAATGTGCTGGGATATTAAAAAGAGGAAAGCTACTAGATAGATGAAGAGATGTTTTATCACCAACTTTGGGGGTGATGAAACATAGACTCACTTGTACAATTACAAGTCCAGCAGATTCTGTTCTTTTTGGCATATTTTTTTGGGTTTTGTTTCTATTAAAAATTTTCTTACACTGCGTACAATGTGATTTCAATGAACAAATGCACTTACTCCAAAATATTTTTAGAGTAATTTCCTCTCTCTAGATGCATTTAGCACTTGCAAAATGGACTTTCCTGTGTGCACTAAGGAATATTGTACTTTATCCACAAAATAGAGTGGAATATTATAGATGATCCCTTCAGAGTTACCTTACTGGGCTTTTACTTTAATATATAGAAAAAACTAAGACAATTTTTTTTCATATACCACATATTAAGCATATCAAATACTTTTGAAAGCATCTAGTTGTTTAATAGAAATTCTAAATGAGCCCAAATGTTTCCAGGTGAGCCTGTTCTCACAGGAGCACCTGAGACAAAAAACTCAATAGAGCACTAAGGCTTCACTGAAGTTTTCTTCATCCTGTAATTTATTACTTTGTTAATTACATGCCAATCTGAAACTGAGAAAATGCTACTTCCTGATTGATCCTTTAAAAAACCCGCCAAAGGAAAAGCATCAATTTTCTGCTCAATTTGGCTTTTTGTATGTAGTGATAAGTAAAAAAAACCCAAAAACCAGTGCAATACAGAAAGACAGAATACAGAATATCTTCATCATTCATAACATTTCATGATGCAGAAAGAAATCTGAATTCTTTGTTCATCTTTGTGTAATAAAAAGTTGCAATATAGTTGCTCTTTTAGTAAAATATTTGTATAACAGATGCCTGTAACAACAATTCAGCCTCTTTAGAATATTTCAGTAAACACATTGAAATAAGACATTTCAACACATTTTGACAGCTTTGTGTTTGGAGTACACTTTGCGTGAACTTACAGTTTGCTTAAAGTTTATTGCACAATGCTACTGGAAAACAACCAGCCAATAGCACTAAAAATGCAGTGGCTGGAGTTCAACTTGTTAGGAAAAAAACAGAAAAGTCCTCGGCTATCATGAACACCTGGTGTGGATGCCTGAAGGTGGAATTCAGAGTTAAGCAATTGGAATAAAAGGCACATAGGGATTTTAGACAGGGCTGGAACGTACAAAAAACCTAAGTGAAGAGACGACTTTGGCTCTGTTCTGAAGGTCTTTGCTAACAAGCTCTCTAAATATGTTTTATAAAAGATAGAGATTTACCACGACATATCTCCTGCAGCAGAATATAGTGACCAAAGCAGTGTTGTCACAAGTCAGCAGGTAGAACATCAGAGGTAAATGTTCAAAAACGAGATTGATGCGTGATGGATGATCTCCATGTCATAAAAATTTATGATGGAAGAATTGGTTTGCAGTATACAGAATTAAATGCTTTAATAATGTGCAGCCATACATGCTAATATATATTTATAAACAATATTGTTGCCACTTTGTTGTAAAAATGGTAAAGCTCGACACAGAGACATCTTGAGACTTGCTATATACTTTTCTTCAGGTTTCTTATTACTGCTGGAAGATTCTGAGATCTTTCAAGAAAACATTCTTGTCTGTTTTGCCCATACTACATTTTTTTGGCAGCTCTTTTCGTGTTATTATCAGTGAACAGTTGAAATTCCAGTTTATTAATTCCAGCGATACATCTAGAAGTATATTTGTAACAGCATTTTGTCCTTGCAGCGCAACACATTTCTCAGGGAGGCCAGCTGCAAATGATAGTTTTGGAAGTAACTTTGACTTTGCACTGCCACATCTTCAGGTCACTGAGGACATGCCTGAATTATGTGGCTGCATCAGATCAGTCTGAGGCCATTCAATCCCACTGGACATTGTGCTGTGTACTTACTGGATATCTCTAATACATTATTTAAATTGTAGTGTCTAGAAACTCCAGCATGTCCAGGGCCATATAAAATCTCTAGATTTACCCTATGTGGTATGAAAGCCTTTGCCATATTTGATAGCTACTATGCTTCTGCCCTCATTCAAGGGAGAGATAACTTTTTAAATTTCATTTTTCATGTGTCTTGCTGGGCCTAACTTTAGCAAAATGAACAAAATATGCTTTCCAGCATTTTTTCCCATTGTTTTCACTGAACAGCAGGGAAATTTTCCTCCTTTAAAATACTGTGTTTCTTTATCACCAGCTATGCTGTTTAAATACCAGCTAGCTTTAGTTCATGGTATCTCTTCTCTGAATTTTATACTACTTTTCTTTCATTTGTTCCAATTTCTTATATTTTACTTACATTATTTTTCTCCCTTCTTTTGGATGGTTACTTGTATTGCCTTGCCCTTCCCTGCTGCAATTAAAACCCCCCAACATTTACTGTACGTCTCAGATGAATACACCTGGCAGCAGCCACTTCAAAGAAACTGCATAATCAATGAAGTCAGAGCAGCTGAGTCTAGCAATGTAAATAGAAACAGAGCATATGTATATACACCACAAAACAAAAACAAACCCCCAATCACAATCCTTTCATGTATTCAGCACAGCAATATGTTCGAATAAAAAAGACCATTAGAGTTTCATCACTAATGTTGTCAAAGCCTTTCATGGGAAACAAGCCCAGAAGAGTTTCTGTGCAGCAACCGCACAAGTAGAGCTGGCAAAATAATTATTGGAAGCTGCTGATCTTGAAATTGCAAGCAAGGGAACAGGAAGCAGCAGAATGATTGATTTTCTTTATTAATAGTGTCAGAGATATTGTTTTAATGCATCTTATCTTTATCCTAACCTTGGGATGTAGTGCAGTATTCACAAAGAGCATTCAGTGTAACTGTATCATAAAACGTGTATTATATTAGTGACATGTAAGGTCAAGTACTAAAGATGCATAGTATAATAATATAGCCAATATATCAGAAGACAAGTTAATGTATGTCTTTTATTTTTGTCTACACTATTTCATAAAACCAATTTTCATTTTCATGTACATGATGAATTGCAGGCTCTAAAAGCAGTCTGACAACATTTAAGAGCATCTCTTCTTATTTTGTGGGAATTAGGGAAAAAATTGATTACTTTATTTAAAAATATAACTCTTGACTGCAAGTGCTAACATTCATAAATGATGTTAAACTATTATTTATTTAAACTGTGTCCTGACAAAAAAAGATGCCATATATGTTTTCCTCAAGAAACAGGGGTTTATTGCAAATTATTTCTCCAAAACTAGTAATAAATTACTACTGTTACTACTGCTTTACTCTGTGGAGTATCTGTCTTAGCAGAACACAGTACCTCATTCTTTAATACATCTCAGATTCATGCATGTTGCTCTGAAAATAACAGTAAGACAATTTCATGCCACTTGCTGGATCACAGAACAGCAGTGCCATGTCTGTACCGTAGCCACTGGTGCCACGCATAAGAACTAGCACTGCCAGATCCTCAGAGTTTTCCTCTGGGTAGCTACTGTGGCAGGCACTGGCCTTCTGTTTCACTGAAACACAAAGCTTTATCCAACTTCACTGACATGTTCAAATGCATTACAAACTAAGAAAAAGCTTGCTACAACAGTTTATTTTACCAACAGTGAAAGACACACAGCCATAACTCCTCTAATGGTTATAGGAAGATGGCAAGATCAAGGACTCTCTGCTCCTGAGGTCCAAGTGTAAAACTGAACTCTCAATTTTCAGACTTGCCAAGTATCTGCCTTTTACTTCAGACA
Organism: Grantiella picta; assembly: GCA_013397955.1. Classification (NCBI taxonomy): domain Eukaryota; kingdom Metazoa; phylum Chordata; class Aves; order Passeriformes; family Meliphagidae; genus Grantiella; species Grantiella picta. The sequence continues at coordinate 303,234 of VZRM01006694.1, forward strand.
TCCTCCTTGAGAAATGGCCTGTGAGTGACCTATCAGAGTAATTCTAAAGAACAGGATTAAGGAGAACCTGTGGGTCAAGAGGAATTATACACATCTGGGAAACTACAGACAGATCAAAGGATCCTCAAAATAATTAACATAGTCTACTGAATGATTCCACAGAAGTCAAATCCTGACTTCTTAAATCTATAATAAAAATGTTTATTAACCTAAGTGAAAAAGTTAATGGTGTAAACTTCCTAGTGTAAATGCAATTCTTTCCTACTATAACTACAGAAATTTTTTATACTGAAATCATACTAGTGCTTTCCTCCCCTCCCCATTTCTCTTTTAATTTAATATGTCTTAGTGTCAAAAAACATAAAGGCACCAAACATGTTTATCCACTGTAGACCAGAGGCAACTTGTAAACTTTTATTTTTCAGCGCCACCATTCTTAGTGACTTCTGTAAACACATATGGTAAGCACAACAAGATTTAAGATCTCTCTTACTGCAGCCTTCGAACCTGTAGTGTAGGAATGGGAACAATTTCTAGGGTAAATTCTCAAGGAATACAAATATTTCAAAACATACAATTGGTATGTCATACTGCCATCTCCTCACTTCTTGTTAAGGATAAAATCAGAATTAAAACCAATTTCTAAAATACACTGAAAATCCAAGAGGTTGTTACAGTATACTATTCTTGGCAACTTTTATAAAATTAGTTTTTTCTTTCTCCTTTTTTTTGTCAAAACACCCATTTTCCTAAAATTCTGCAATATTACTGCAGAAACTCTTACACAGGATACTAAGCTCACCTGTGAATGTCTCAGAAAGAGAGGTTAGTCTGTTCAAACAACATATGTATAACTAAAGAATGTTTAACTCAAATCACTACAATTCCACCAACACAACTGTCTGAAGATCAGACTGAGCTCTTGGTCTTGCTCCATCCACCTTCTGAGCAAATAAAATATTATGTAAACCAATTAGGGGACAAGAAACACTGTCCCCCAATACTACATCCCTGTGAATGAACATGTGTACTTACAGAATGCATAGCTCCAGGCTAACAAAACCTCAAAGATGCCCGTTTGGTACCTATATTTGCTTTGTTCTGTTTTGCTTGGGTTTGGCTTCCCCCCATTGAATTGACACTAATTTTGCAGCACAAAAAGGAATCCAGGTGAACAACATTCAACTGCCTAGAGCACAAATATCTGGATAGCAACTCTATTAGATATTCTACATACTTATTTCTCAACAAGAATATAAAGTCCTAAAACTGCTTGCTACTCAAAAGAATAAATGTGACACCAAAAGATTATTTGACATTAGGCTCAAACGTATTGCTAAATCATTTTGGGCGAAAAACTGAGGTGGTGAGAACTTTCACTTTTTCTGCACAAATTCTGAAAATCCTTTCTATGTTCTGAAATGATTATGAAGGCTATTTCTAAATGTTTCATTACAGGGCAGTGGGAAAGGACTTAGTTCCCAGACCCAAGCTCCTGTCAGTTCTCTCCATGTGCAGGTCTATCAGAGGAGTTTCTACGAGGGCCAATACATCAGGCTCCCAGCTTCACACAGCTAGGATGATAGGGTGAAAAATGCAATTCTCTTTTTTTCTGCCCAAAAAAAAAACCCTCCCAGATAAGGAGGTCCTGGAGCACAGCCCTGCACAGTACCCAGGAGCATACATATTGCTCTTTTTGGCAGCAAAGACTAGATTATCTGAGACAGAAGAATCACCATAAAGGTATTTTCCAGTGTGAATCTGTTCCAAGTGGTATTTATGGTCTCTACATATGTGGAATGACTGTAAAATGCTTTAAGACCAACAATATGTGGATGCAGGATCCAAGCAGAGAATGAGTGGAAGTTTGAGGAAGATACACTGTTTTGTAAAAAATTTGAATGCTGAGAGCTTCTGGTTGTTTTCTTTTGCATTTATTTGCATGCACGTGTGTCTTTACATCAAGAGAGGGAAGCAAGATCGCTTGAATGTCTCCTCATTGATAGAGGATACAGTGCCAAGCTGAATAAACATCTGCCCCATAGCAGGGACACTAAAAAAAGGAGATTACCTGGAATAATTGAGATTATAATTGTTACTTCAAATAAATATAATAAAAGTAATGGTCCTCAGAAGTGATTGGCACTAAACTTTGCTATGCTTAGTTGTGCATCAGTCATGCACAGTTATTTAGGGCTGTAATAGTAACTCTAAAAGGTAACAACGGTCAGGATGTTCTTACTGTTCTGGGTAACCTGAAAAATATAACCAGGTTTTCTCTTTGACCTTATGGCTCTGACATATATAGAGATAAATAAAGGATGGGACAAAGCTTCCTTCCTTCCTTCCTATTATGCTCATTTTCAGCGAAAGTAAATAACTTATATCAGAGAACACCAAAACATATGAAAAAACTTTTGACTTATTTAATCCCCATTTATGTTTAAAAGAGTCACATTACAGCACCAGCTGTAGAGACAATCATTGAACAAATAATATGTATAACGCAAACTCTAGAAACAGGACCAGGAAAACAAGAATAGCAGACACAACTTACTCTAAAGCAGGAAAGCAGATGATAGGGTAACACAAGTCTCAATATTGAAAATGCTTTTGCTCATTTTTATGTATTAGGTGATCTGAGAAAGCTCCAGTATGACAAGATGTTAAGCAAACAACAGTAAGCAAAAGTCCTGAAGAGGGTGAGTACCCCCTGGAAAAGAGAAGACAAACACAAAGAAAACCCCCCAAGACCTTGAAACATGGGCTGGGAGAAAAATATTTCAAATAGGGTAGTGATTAGGGAAATTATCCTATTGCAGTTTAGTTAAAAATGGATGTCAAAGAGAAGAAAATAAAAGCTGTATCATGGCATGCGCCTTTTATTCTGATCACAGACATTTTATTTCATTTTTATCTAAGTTCACCACTACCTTACATTTTTATTTTCTTTTTACCTACACTTCCTCAAATATGAAACTGTCAGTGTGTTCTTCAAATATTTGTATTCTTTTTAAAAGAAATAAATTCTTTTGTAATACAGCTTGTAAAAAAACAGTAAGCCTCCTAAGTTAAAATATTTTTACCATTTATTCTTGAATATAGACAAGTACATGTTTATGCACTTCTAATTTCTTGATTGTCATACAGTGTTTCACGCAACAATTTTTATTCTATGTACTGTGTTAGACGTCAGCAATATGTGTATTCGTGGACTGTTGACTGCAGAAGCTGTTCTCAGAACCCAGCCTTTCCGTGTCCAATAGTAATGACAACTGCCAAATCTATAAAGCTGTGTTACTGTTAATTATATTAACTAGAGGTGCTACTAGCAAGCCTTCCACCACTTGCAGTTCATTCATGTTGAGCCATATTTCTTCTCTAGTTGGTTATTTCTTGACTATAATGGGTTTTTTATATATTCTCTTTCAAGATTCATTGAAGAGCTTTTTTGTTCCAAATAAGTGTCAGAAAATGAAATTCCATCCTTCTTTAGAAAAACATGAAATGCCTGTTACACTGCTGCCACTCATTATTTCCTTTAACTTTTTAAAGAAACCTTGCCCTTGAGTGTTAATTGCATTTCCATTAACAAACATGCACAACTCACCATTATCCCTGCCAGCCATTAGCTGTCATGATCAGAAATGAAGACTAATGCTAGTTATAGCATCTTAAAAACAATCAAACACTGCCACAGCCAAATTAGCTGATAAGGAAAGTAATTTTAACTTGAAAGACAGCCTTTTGTTGTCTGGAATGTATGATACAAGTGTGATCGGATTCTGATGTTGATTAGTTGCTCTCCTTTCACATTATTTGCAGTGGCAGCATAAAAACCTTATTTGAAGATGCAGTAGTTTTTCTTAAGGAAGAGCTGGAATGAGGCATCGTCCTGGTAAACCTAGGTTCTAGATCCTAAAACTGTGTTTTGGTCTTTGATATATTTCTACTAGAGAAATAAAATCTTCAAAAAAACCATTGTAACTACAGGCAACACAAAGAATGAGATTTGGTCTACAAACCATCTAAAACAATACCAAAAAAAAAGACACAGGAGAATGGGTTTCTCTAGTAAAAGAAACCATGGACTTTTAATTCAGGGCCAAACTCCTCATTTCATTGATGGAACAGGAAGGGGGAAAATAATAAGAAACAAGGTAAAAGTTTTCAAATGCACAAATATACCTTTCACTTTCAAAATGTAAAGGGCTTCATTCTTCATACAGGCACCAAAGACTGAGTAAAAGAATTTGGCATTCCCCTTTGCCTCCCATCAAAGGGAATCAGAATTCCCACAGCTGTGATGCTTTCCCTGGCACTCAAGTTGTGGCTATTGCTGATGCAAACAGAAGGACAGTAAGACTCCTGGATGGCTTACACGGCTTTAATACCATGAACAGACCTAAACACTGTTTGCTTCCATTCACGCCAAACCTGGATGCATGAGATAAGTTATATGAACTGGCCAAATCCAAACTTAAGCTCTTACCACTAGGGAAGCTGGCTGACAACGTTTAATCTCTCTTATGAGATCTAAGACTAATAGGCTAGATTTTTATAGAGCTAGCTAGAACTACAAAGAGTAGTTAGAATTAGAAATTCTTTGAGAAGAATAATTAAGAGTGACTTTCCAGAAGTTTCCTGCTTATTTAGGAGTCCATTGCTTAATTCCTTGTAGATTAAGGGGATTAACATTGTTTCCTTTCAATAAAACAAACCTGTTTACTCTCCAAGTAATCATTCTTTCAATCAATACTTATAGCAGCAGCTTTTTCCTCAAGGAAAACAAAACAAACCAAACCTTAATTATTTCATACATTCCCTTAAACGATCTTCTGAGATGTTTTTCATAAAAGAACTAATTATTTCCATCAGAATTTGGGTAGTCTAACTTAATACTTTATCTTTTATTTGCATTTAGAAATAAATAGTAGCGACTAAGGATTACTTTTTCCTTTAAGAAAATTTCACTCTTATAAAGAGAACAGTTTCTCATTTAGAATTATTTGTTTCTGTTAATTGTAAATCCTGCAGATCCTACTCAACAACTGTTGGTTTTGGCAAACCTCTTCTGTGCCAGTATATGAAGTTTCATTTCAAGCATAATCTTCTTTTACCTTCAAATACTAACTGAAATAAAAATACCAGCATATGGTGTATCTATATCCATCACAACTTATAGTTTTGAACATAGAATCATTAGGGCTGGACTCTGACCAATACCACCATTCCCACTAAACTGTATTGAGGAGTGCTACATCTACTCAGTTTTTGAATGATTCCAGGGAAAGTGACTGTACCAAATCCTTGGGGACCTGAAGATTTTAAATAATTGTAAAATCCAAGCTACTTGTATCTATAGTACTTTTTTACCAGTTCCCCAGGTGGTGTTTGAAAGAGCTTTCGTCATATATGATATGAGGTTTCTTTATACTGAGGATATATCTTTTTACTAGAGAATCTAACATATTTTATAGAAGAATTTTCCATAAGAATTATTCTTTTTGCCATGGATCACTCCCTAACCATTATTTGGATAAAGTTTGAATCAAAAATAATATAGTCACTTAAAGGTATACCTATTTTCTCTTAAAAACTAACTCCAATATTGGTTTGGGGGCAGGATGAGGAGGAATGTTGATGTTTTTATACAACCTGTACTAACTGCTGCTCCTAAGACTGAATTCTTCAAGCTCTGCTCTGTGCACCATGCTCTTCCCAAGGTCTCTCCAGGCACCCTACCCTCTTCATGAAGAGTATTTAATAAAATTTATTTCCTCCATATTCCTAGATTTGAACAATAATTAAAAAAAAAAAAAAAAAAGAAGAAGCCTACATGCCTGCTTTTCCTCTCCTTTAGTATGCCAGCTTTTTTAAGTCTGAGATCCAGAGAACAATAGCACTTCACTCTCTTTTGAAGAAACACAACCAGGGATGTCCTAGTTGAATACTAAAAGTTAAACAACCTAAGTTCCATGGTCATGGAAATTCTTCAAGGCAATCAACTGTGTTCTTTCCCCTCAGAGAATAGAAATAAAGTAAATTTGAAAATCTCAGTGTTGAGAGTACAAATTTAAATTAGGAATGAATAGTTATCTCCCATTACCTGTAGTATAGCCTTTCCCTATTGCAAGGAAGGGGAAACAAAATTGTCCCGTAATAATGTGTTAGTTCCCACATCATCACTAACTGAAAAATAGAATACAGAAAAAGAAAATATCCACTCAGCAGTGTTGCCTGTAGTAAATGAGGCTTTTATTTCCTTATGCTTCTTGTTCCCTTTAATTTTGGTTTTCACACATATCCGTTATTGCGTTATTGGCTATTCACCATGACAGTGAAGTTCTGTTGTTCTGACCAGACTTTGGAGGTAAACAGCAGGAGTTTGGTGATGCTCATGAAACATGTGAAATATGTAAAATTCCTGGGCATGCTGATACTTAAAAAAATAAAAAGCAATCCCATACCAGAAGTCTAGCTGCTGTCCTTTCCTTGAAGGAGTTAAGAAAAAATAAACCCACAGTATTACAAGTTCCTGATGCATTTGTACAATAGTATCTGCAAGACTGATTTGTCACCTGTGTGGGCTGAACATGATAAATTGCTTGCTTGCTAAAATTCAAGACTACTGACAAGGAATTTGGCCTCAGGACATTGTTTATTTCCTACAAAAGCTTTAGAAGGTCTTTGTATGTGCTTTGTCAATCAAATATGGGCCAGGAAATCACTGTGCTGAATTCTAATGAAGAGACTAATCCTTTGCAAGGAATGTGCTCACCGTCCCCAAATTACATATCCATACCTATGAGTCAGTTGAACTTGAGCTCCTAGATTGCACACATAATTCTGTCATCTAAGACCCAAACTCATCCCCTTTCGTGTGAAAAATTCTCTTTTACGTCAACAGCAATATCTCTGGGAAGATAAGACAGGATCTTCAGGTAATAGTCAAACATATCCATGAGGTTTTTTTGCAGTATTTGCTAGCCAATTGTAAAGGTGACAAAGATTTTTACACCTGTTTGGACTATGTTCCTGATTAATTTGAACACAGATTAGCAGCACAAAAGCCTTGGAATAATACTGTCACGGCAAAGTAGTCCTACGCATTTGAAACGATATTATGAATATTCATAATAGAGAAAAACTATGCAATAATCCCCAGGAGAGTCGAAAAGATATAAAAGGTGGCCTCCAAAACATCCTGCAAAGCATCTCAAGATACCAGATATCAGGGTACATGAGGGAGAGCAGGGTAGAGAGAACCCCTACCACGGAAAGCCCCTAATATTGTAAATGTCTTCAGATTAAAAATAAGTCCACTTTAGGCAACTGAAGGAGTATTGATTGGGCCTCAAAATTTTTTTTTTAATTGTTTTTGTTTTTTTTTAAATTTTAATAACTTTCAAAGACTTTTTCAAAGCTACAATGTCCATGCATCCCACATCATTAGACATTTTCTCATATTTCTCCGAATCACCTGGCTATCACCAAATTATTGATGGTTAAACATAAAAAAAATCAGTAGAAAGGTTAAAATCATAAAGAACATGAACTCTTATGAGAACAAAAAAAGCATAATGGAAAACAAGCATTGACCACAAGTGGTTTTAAACAAGACTGAGGTTGTGGGCTAAGCCAGTTTACCACCTGTTTTTTGCAACAAGCATAAGAAACATAATAGAAAACAACAGAACCCTTCATGGAATTACAGGTACAAACAAAAATTAAAAGACCAGATCTCACCACTTGCATGAGGAAAAAGTAATGCACATCCACATGTGGACACCCTTTCTAAAAAGAGGAAGAGGGGAAAATACAGCTTTTCCTTTTCTCATGGCAAAGTTTTGTCCATGGTCTCTGTACATGCCTACACAGAAAGAATGGTGTTTAAGTGGTCACTTAATCTACTGACTTGGGACAACTGGAAAGGAGGTCAATCTGGTCAGGATGCTACAGCAAAGTGCAAAGATAAAAAGTTGCATTGCTTTATTTATAGGGAGGCAAACACTCTACAGACAGAACAAAGTCTTTATTATGATCTACAACAGAAGAAGGTTCTGTTAGAATAAAAGAAGTCAATGGCCAGGGTGATGTGCCTTATCTACAATAGCTCTTTAATACACTACAGTGGAGCCTGGTATTATGAATCTCATGCCTCAGGAACACTTACATTAATAGTGTGAAATGTCAAATAGCTATCTGCCAGGTGTGAGCCATTAGGTCTCTGTGATTTGGTGCACTCTGATACATCCATTTGATGCAGGGTGCAAATGTAATCAACTTTGATTATGATGTGCTGCTGTGGGCACTTTGGGAGAGGTTGATTTATTTTTAGATGACTGCATCTCTTGAACCATTAGAGCTCTCTTGCTGAAAATCACTGTGTAACTAGTACTGGAGGGCCATTGATACACAACCATCATGTGCTATTTCTACATAGGAGGCCTAAAACAGGTGGTATTGATGTGCTTCAATTTTTCTGAGGGCTCCACTAGAATAGTTTTATAGTCATGCAGGATGGATATTTTATTAATTTACATAATGCATCTGACCATTCAATATATCTTAAAAAAAAGAATGGAAATTAATGTAAGTCGCTCTGGACCAAATTAATTTCTTCACAGATCCAAAAGTAATGGTTTTACTGGCAACTCACTTGGCTTTATTTTGAAAGGGCCTTGCAGCATTTCTAATAAAAATTTCATACCTGCTTAGTGAATTACATAAGAAAACCTTGCTGCCCAGTAACTAGCCCATTAAAACTCTCACTAACAGACTCCTCACCAAGCTGTGAACAGAACACCGCTTAAGGTGTTGCAGAGAGTGGTGAAATTACTCTCTGCCAGCTACTGCAGTGCCCCCCATGCAGCAACCTGTCAGCAGGATCACAGGAGAAAATGGCAAGGAGACAGTTTTCAAATCACTATCAAACACCAATCTTTCAGCTTGGATATAAACTGCCTGTGTCCATGAGCTCATTCCACACCCTCAGCTTTCAGAGCAGATCTATTCTTAGCGAATAAAGTGTTGGAGGACCATCGTTATTTGTTCTTCGAGCCTTCCCCTTCTGCCCTGCAGCAGAGCTGCAGCAGAGCTACAACAGGTGTGAGTGCAATTCAAGTAGGGAGACAAAAATACCTGCTCTGAAAGTTGAAGGTTACAGTATAAAATACTTGGAGATCTCTAGGAATTAGTTCACCAAAACAATCTGAGGCTTTCTTTCCATCTTGCTTGACTTATCTATAGCTTACATTTCAGATTAAGACACAGTATTATATTAAAACTAAATAGAGGCTCCTGTGATGTATGATTCCTGAACCAGGAATAAACACAGAATAAACATAACTGTATTTGGTAGAAGATGATGTTAGGAAAATTTTGTCACTGAAAGCCAACTCTAGCCCAATATTAAAAAAAAAAANNNAAAAAAAAAAAAATTCCGTTAGTTCTAGGCAGAAGACTCCAGAAACTTTTATCCTTTCATTATTGATTGGGTTTCTTCTACTCTTTACGATAGTCAACTTGTCTTTGCTATTCTCACTGTGAGACCAGACATGGCTTTGTCCAAGTGCTATGATGAAACAGCAAGCTAAATTTGCATGATCCAAGACCTTCCAGAAGACATACCTAGATATGACAACAAAAAAGGGGTCTGGTCAAGCCTCAATGCCAGAAGCTATCCAAGAAAATTTTCATATGCTCACTGATATCAATTTCTCAGGACTTGTTTTCTTTTCTCTTTGAGGAGGATGCTGCTGGAATCTGCTTCCCCTTAAATAATACCTGTAGAGACTGCTGTTTAACAACAATTTACCCCTTAAATATGTGTTTCGCAGAGGCGAGGGGTGGAATGTGGTGGTTTTGATTGGTTCAAAACATCAGTAAAGTATTTTTAACATCTAGGAGAAATTTGGACCCCTCAGAAGCTGTTGTGGTAAGCCTGGAGAGGTGTCTGAGGGGTGGGGAGTGGCACAAAAAAGGCTCCTGTGTGTCCTGAGTGCAAGTTCTGGAAGTTTTACATCAAGTCCAGCAGAGCCAATCTCTGATGGCTCTGAAGGTGATGGACATGCTGCCGGCCAAGTTTGGGCCAACTGGAGGTGCTGGTTACGCCTCTGTGAAAACATACTTAAGAAAAATTCAAAACAAGGCAGGCACGCACTTCTTTCACTTCTTTGTAGTTGGAGGAGGTTGAGGTGAAAATATGTAGAGGGAAAACAGCATGGATAATGCCAACGTCAGTGAAGAAGGTGGGGAAGGAGGTGCCGGAGCTGAAATTCTCTGCTAGCCACGGTGAAGGCCATGGGGGGCAGGAGGTCCCCTGCAGCCCATGGAGTCCACAGGGGTGCAGAAATCCACACACAGCCCACTCCAGAGGAGCAGGCGGATGCCTGGAAAAGACTGTGAACCAATAGGAGTCTCATCTAAGAGTTAAAACTGCAAAAGGCCTTGACTGAGAGAGAAAGGCCTTTTCCTTGCTCCTGGGATGGAAGCAGCCTGGCCTCGGCTCGGGAGAATCTGCACAGCACCCTATGGACAAAAGGACTCACGTTGCAGCAGAATTCGGGTGGGATGTTGCTCGTGAGATTGAACCCATGCCAAAGAAGTCCCCAGAGGACTGTCTCTCGTGGGGAAGACTCCTGGCTAAGTAGAGAAACCCCTCTCCCTGATTGGACTGACCAGAGAACCCCTCAACCTGCCCCATGTCTGTGTTGCTAGTTTGGAAAGAGAGAAGGGGGGGTGAGTGCAGAGATTGCTTCTTAAAAGGGTGGGGGTGAGAGCAGGAGAACTGTCTTGAGAGAGAGAGAGATAAGTAGAAACAAAAAGTATTTGTAGTGGAGGAACTGTAGTGATGAACAGATTTAAGAACCTGCTCTGTGGACAGAAAATTACCCCACACTCTGCCCCTACCTGGGTTTGTTGGTTATAAAAGAGGAAAGGGGGTGAATACTATATATACTATGGGTTCGTAAGGGGGGGGGGAGGGGGGGGAGTGAACAAAATAATATATGAAAAGTGTATTTTCGCCTTGCATTTATCCTCCAATTCTGTTAGGTAATTAAATCACTTTTTTTGCAACTTTAAGCTTAGAGCCTGTTTGCCCTTTTTTCTTTTTCTGTTCGTCGTCCTACCAACCAGTGTCCTATCTCAGGTGACTCATGAGATTGGTGTGTTTTGTTTTAAAGTGTTTTTTTTTTTTTCTGTAGCAAGAGAGAGTTGAAGTGCCTGGCGTTTAGTCAGGGTCAAACCTTGACAACACGTTTCAGATGTGTAGTCTGCTTATCTTCTTAAATCTCACATTTTAAAACCAATTAAATAGCCTCAGATAGTTATTACGGACTCAGATAGCTATTCTTATTCTGGTTCAATTATTAATTCCTTTTAGATCAAATTTGCGGACAGGATCTTTGGGATTTATTATTAATTGTCTGCTGTTCTTTTTCATGTCTGCTCACATTTTATTTGCTGTTACCACAGTGTTTCAGGCAGTGAAAGTCGATTAGTATTATGAAAAATAAAACTATTTAAGTGCTTAGTCTGCCCCCTTACAATTCAATGGTTTCTACACCAACAAGAAAGACTGACCTTTACACTGTGTAAAGGGAAACCAGTATCCCAGTCAACCTAGGAACTCAGTCTAACTGAGGAAGTGGCCTGATTGAACAGCTGGCACTTCCTGAATCAAACAATATCTAGCTGACAGCATCCTCCTACAGGTCAATGTTCAAAGCTGTTTCTCATCTTAATAGTTTCAGAATTTGGAATGATCCAAATTTTCAATCTAATCCTGACTCCCAATGTGTTACAGAAATTTAAGAAGAGAGACAGATTTTTTTTAAAGACATCACCATTCACTTTCTCCTGATGAAGCATTGTGCTTTTCTGGGAAAGCTGTAACTGCAAGAATTCAGATTTATCTGCTTTGACAGCCAACAAACAGCAGCTTCTTCAGACAAACTAAAGCAACTTCTTCAGACAAACTAAAAGCACATTTTCAGACATGCATTCACCACTGAAGCAGCTGGCTGCCTTGCGTTTTGCTTCTTTGCTAGCCCAGTTCCATAGGGCTTGTCCAAAAGAGAAATTTAATCTAAGATGTGGATCCTTCATACCATTTACAATGAAAATAAAGTACTTAAGGAGTTTTAATTGGAGGTGATATAAATGGCTTGTTGGTTGTAAGACACCGAGTCAGTGTGGCTCACAAGCCAAGGAACTGAATCAGAAGGTCACGGCAGGGGTAGGGAGAGGACAGGATGATTCTTACAGCTCCTTTACCCTGGAGGGGGAGGAAAAAGGTGAAAGATTAAATGCTACCATAGCTTTTTGTCCTCCTGAAGCTGTTAACTCATAACTTTTGGACAACTCTAAACTTTACCTTAGTTTAAGGTTTTATGATTTTGTAGAACGGAGAGACACCAAAGGAAAAAAAAAACAAACAGTGTGTCCTCCATCCCCATTCTTTTAAAGTTCATCACGTCAACATAGAGACTCAAAGGTATTAAAACAATATCTTAAACAATCCCCTCCTAAATAAGTAATAATCTGTATACAGCAGCACAACAACATTTGTCAGAGAATCCTACTAAGTTGTGAATAATTTTTGCCATGTCATTGGGGAAATAAGACCTTTCAAATTGAATTAATGATGCTCTCATGCTAAAAGCTGCTCTGGGTCTTACTTCCAGTTGTGTAGCATTAAGAGTTGGCTAGTGGTTCACAAATTGCAGATAAATAGCATTCACAACCGTCATTATTGATGTACCTTGCTCATCTCAACTAAGAATTAAAACACTGTTAATTGTTTTGATATTTTTGTCCTTATTATTTGCAACTTCCATTTTTAAGACTAATCTGCACTAAAGCTTGAGTTCTCCTGGATGGCCCTACTTCCTGCTACACGTGGACAGTCACTGGAATCAGGTTATATAGCACTCTTTGCTTATCAGTAAAACCACAATGCCTGGTAATGTGTCTCTGCACAACCTTCTACTTCTAAGAAATAAAATGTTTTATTTAAAACACTACCAACCCNGTTCTAAGTACACCATGCCAGAATTCAGTGATACCAGTTTTCTAAAATCAACTGATAAGTAGTCGAAAACTACTGCTGGTAGCAATCTCTCTGTATGCATAATTCCTAAATCAAGTATATACATTATTCAAACAGAGGAAGATACAATTTACTATCAATAAATGGGTCAGAATCTGGATTTGAGAGAGTCCAAATCATCTCCTCTGAAAGATGACAATTTACATTCTGCACAATACAGAGAAACTGTCAAAAAAAAAGCAAGTAAAATTAAATATTTATGTTTTCTTGTGCACTGTCAAATATCCACTGTTTCCCATATCCAATATTAAGGGCAATGTTAAAGCCCCAATATTAGAAGAAAAAGGGATGAGCAGAAAGGACCCTGCTTGCTTTCAGCCTTAGGCAGAAACCAAATAATCACATTTTCAGTCTGGGAGCTCAACTTTTACTGATCGCTGGTATATATTGAAGCTACAGCAATTGCAGAGCTGAAAATTTAGGACAAACCCCTAGGAATCTTTGAAATGGACTACAGTTATCCACAGTGACACTTGCATGCCTCAGTTTACATCAGCTGGCTACAAGTGGGAGCCAACCCACTTTGATTAGGCTTCAAGAACAGTTCCTACCTGGAAATCATTATGTAAGTGAGCTGACAAGACAGTGAGTGGAAAACACAGCATTATGATCTCCATTTTACAAATGCTGGACAAAGCCTAGAGCAGATTTTAAAAAAACCGAACCACCTGTCAGGCATATAGAAAGTACATGGATGAGGTGGCTCCAAATTCAGAGGGGGAAAACACAAAAATGCTTTAAATTTCAGGGTGCAGAAATCTTTCCCAGTTTGGCTATTCAGGGTAGAGAAGTGGGACGGGGTGAGAAAATGCTGTATGGTTTTCATCCAAACCAATGTGAAAACTGATGACATTGAAATTTGTTAATTTAGGAGAAATTTCCAAGAGTAGAGTCACAAAAATGGAAGAGGAAAATATCCCAGGAAGCATGACCCAGTTCCTAAGATTTAGAACTTCTTCAACAGTACACCTTCAACAGCAAGTAAAAACCAAATCTGTACTCAGGCATTTGGCCTCACAGGTGAATCACAGTGCTCACTACAGTATCACCTCATTGAATAATTGCTTTGGGGTCATGGTTCTTTTTTTCTTTTTTTTCCTTTTAGAGCACTTCCATACTTTAATAAATTACATTTTTAAAAAATTGACAGACAGAAAAAGGAAGGTCAGATTAATTTCTTTAGTTGATGATTTAATATCAATGTGGGAAGTGAGATACTTGGTCTGAACTATTTTTATTGAACATCTTAAGAGACTTTCAGTAACACATCTCAGATTGCCATGGAATTGCAGAATCAACTAGGTTGAAAAAGACCTTTGACATGATTGAATCCAGCCTATGACCAAACACCACCTTGTCAACTAAAAGCCCTATAGCTTGGTAACTACATTTATTATTGACTTTTTTTTTTATTGAGCTAGTAAATAAGAAATTTTTTAAGAACTTCTTTCAACAGGAAAAAAAATAAACATTTGTCAATCCAAGAAAAACAAACCAGGTGACCTCAGCCACTCCTCATAAGCCTTCACCTCCAGACCCTTCACCATACTCATGGCCTTTCTCCTGTACTGCAGATAAACAGCTTGAAGAAATGTATTAAGGAGTATTAATAACCATAAGAAAGCCATTTCACAATGACATAGGAGGTCATGAGAAGCAAAAAAGCAGAGAAATTGTTTCTATGATAGAGGGATTTTATTCATGGTGCTTTCTTAGTGCATCCATTCAGCACATCCAATAGAGCAAACTTTGCATAGGCTACAGAATTAATTTAGGTTAGCTGGTCTAAAGAAGCTTATTAAAACCTGCAGTTTTTTACCATACTTAATATTCCTGCTGTTTTCAATGCCCAGTCCCAGAACCATATCAATTGAAAGGAGCTGTGAAATCCTCCAATTCAGCCTCACACAAGTATAACCTCCCTAGAAGAACCTGCATTTGCAGGATGTAGCAACACCACAAAGACAAAAAGTTTGAAATACTAAAATGATTTCTAGAATAGCAGACTAGTGCAGGGAGTGGGGGTAACAAAGATATTTGGGCTGCTTGACCAAGCATCAGCTTGCAAGTTTTGTAACCTATTTTTTTCCTTTCTTTCTTTCTTTAATGTTATTCTTTCCTTCTTTTCCCGTATTGCCACAACAACAAAGTAGGGCTAGAGTCCTGTTAAGGAAACTTTCCTGTCGCACCATGCCACCCTGGCAGTCACACTCACACTGACTCTGCTGGGACAAAAGCCCCTTCAGAGCAGGTGACACCATGGAGCTGATGGTGCCCTGGACTCCCTACACACACCACTTCCACAGGTCAGACAAGGCTTCCTTAATGCCTTCACGCCAGCTTTCCCACAGCAGAGTCCCAGACCTTTGGATCCATCAAATAATTTAATCATGGTACAGTAACAAAATAACAGCTCAAGCTGGGTGCCTCCGAGGAGGGACCCTGAACAAACCCTGGGTTTTTATATCCTCCCAGTCTAAGCGCAGGGAAAGTCAGGGTGCTCAGCTCCTGCCGTGTTGTCACCTGCCTGCGCCGCAGGTCCCCAGGCCCTGTGTTATGCAAAGGGTCTGCATCAGATCACAGCCTCTTGCCTGGGCTCCCATCACCCAGAGCTCACCCTGCAGCTGGCACACCCTGCTACCTGCACTGAAAGAATTCTTAAACAGCCTGTAATATTAAAGCATATGGTGTCTTTGCGAGAAAAGCATAAAGCAAGCAGTGGTGGGAAGGGAAGGAAAAAGGAGCCCCCATACACTCCCAGGTTCAGGAATACCTAGGCCCAAATAAAATAGTCAAATGCCACTTGCACAGAAGCAAGTGGTCTCACCCACTTGTCCAGAGACTCTGAAGCTGGGAGACGCAGAATGAAAGGTTCATTGAGTTTATCATGAGAAAAGAGGAGCCAGGACCCACACAGAGCATTTTGACAAGACTAAGGTTCTGTCAACATGAGATTCATCCTTCAATCACAAGAATTCTTTGCACCGCCCCGACTCTATTCATTACCAAAATCAAATCATTGCTGAGACTGACTACTCAAATCTCATTCTGGGACAGCTCTGAATGGTTTTGCCCTATACCAGGTAAATTCATGCACAGACCTTTAATATTTAGTTCCATGCATGTCACTGGGGACACTCACCTGCTTAGAACTAGGGTTTAATTGCTCTGCTACAGCAAGGTTAGATTACTGAGCATTTTATGAGATAATTCAATATACAAGCAACATAGAAGAGACCTTATTTAAACATAACATCAAGAAGTCTAAATATTTGGTTCTGAGTTCATAAGCTCCTGACAGCAGAGTTATGGTCCTTGTTTGGTATACTTCTGTACATTATAAAGGACCATTAACAGTTACAGTGCTATACAAATGATAAATGATGACACAGAACACTAACTGCCCATATTTATGCCAACGCATTTAGTCAGGATGAACAAGAAAGATAACTCTTAAAAAAATCACTGAATATATGTAATTATAATGAGCTATTCACAATCAAAACCATGTCCTTATTAAAATCTGTCATCTAAACCCGTATTTATTTTTCCCTCGTAGAAAAATATTTACAGTTCTTGACAGTTAATTCCCCATTTATAGATTATGAAACATTGCGACCACTCCAAACCTGTGGTTAAATACAACCAGCAGAACTCTCTATAGAAGTATTTGGCAGTTCCAGTGAACACACAGATATGGATATGAAAACAAGACTCTTGTCCCTTCCTACCCTTCCCAGTCCAGGACTCAGAATATGCACAGAAAAGATGAGAGCATTGTTTAAGCACAAGACACAAATTCAAAACACTTTTTCAATCATCTGCCAAGCACTTTCTAGACAACTTACAGCGAATCACTTTATGATAAAACAGAAATAACACCATTACCCTGCCTTTTAAAAAAATATTGAATTTACTGAAAATATGAGGCACTCTGTCCACACCATAGAAATACCAATAAATTGTACACTGGGAATTCATTCGACCATTACTGATTTCCATTCTTCTCCTTAATTTCTTAATGCCACCACTACTGGTCTGGTGATGAAAAGTTTGAAAGGACAGAGCCAAGCAAAAAGGGAAACTGATAAAGCAAAGCAGCTGCAAGATGAGCATGGCGGCCTAGCTTGTACAGATGACATTATTGATTTACTAAAAGAATAGAATATAGAATGGAAATAAGGAATCATCTATCATCCTTTCATCATTCATCACCTCCTCGTTACCCTAAAGAGTGAGTTGCTAATTTTAGCTGACTTTTGTAAGGCACCTGCCCAGAAGGACTCAGCCCAACAACGTCTGATTTTCAGTGGGATACTCCTTTTTTTTATCAGTTTTGTGAGCAAGTTTAAATATAGGCATAAGAAAATAATTTGACAAAGAGCAGGCTGTAAAGCAGTAGCTCTTTGAAAACATGAAGCCCAAGCCTCCCTGGCTATGTGTGACACTAACTTTCACCTGCTCCAAAGCATTTTTCTGGGCAGCACAGGGAACTTAACACATTCTTTTATTTTGGAAAACCTCAGCTGAGTACTATTCTGCATTCCTGAGAGTATGCTGAACCATGGCTTAAGAACCCACGGTAATCAAAATGATTGCTGAGAAGTGAGATCACCCCTACTTCTGTACTCTTAGTTCATCATTCTCTGCAATGGCAGGGGAGCAATGGGATTAGGAATACTCTGACCTTCCAGGGTCCAGACACACACCTTCCTCAATTCCCACAAAGGTAAAAAAAATCCAGAAATAGCATTTAGTAATCTAAAAAAACTCTTGGTTTAGACCTACTCATAGCACTTATGTAGATAGTAGATGTCTAAAAGATTTTCAATCCACTGCTTCAGGATAGAGCATACATAGTAGGATCCCTAGTCAGGAGAACCCTTGATACAGCCTTGTTAGATCTTTTATTTACAAGGGATGCCCCAAAGCATACCAAGAGGCTTTTACAATCAGATATATCTGGGTTTTGTTGAAATTAAAATCAGGATATTTCATTCTTTAAGTCATAACTTGAAGTGACTACATGAAACCACAACAAGGCAGAAGCATTTATGAACAATTGCTTTCTGTTCCACAGGGTGCTTGCAGATACATCCCTGCTTTCAAGCTTCATTTGAGTTGACTTACCAACTGTGTGAGCCGAAAATCCATCAACATTCTTTGACAGTTTCTTCTGTCTATTTCGAAATCTGCTTATCTGCTTCTTACATGAACAGGACACTTCCAATTCAGCAACTTTTGCCATTTCCTCCAATATTTAGAAAAAAACCCCAAACAAATCTCCCTCCAAGAAGGACTCAGCTGCACCAATTACTTTAAGGTAAACAGCAGAGGTGTTAACAATTGGACCAAGATTGTTTCCTTATGGGCTCCTAAAGAGACCCATAGCATTTGCTTCTACTACTGCCTGAAAATACTTGCAACTCCAATTTACATTTCTAAGTGTAATAAAAAATATTCATATGCATCTTGATTGGGGCATTTATTCTTGCTTTAGTCTGTTTGTGATAAGAGTGAATTTATCCATGCTGTTAATTATTCATTTTGTATCTATATGACTTTGTGGAGATGTATGTTTCGTGTAGAAAACTTAACATTAACTTTACACGAACCTTAATTACAACTTGAAGATAAACATTACTTACTTTCATTTTTCAAGCATGCTTTAGCTACAGTTCACCATATTTAAAGCCCCAATATTAACAGAACTGAGCTAAGAGTGCATTGGAAAAGGGATTATATTTCATTAAGAAAATAAAAATACATATTTATAGTAGAACACATTATAAAGACCAACCCAATTGCATCTATATAATCCCCATCATGCCTATGCTCATGTTTGACTTTTCTGAGCATAGTTCAAAATATTCTTATCACGTTGGCAGAGTGACTGACTGATCATTTTTATATTCTATATCTTCTATGGCAGTATACTTCTTATAATTCAAAATTCAGAAATGAGTCTTTGACAGTTCTTCCACATCTACTGCTTAATATTCACCACTGACACAAACAAATGCAGTGGTAGTTTAGAAGGAACTTGTGCTTAATGGCTATTTTTGTTGCATTCAAAATTCTGCCCTTGGGGTTTTTTTCTCCCTGTTAAGTAAGTATTCTGATTACAGCACTAAAAATGGCCATTGTGCCAATGGCATTGTGTTCCACACCAAATGAAACCCCTGCAAACACAAGCTACTTCATTAACAACAACAAAAAAAGTTAAAAAAAAAAAAAAAGAAGAAAGAAAAAAAAGAATTGGGGGAAGTTATGCAGAAATCCTTGGCAAAAAAAAATTTCAGCTACTGGTCTTATGAGGTATAACTGAAATAAGTAAATCTTTCCATGATACTTCATTCATCTAACATATGAGTTCTTCTTTTTGAAGGCTTAGCTAGTTCCAAAACTAATTCATCTTCTTTATTTAATGCTCATGCTCAAAGACTGCAGAGACTTTGATAACTGAAAATAGGCTGAAATGTATATACATATTTATTTAAAATATTTGAAAGGGTACATGAAATATCAAGAGCCATGGTGTGATAAAAGGCTTCAGTGTTTTCTCTTGAGGACTCTTGAGCACCAGTTTGATCAAAGCACCCCCTTCTGGTAGAAATCCATACATTGGCTGCAGATCGGCTAAAACAGCAATTTGCACTTTGTTTATGGATGTAGAATATTACTATAATTCTCTTTGGCAAGCTCAGCTTCCTATAAATTCTGAAAACTATGTAGAAAATGTAAATGTGATTATATGTGCATATAGAATTATCAAATGGATTTCAAATATTTTTATCTTTTGCTCACTAATAGTATCTTTCACAAATATAAATCTTGTAAGAAAAGCCATAAAAGGTTATATTTCATAAGAACTGTTGCTACTCATACATTAAAAAAAAAAAAATTTGGACCTTTTTTTCTGGGAAACCTAGCTCACTGAAAGAGGAAAATTATTTTGCTTCCATTTAGAAGTAATTTTTCATTAAAATTTAGATTGTTGGCATCTTCCTAAAGCATTTCTTCTGCAAAAATACAAGCAGTACCTCGCCTAATTTACTCTAAAGTTGAAAATATTATGCAGTCTCTACACTAGTGATGAATATGATTAGGTTATAATGAGCATTCATACTACAAAATTTCCAATACTTAAAAAGAATCTTTACTTTGATTTTGACCTTACAACTTTTACTCTAATTTAAAATAATTGCCAAAGCTCTTCCTTTTTTCTTTTTTCCCCGAATGGAAACCTATTTTTCTGTTTTTCAAAAACCCAGCTACTTATACTGCAAGGGCTATTTGCATTCGCTGTAACTATTTCCACGAGCATGTGGTCTGTTGCATTCAAATTGCAGAAGAAGATGAGAAAACAGATGATTCTAATTCAGCTTCTCATGAATTCTGCAAAAGTAGAAAAGCATCTGGTGGGTATTTCTTTCTTGCGTCTCTTGACGCCTTCGACAACAGAAGGAAAAAAAAGCCACACCAACCACTGCTGTTACCTACAGTGCCAATCAGCACAAAAAGGCAGAGAAGTGGGGCTGGGTGACAGTGCACACATGTCCTGAACCAGCCAGGCAGAGCTCAGAAAACAGAAAAACAAAACTATTTCTCTTGAGGAACAGTGCATGATTATTCCAGAATTATAATTTTTCTCTGAACTACTGCATGAAAAAAAACCAAAATGAACATGATGTGTGGCCAAAACTTTAGCCAGTGTTCCTGGAGTTTTATCCACCAATTAAAATGGACTTGCTGAGATGAGATTCCTTGAGTGAAGATCTAGGTAAAATGTGATACCACCACCATACCTGCATAAGGAGCAAGCTGTCTTCTTCAGGCAAACAACACTGCATTTTGGGGACAGTATGAAAAGGTTCTGGGTTTTTTTGACTCAAAATATTTGAATCCCCCATCAGAATTTCTCCAAAAAGCACTCTTCAAAGCTTTAATTTTTTTTTCTTAAATCACAAGTATCAGTCACAAATGTTTCCTTAAAATATTACATGAAAATAAAAGCCTTGACTTTCTTCATGGAAATTCTCTCCAATAAAAACATGTGAAGCATTTCATTCTATTAATTTAAACTAAAAATAAAGATTATCTTAGCTTCTGGTAAATCAGATTCCTGAAATCAAGCTGAAATAGTGTAAATGCTTTTGAAACTCATAACTAACAAATATTTGGAAGTAAAAGAATTAGAAAACCATTCAAAAACACAAATTACAAAAGAACAATATTTTATTTTGAACAACTCTCTCAATTTCAAAAGCAAGATCTATCCAAAGTTCTAAAAAAGATCTATCCAAAGTTGTAAACTTCCTTTCTTATACACAGTTTCTGATTAAAGATTAGCATTAGCAGAATAAAAAATGTCACATATATTTACATAGAAGGTTACCATGCCCGCAACCTTCATATGCCATGCATGTCACGTACAAGCCTCAAATTAACCTTATGAGTAGAAGCATCTGACAATGTATATTTTTGTATCTGCATGTTCTCCTTCTATATGATGAAGTGGAATCCCACTGTGCTGGTAGAGAGATAATTTCCAGTTCATTCCGTGCCATAAGGATATGCCAGTAATGTAATAACACTGACAAAAGTGTCCATAAAAAACATTTCTTTATGAAAGAGGGAACTGAAATTATCCTGTCCATAAACCTGTAGGTGTTTATCCCCTGTAGGGATCTCAAATAGGAAGGACTTAACAACAATATGGTTTGTCATTCAAAAATATTTTGACAAGCATTATATCTTTAAAGAGGATAAGCTAAGGTGGCTTTTATGACCTATGTTGTTTTCACTGCACATTAGCAAAGTGGGAATCACTGCCCGGTTCCTAGGTTGCTCCCTGTGATGGCAGCTTACAGTGCTGCAGGGGTGAAAAACATGGCTGGCAAAGAATCAGCCTGCTCAGCTGGGTACCTATACCCGTGTGCTCATCCCTAGAGCACTGGCTGAGCTCTGCAAAGACAGCAGTGAAGCCAAAGGCAAAAGAGCAGCAAGGTTAGGACAGTGTTTGCTTCTTAGAAGGAACCTGTATCCGCAGTCCTGCCTTTCAACATGTGCCTGCAACTGCATGTCCTGAACATGGACAGCCAAGTATTGCAGTACCTGAGGACCCATTCAGAAAATGCCTGAAGGCAGAAATAATCGAAGTTCAGAGCAGGGAATAAAGTATTGAAGAGACACTTTGATCTGCTGTGGACCTAGGAAGGTTATTATGGAGCTTATGGGTTATTTCTGAGAATGTGGGAAGGAGACATACCTCCATTCTGGAGCCTTCTGAGGTTGGGGGCAAACTGTTCTTGATTTCAGCAAGTTTTGGATGAGACACTTAGTTTTCCCTGTGCTGCTCATGTTTTCACCAACTACTGATGTTCTCTTATGCGTCTCTGAACTGGTAGACACAGGAAAATACCCTGTAGTGCAGATCATTAGGTGAACAGGAATGCTGACATAGAATAAATGCAGAATTTCTTAACTCTGAGAAACTGTAATTGAAAACGCACAGATATAATTAGTCAGCCAGTAACATGGAGGCTTATGTGCACTAGAAGAAATATGTAAACCCAAATAAGACACAAGTACGTTAAAAAAGGCATTTTCTTCAGAAATATCTCAAATCCTACCACTTTTCCTTTGCAGTCTGTAAAAACCTAGTCATCCTGAGCGTCTCCAAAGTGAACATAATCAGATAAGCCTGGAGGTTTGCATTGGAGGGCAAATAGTCTGTTTGCAAGGAGTTACTATGCACCAAGATGTTTTAATGTTGTTTTTGGAGAGAAAATGTTTTCTACAGCCTGTGTTCCCTATAGCATCAATAAAAATATCTGATGATGCCATTTGCATCAGACTTTCTTCTATATGTAAATGTAATCAAGCTGCATTGTATATGGCTAAATTACTGTTAATTAGCGTTTGCTGAACATTTTTCTAATATATCATCTCAAATGAACTTTAAAGAATATGAAGTTATTTGACACTTTTTAGCTCACTGAACCCAACCTAGGAATAACTTCAAGTGTAGTAAATACACACAAAATAATAATTAGAGATAAAATACCTAAAACATCTTGTGCTTTCATAAGGTAGCCTATCATAGTTTAAATGTTTAGCAAACAGAAATACTGAAACCAAATTGTTACTGTTGAATGAAGTTTCCATATTTTCAAATAGTGAAAATCCATCCAATAGATCTGTGTTTGATCAGTCTGCTCTTTTACTTATTGTTAGTGAGCATTTTCAGGAGGAACTTCTACATTCAAACAGAAAGCTTTTACTTCCATACATGAAAAGTTATTTTTCCCTTTGAAGCATGCCCTGGCATCTATTGTAACAATCCTAGAAGAACTTTCTGCAACGTGGTGCACATAGGGACAGACACTGGTTTAGAAATCAGTGTCACTGATTTCTCATCTTTGCCACCAATCTGCTCTGCAGCTTCTATAAATCAGGTCATGTCTCTCACAGTTTCTCCCACAACCTTTTCCTTAAACTGTATTCTTTAAAAGCTCAGTGGGATTACAGGGCAGAGCTGGAGATGAGCTCAGCTCCTATTTATGTCTCCCTCTTCACCTGGCAGGCCTGTCTGTCTCAGTGGGGCAGGCACATGCACTCATTGCCACAGTCCTAGAAACCCAGTGAGAACGGAAGCAGATGCAGAGCAAAGCAAGGTACAGATCATAACTTATAACTTATCACAGTCTTATAACTGTGATTCTGCTCCAGTAAGGAAATTATTTTAAGCACTTTGAACTATTTTTTTTGTGTGGATGGTGTCTGCGCTACCTCAGCCATCAATACTAAGCTTGCTAACCCTAGAGCAATTTATGTTATCCTTCTCCTGAGGTGTCAAAATTTTTCTTTGCTAATTTTGTTACTGCTAAAAAACTTGGAACTGACCTTGAACTTTTCTATGAGAAAAGCAAAGAATGGGTAAACAAAAAAATTCTCACAAGGTATGCAAGCATCACAGGAGGGACGTTTTCCTTCCCCTTAATTTTTAGTGCATAGGAAACCAGGGGACACTGGTCGCAGCATATGGGCCACTGTAAGGTGTGTATCAGATAAGGAGGGGCTGAGGTGTCTTGGTCTTTTGTGTCTGGAGAAGGGGAAACTGAGGGGAGACCTCACTGAAGTCTATAACATCCTCATGAATGGAACAGGAGGGGTAGACACTGATCTCTCTGTGGTGACCAATGGCAGGACCCGAGGCAATGACTGATGGTGTCAGGGGAGGTTTAGTTGGATATTGGGTAGAGATTCTTCCCCCAGAGGCTGGTCAGGCACTGGAACAGCTCCCCAGGGAAGTGATCACAGCCCCAAGCCTGACAGAGTTCAAGAAGTGTTTGGACACTGCTCTCAGGCACATGGTGTGACTCTTGGGGTGTCCTGTGCAGGGTCGGGAGTTGGGCTCGATGATCCTTGTGGGTCCTTTCCAACTCAGCTTATTCTGTGATTCTGTGAAATACACAAAAATTGTGATGATGATAATGATAATAAAAATGCATGTCTCAGCTTAGATCCCAAATCAGTAAGTCTTGGAAGTCTATAGTGCTGGAAGCATCTGTATGATCTCACTGAATTAATATGCTTGATTAACAATCAAGCTGAGCTGGGCTGACAAACACCTCATAAATTCAGGACTAGAATTTTTGCTGAAACAATGAACTTCAAGTGAGCATTAAAAATTATTCATGGGTAGGGAATTTTAAATTCAGACTTATAAAACTGTGCAAAGGAAAACTGCTGAGAAACAAATTAATCTTTAAATAACAGAACAGAAAAATATGTGAATTCTCCAATCCCAAATATTATGCTATTATTAAAAATTGTTTATGAATATCTACTAGTGGAGAAGAGCTTCAAATAGTGTTCAGCAAATGCTTTTTCTTCCAATGATTTAGACTTCATAGTACTCTCCTCACATTCCTTTCAGAGAGATGAAGACATGAATTACATTGAATACATTATTAGAATTCAATTAATTTACTACGCATGGTAGTTAACAACATAAAGAATTTGTTTACTCGTTTTAAACAAATGATTACTTTCTCTTAATATTTAATCCTTTTTCCCCCAGTTGTCCATCTCAGCTATTCTAATTTTATAACCACAAAAACTGTAGCAGCTTTGTCTTACTTACTTGTTGCTAGGATTTTCTGTTGGTTTGTTTAATTTATGTATTTTCTCTTGGAACATCTTGTTTGGTAAGAAATCATTGTATTCCTTGACTGTCTTAGGTAAAAATGTCACGCACTAGTCATATCTCTTTTTTATCATTTATTCATCCTGGGATCAGAGAAAAAAAGTCGCTTTTTAAAAGCCCTCGCCTTTCAAACAAACAAACAAACAAACAAACAAANAAATCCTTAAAAACAAAAAAAAAAAAAAAAAAAAAAGGCTTAGCCAGAAGTCATATCCTCTCTTCCCTGAAACAGGGAATATATGTGAATTGGTGGAGAATGCATGCAAATACAAATAGTAATTTTGCAACTGAACAGGTTTTCGTTGGAAAATGATGGTTTGTTGAAGTCAAAATTTTATTCTGATATGAATTAAGAGGATATATGTACAAGGAGTAAACTTTTTTAGGAAATCTTGTTCAGAACAGGTCTCAAGCCAGAAGGGAATTTTGAAAGGTATTTGCTAGGTGTTAGCTATTAGGCAGTATATGAGGTGTTCAACTCAGATTTGCAGAAATTCTAAATCTCCTGCAGATTGGTAGCTGTCTCACTCACCTAATTATGGAGTCTTACATTCTAGCTCCTATTCTGGGTTAACAAAATTACAATTTGTTATACAGAAATTATTGGCACGATAAAGAGAGCTTGATTCTGTAGATGAGGGGCTAAACTGTCTGCCTGAGAAGAGATGCAGTATTGAGTCTTTGTTCAGAGCAAAGGCACAACAAAGATTTAGTAACCCAGATGAGTGTTGTAACCACTAAGTTATTAGCAACCACAAAAAAATCTCACATTTTTCAAAAGTTCATTGTTTGGTTGCCAAAAAAATTCTGAAGCCCTCAATACTTCAGCATCTGATACAATAAGCCCTGATGGAAATCATTGCAATATGGTTCAAATAACTAATGTTGGAGATTGGCCTTTTATTTTTTCTTTTGTTGAACGGGGGGTGGGGGGGGGAGGAGAACTGGCAGAGCTGACTATTGAATTATGCTGCCTTTCCACTAAAATCATGCGAAACCTCACAGAGCGCAAAACAACCTCCCAGTTCCCCCCACTTTTCACTTCAGTGGTCACTTCCTGCCTCACAACTCTCCCTGCTCCTATCCTTCGTCCCTCTGAACAGGGCTTTCCCTCTGTATTTCCAAAGTATTGCAGACAGTCCTTTCCACACTGAATCTTTCCTCAACTTTCCAGTTTAAGAAGTCACTCTGCTACTCATTTGAGATGGATCGAAAGTGCAAACCAGAAGCATGTCAAAGATTAAAGTTTTCTATGGATTTTTTTTTAATATATTACCCCTGAAACATTCTGTGAAGAAAATTATCTTCTCTCACTTTTCCAATTGCCTGCTTTTGATTATTTGCAGAATGTTTTGTACTTTTCCACAGCACACAGACTGATCTTTTCTAGTCAGCTAATGATCTGCTTCTTTCTGGTGTTAGTGGCAGTGAGATAAAAGAGGCCAAGGTCAACTTAAATGTTGAAAGTACAAATGCAGTGTATTAAATGTATATTTAACTCTTTTGTCTCAGTTCTGCTTTCAGCCATCCATGCAGAATGCCTTTTCTCCATCAGAGGTTCACTAAGCTAATGTGCATACGGCCTTATGAGATTTTTTTAAGTGTCAGCGTCTTCCTTTGCATTAGGTGAAATCAGAATTTCTTTTCATTGCCATGAACTAGGAATTGGGGAGAAATTTTAAGAAAGTATTACACAGTGTTTTAATTATTCAAATTATATTGACTGCAGAAGCAGTATTGTTGACAGGCTCTCTCTTCCCCTCTAATTTTAAGGACATTTCTGGACCGAAGTGGAAACAGAGCACTCTCCTCTATTGTTTTAACTCTTGCTTTTGTAAGCTTTGCTGTATTATTTCTGGCAAAAGCCTAAATTCTTTTTATAGTATCTCCAGGTATGAAATGCATGCTTTGCATGTCTTTTATCATCATCCTCTTTCTACAGCAGCTTCTGTTTTAGGTTTTGCTAAGAATGAAGAAAAAAATTCTAAACACCAAGATAGCTGAGCTTTGCAGCAGATTTCTTGAAGACACCACTGAACTTCCATTAATGAAGGTTTTAAGAAAAAGGTTTATAAATTTTATCAGTAATTATGTAGTCCTGATTCAGGTATATAGAACAGTAGACTTCTTGAGAATTGTATCAGTCAGTCCTAGTTTTTAACAACTTGCTTTCATCAAGACCTGAATCCATACAAGCATTCCATGTTTCTTGTACATTCTTCCCTGCCTGTATGTCCCAACAGCTGAAATAAGTGACTTCCAGGACTCAGATCTCACTTTTCTGCATTTTGTTCCATTCCTTCACTTTTGCCAGATCCATTAAATCTATTTTTTCCTACATCAACGTTCCTTCATTGCCTTTTATTGCATTTTTAATTGGTCCTTTCTCTGTAAAATTAACCATTATCATCACTTAACAATTTGCAGACTTGCCTTTTAAACTCTTTTTATACCCTGTTTTCTGACTGCTAAGCCCACATTCCTCACTTTTTAAAGCGTAGTTTGATTGTCTTTCTTCTTTCTTTGTATCTGTCCACCTAAATAGAAATTGCTCTTTACTTTCTCCTCAGTCTATGTAACTGCAAACTCCTTGAGCATTCCACAACACAGCTGAGTACATACTTAGTTTTTAATAGACACTTAAATGTCCTTGAGTTCAGTCAATAAAAGCAAACATTCAACCTTAATTAAATAGAAATTACCTTGAACAATAGTTTATTATTAGGCATGTCTATTAGCATTATGAAAAATCTGAACCATTTAACTTTGTTTTTTCTATAAAGATTTGGAGAAAAATTTGATGCACTAAGCCTGAAATACAGTGATAGAATATTTAGTAGGGTGCTAGTGACACACATAACTGTAGTTATCCAATGCAATTGTTCAGAGGCATCAACTTTGGACTTACAGATGTGAAATGTCACCCAGGGGTGACCTACCCTTCTGTAGCAGCAGCTGGATTTCTGCTTGCAAGTAGCAGTAGAGACAGGTTTTTAGGCAGTTTCACCCACAACACCTTTAACTGTACCTGTTTCCAAAGTGTATTTCTATACTCCTATCTATATCCTGATAAAAAGCCAAGAAAGAGGGTCCTGACTGTGCTTTCTCAAACATCTGCACAGGTCATGAAGGTCTGTACTGTTGCACTCATTTAGACCAGTGCATAGACCAGAAGCATGGTATCCCATATTCATTTCCTTAACCAAAATACATCTTTCATTTGTGTTCTAAGACAAATAACCATGCTGAAGTGATTGAAAAATACCTATAACCTTGTCTAAATTCAACAGCAGATACCATTTTGGAACTACACAGCTGCGGTGGTTTTGATTGGCCCAAAACATCAGTAAAGTACTTTTAACATCTAGGAGAAATTTGGACCCCTCAGAAGCT
Source organism: Grantiella picta (assembly GCA_013397955.1). NCBI lineage: Eukaryota > Metazoa > Chordata > Aves > Passeriformes > Meliphagidae > Grantiella > Grantiella picta. The sequence goes on from VZRM01006694.1 coordinate 331,958, forward strand.
GTTGTGGTAAGCCTGGAGTGGTGTCTGAGGGGTGGGGAGTAGCACAAAAAAGGCTCCTGTGTGTCCTGAGTGCAAGTTCTGGAAGTTTTACATCAAGTCCAGCAAAGCCAATCTCTGATGGCTCTGAAGGTGATGGACATGCTGCCGGCCAAGTTTGGGCCAACTGGAGGTGCTGTTTACGCCTCTGTGAAAACATACTTAAGAAAAATTCAAAACAAGGCAGGCACGCACTTCTTTCACTTCTTTGTAGTTGGAGAAAGAGGAGGTGGAGGTAAAAATATGTAGAGGGAGAACAGCATGGAGACGCCAACGTCAGTGAAGAAGGTGGGGGAGGAAGTGCTCCAGGCGCCGGAGCTGAAAACATTCTGCTAGCCATGGTGAAGGCCATGGGGGCAGGAGATCCCCTGCAGCTCATGGAGTCCACAGAAGTGCAGAAATCAACCCACAGCCCACTCCAGAGGAGCAGGCGGATGCCTGGAAAAGACTGTGAACCAATAGGAGTCTCATCTAAGAGTTAAAACTGCAAAAGGCCTTGACTGAGAGAGAAAGGCCTTTTCCTTGCTCCTGGGATGGAA
>VZRM01006694.1:337454-366849 GCA_013397955.1 Grantiella picta
AAAAAAAAAAACGGAGAAAAAAAGAACAATAATAAACAAAAAGGGGAAAAAATCAAGTATTAGACAGTGTACTTACAAGACACTAATAATGCTCAGGAGCCTCTTTGCTTCAGGCATAGTTGTGGGAAGCAGTTCCCAAACAGATAAAAGGGTGTCAATGGGTGCTTAACAGGAAATTCCGCTGGCTGCCACTAAATAGCTAATATAGATTGAAATTGTGTTAGGCATTTTGTGAAACTTTTTTGCCCCGGGTGGTGACCCTTAAGGGACTGATTCAGTGGCAATCACAGCCCAGGCAGTTCTTAGCAGCCAGTTCCATCAGACTTGTTGTGGCAGTGCTGTGGATAAAAGAGCTCTACCATGAATCTGCCAGTTCCAAAACAGGCTGATATCCCGCTGAGCACTAAAGCAACGTCTTAAATTATATTTTAAGGCAAACTTCTATATGAAAATGAATCATTTGAGTATGTATGAGAGCGCACATGAAAAGATTAAGTCTGGAAAACAAAAATAAAATTTCATTGCAATAACTCCTAGTCCTAGCCATATTTCTTTTAATTGCTCATTTCAGGACTTTATTAGAAATTCACATTGTACAGGTAAGACATTGATGTTTGGTATTATTAGAAACTCTCTATGGATTTTAAATGTAATTTGTACCTGAAGAAGTGAAAATTATTTCAGCTAGCTAGTTGCAGGACTTGAATTAGTTTGACATTAATTAGACTAGTATTATTCATTAGTTACAGATTCCTAGGCAGCAATTGACTGCACATTTTTTCCTATGGCAAAGTCTTAAAATATATTTCATAAAAGACTCAGTAAATTATTTGGTGAAGAAAAACCAGACCTTTCTGACACAGAATTAATCAGCACACAGCAAGCTACTGACTGGATGAGAGGATTATCTGTAACCACCTAGCAAAAAAGTGATTAAATTGGAACAGTTTTCCGTCAGGAAATGCTGATTCGACATAAAGAATATTCCACATATTTGCATCATCAAAATCTAATGAAAGAAGAAGAATCAAGTTTTCCCTAAATTTTAACCAGATGACTTTTTAATTGTCACTTTATCAGTGTTATTAATTGCAGTGATCAAAGTAAAATTTAAGAAATGCTACTGGGAATATTTAGGAGTAATAACTCTCTGATAATGTGGGGAAGGAGAAAAGAGGAACAAAAGAAAAAACCCTACACACCGCTATTCCACTCTGTTTCCCCTTAATGTTAAATGTTGTTTTGACATGTAAGTAGAAGTACTCTATTTAGAACATTTTTATAATAACATAATAATATTTATGAAAGTGAAAACATTATGCCATATTACTCATTTCAGAACAAAATGTCAGAAATTCTATTTTACAAAAAAATTCTACTGCAATTTTTTGTTACTATTTAGATGGTTTTTTTTATCTCTATGATATAGGAATTTCAGGCATTATCAGATCAGGTAACCCCTCTTTTGTGACATGTTAATGATACACAAGGCTTTAGCACACCATAATTCCCCTGGGGTTTTTAGGATTAGTGATAATGTGTCCTATTGTTTCAGATTACACCCATGATTAGCTTGACCAGGACACAAAATGTTCATCTTGTACTTGATCCACCAACGTACAAAAGTCACTGTGTGCCAACCACTAGCAGCAAAATATCATAAAACTACACTCAGAACAATACTTGTTTGTCAGCATGTCCTCTCTGCAACCTCAAATACACCAATTAATACGGTTACAGGTGGCCTCAGATAAAGCTGTAAAAATGACGAAATAAAAAATAAATTCTTTCACAACACAAGCTAGTTACATAGTTCTTACAAGTTTTGTAATGGATTTCTTGAAGTTCAGCTTCTTTGAGATAAATTTCTCAAACTTCAGACAGACAAGTATAAGCAGCTGAAAGCCAAACTGCACAAATCTCCAAGGTTTGCAAATTGGACTGAAACTGTTATGGAAACAGATTTCTGTTCTGTGTATTTTAAACTGCTGAGGAGAACTCAGTATTTAAGATGCAAACTGCAAGCAAACAAACAAACAGCCTTATTTTTCCAAGGGGAAAAAAAAAGTTAACATGGCTTGTTTGTTTGCTTGCTCACATTAGGATTTGGGAGAGATATATGGCAGATTTTTGGTTTATCAAATTGAGCTGACTCAGTCTTTATGCTATTTGTTACTTTTGAGTTGCAGAGACATATTTCCCTCAGTACTTCTTTGACGTGCCAGAACATTAACATACTGAAAGAAGTTGCATTCTGTATTTTTCTATTTTTTGTTGTCATTGTTGCTTTAAACGTATTTTGCCTCAAGTGGTCATATTGCTGATTAACATATTGACATAGCAATTTAAGGTTTAGTGTCAATAAGGTTTATTTTGCAGTAATGCATTAATCATATTATGCAATCACTCCTTCATATGTCCTAAAGAGATGTAAAACTGACAACAAGAGCTTGGGCAATCACAATCTCTAGAAAAGCAGCTAAAAAAAAAAAAGAAAAACAAATGAACAAGCTAAAAAGCATCCTAAAAAGAGTCACAATAAATTCTGTTAGGAAAATATTAACTTCTCTAGTACCCTCCTGAGCACAAGTACTTTTCCCCTCCACACCAACAGGCAGTTAACTGGCATGTTAAAAAGATACATCAAGACCTAATAAGGCAGCGTCATTAACATGATTATCACCTTATTAATAATTCACAGATTGGTAGAAGTACAGTACTTACGGGATTTTAATGCATCATTTTAAACATGAAGAGAATATTATTATAATGCTTATTAAGGTGATGTCTGCTGAAGTAAAATTTGTAGCACATATATTTGTATTTTCTTAATACAGTTAAATAGCCTACATTCTCTAATGTAGAAACAGTGCTTAATATAATATCTTGCTATTATGCAGGAATCTGTGATTAGGTTTTCAGGGCATTTGGAATTAGATTCAGAAAAAGTCTTAAGTACCTCACTTAAGTAAAATATGGGTGTTTAGAACTAAGGAAATTATTCACTCAAAAAAGAAAAAAACAATAATAAAAAGAACTTTCTGCATTTGACATTACAGTGGGACCTGATAAAATGTGCCATCAATTTTAGAAGAGGGATTGAAACTCAGGACCTCTGCTATGAAGGATCACTTCAGCACAATCAGATTCTTGCAGGTTTATCACTGCCAAATCTTACACTGTTCTCTAAGGGCACTGCTAAAGCCAAGAGAGGGGAGAAAGCAGCCATTCAGCTAAGCCAGGAGAATATGGCAAATAGTAAGTGTGTGCCTGAACCCCTCTTAACTTTTTGGGAAAGAAGTGCCACATTGTGTTTAATTTAAACAAATCTCATTAAATTATAAAAGCATTTTTTATACTCATTTTACACGTGGTGAGCTGTATTATTACAGACTGAAATTTATTGTTTTATTTATTATCACCTAGTGATGTTTTGTTGCAAAACTTATTGAAGTTTATACTAAAAATTTCATTGATTCCATCAGGCTTTGGATTGGGCCCACACACTGTCATTTGAGAGATCAGTATGAGACATTAAGAGATTATCTCATTTGGCGATCATTCAGGGATCTCAAAGAGATTTTTTTTTTATTAAGAAATTGAAGAATTTTGCTATGCTTTGCAACAATTAACTCTTAGTTGACTCGTTCAGGTTGATAACTGTTGTGGCCAATTGTGAGCAAATGTGAGCAATTATTGGCAAAAAAAGTTTACAACCTATCTTACTAAATCACTTTGAATGAGTTTTCAGAGTGGAAACCATGCATTGCACCCAGCTGGCTCCAAGGTCTGCTAGTTGGACTGATTATCATCTCCTCATGCCCCGTTTCCATCTTCAGGTCAAATTCAATCCTAGGTCTAAAAGTGAAATATTTATGCCTTCTGGAAAGAAACAGTTTATTTGTGCAATGAGTCTATGTTGAAGTGATGCATGCTGGTTTATTCTGTCCCCTCTTTTGAAATATGCTGTAGTCACTGCTGTCATGTAAAACTTGACACTTCTCGGCACAAGAAGGATAAAGAGGATAAAGGGCACAAAGGGGATAAAGATAATTAAAAGCTGGCAAGACACAAAAATAACACAAAGTTTAGTGCTGAACTTGAATTATTCAGAAAAAAAAGTATTTCTGGCATCCAAAGGAAGTTATTGTTTGTTTTTCTTGATTAGAAGTATTAAGCCTGTGTTACTATCATCAATCCTAGATGCTTAAATAAGATGCTCAAATCAGTAGTCCAGCTACCTTAGAGTTTGGATACAGTCAGTGGAATAAAGATAAGTAACTCAGGAGACCTATTTAGACTTAATGGGGGAAGACACACTGGAAGAATTTACACATTTATTATGAAGTAAGTCTACCATCCCACATACCTTTAATTTGGACTTCTGAGTTTCTTAAATTTGATCACCAGCAGTTAAATTTAAAGAATGAATGAATGAATAAATTAAATTAATCAGCATTGTAAGACAAGGTAAAAAAAAAAAAAAAAAAGGGAACATTATTTTGTTTCACATTGATAAAAATTTTATAGACTTGTCTTCAGTAAATCAGCTATTGCTGTTATTTGTACTATTTCATTGGATATAGCTGTAAAGTGGCAGAGTTTGTAAAAGTACAGGAAAAATTAAAAACAGAAATTGAAAAAAGAATATAGAATTTTAGATATTCATGAAAGTCCTGTTTGGCACACTGAGGTAAAGGGCCACATTAGCTAGATTTTGACTGCAAGCCACCAGTTAAAGTAAGTAGTGACGCCATCCAGGACAGTTATTATTTCAACTTCAGTGTTAAAAGTTAAATTCCATATTTTTATGTGTTATGTTTCTGGATGAATTTATTTACATATTTTGACTTCAAATGTTTTGGAGCTGTTTGTAATGGAGGTTAATTAAATAACACTCACTTTTATTCTGTGATATTTGAATGGGAAGTTACAATTTGAGATATGACATTGTTGTGGTTTTGGAATGGCACTCCCCAGTTTAGAACCACTGAGAGAGACAAGAAGCAGAGACTACGGGTTGAGATAAAAATTTTTTACTGGAAACAGCAATGAGACAAGAAAATTAACAGGAACAGCAGCAATATTAATAACAAAAGTGTACAAAAGAAAGGTGCAGAGCTCGACCTGACCACAGCCTCACCACCCAAACTGGTCTCTCCCATCAGGTCCAGCATTACTCCACATCTCCATTCACCACACTTCCTTTTTAAATGACACTCATTGAAAAGGGGCAATTGCTATATAAGACATTAAAAATATCCAATTAGGAAAGAAACATATTAGATGTTTCACACATTTTAATCAAATGCTGTAAGTATTTAATATAAAAAGCCGCAATAATTTAACGGCTGTTCTCATGAAAAATATATTAACTTTTAATAGAAGTATCACATTGCTTCATAAATTCACAGTTCACTTTGCCACACAGCTGCTGGCTACTCAGTATTCTAAAGAACTATATTATCCTAGCAGTAATTTCCTTCAGGGAGCACTAGAAGTGAAATAAATCAACTTCCCTAAACTAACTTTGGAGCCCTAACAAGCAGAAATAGGTCATAGTCAGCTCAAATAACTTTGTCCACTCTTGTTTTGCCTTTAGAAACCAGATACACATCAACAGTTCTGGAGACACTGGCACAAAACTCAGAACATAAACTGGGAGAAAGCAGCATGAAAACCTAATTAATATGCCATATTACAAATTGTATATCTGCACATTTATGTTTTCCATCTGGTTTCCAGGTAGAAAAGTACAGTTCTCCAGGCAGGCCAAAATCATAGGGTTGTGCTGAAAAACAAAATGAGCACTCTTAATGATCCTTCATCCCATTTTAGTATAGAATTGAACTCCTGTACATATACTCCCAGCTGCATTATTAATAGGGAACACCCTCCAAGTCTCCTTTGTGTTTCATGAGTGTAGGATGACAAGAGAATTTGTGGATGTATAGAATAAATAGCTCTAGCACAAACCAATGCACTTCTTCCAGGATCATTCCAATTGTTAATTTGAACAATCCCATGTACTAGTTACTAAAATGGGAAGTAAGCATTTGGTTTCAGGGCATTTTCGGATTTTGCCACAGCTGGTGGTGGGCAAGTCCTTCCTCATTTTAATGGCAGTTTGCATTTTCATTAGATGAAGCCTTGGCTTCCTTTCTTGAAGCTTGCAGGGACTTCAGGGCAGCTTTGCTGTTTTGCTTCCCTAGTCCCATTTGATGACAAGCTCACAAATGGAAAAAGTCCCTCTCTGGGGCTTCAGGCCAATTCTCCAGTGAACCTTGCCATGGCCATTGTGTTCCTTATGTCTTTCCTGACTGAGCTACTTTTCCTCTGTCATCCTGTTTTGTATCTACAAAGCCCAGGTAGAATTCTACAACGTCCTTGCTGGCAAGCTTGCAGGTATATACTATACAGTATATATATATATACTGTATATGTATATATACTGTATATGTATATGTATATATATACTGTTCCCAGTATGCACACGTAGGCCTTGCTCAGATGCTTGTCCAGTTGAATACTGAGTGTCTCCAGGGATGAACATTCCTTAACCTCTTTGGACAACCTGTCCCAGTATTTTCCTACACCCAATATGAATTTTTTGGTAGTATTTTTTCAGAATTTGGATTGTTGCAACTTGAGATTTTTGTCTCTTTTCCTACTGCTGGAAAGAGCCTGGCTCTATCTTCTCCGCATTCTATCCTTAGATACTTGAATGAAGTAGCAATATGTACCTCTCTTCAGTTTTCTATACTAAAGGCTGTGAAAAACCATTTCTCTGGGCCTCTCTTCCTACATTGTGTCCATCCAGACATCCGGACATCTTGGTTGCTTTCTGCTGGAGTTGCTCCATTAGGTCAATGTCTTTCTTGCACTAGGAAGTTCGAAGTTGCACTCAGTACCCTCCAGGTATTTTTCAGTATTCTTTCCTCCAAGATCAGAGCTCATATTTTCAAAGTTTAAGCACATTATGTGTGCTTCACATGCAGAAATAATGTGAAATGGGATTTTTAAGAAGGTAAATGCTCCATAAAAACCACCACTCGGTCAGTTTACTCTCTAAAAGTGCACAACAATTTTAAAGGCAGGATAGATCAGAACTGAAAGTAAATAATTAGTGATTGCAGCAATGATGACCATTAGAGAGAATAATAATGGATGCCTAAGGAATGTGTGAATCAAGTCTGACTTCTATGCCCTTGCTGTCCCTCATAATAATATAAAATGTATTTCTTCCAGTATATTTTCACCGCTTTCTAATAATCAAGTTGAAAATAGAAAATCAAATGGATATTCAAGTATTTATAAAAGTCATCTCTTACAAACATACAAATGGAAAAAGTCCTCAAAACACCCATTAAACATTTTATGTTTTTATAACACAAACATAACAGTTTTTAAAACAATTTCTTTTCTCCTTAAATTATAAAGATGAAGATCAACATCAAAAGTCACTTTCGTGAATCAGCTCCCTGACAAATGATCACTCATTTGCATCTAATGCAACAAATGCTGTGCCATGTTTTCAATGTTTTTGTTATTCTACATCCTACAGTGGCAGATTCAACATCGCAAAGCATCCATAAAATTATAGAAAAGGATAGATAATGATAAAGCCTCTTATCATTGAAATGTTTGGGATGGAGACACATGTTCAAAGCATCTGAATCAAAATCTAGAACACATGAAGCTGACTGAGAAATATACAATAAGGTTTGGTGCTGCAACATTTTTATCTAACTCTCAGATTTAGCGGCCAAACACTTGCAATGGTTTTATTTTTCTCTGACTTATATAACTGTATTCCCCACATTTACACTTCAGCAGAGAAATTTTTTTTTTCCTGTAAGCTATGAATTTTTTTAAGATAGAGAAAGATGGAAACCTCCTTTCTGTGTCTGAAAGGAGCTGATATTGACAGGAGAGTAGGGCAGAGGCATAGCAGAGCTTGCTCTTGGACCAATTTCCATAGCCCCTGGGAATGTACTGTAAAGAACTTCAGTAAACAATTATGCTTGCACAAACAGATTCAAGCTGCTATAAATCACTTCACTTCTTGTTCTTAAACAAAAATATTTAACTTACCCACTGCATGTTTTTGACAGGCTGTGGCAGGAGGAGAGAGGGAGAGACAGCTGTATCGCAGCTTCACTATCTTGAAAGTTTAAGAATTTCTGATGTTTTTGTGCCAGAATCTCTGCATATTTTAGACCACAACTCACTATTTTGTAGTAAACATGACATATGAGTAGATGAAAAGATGGAAGAGTTGGAATTCAGTATAGGAGTGGATCTTGAGATATCCATGACACACTCTTGCATAAATTGAGGTAGGGCAGAAAACTGAAGAGGACTAAAAGTTTTACTATGGCCCAAGACATATCAACGTATCAGGAGGGAGGGTGTCATGGCATGGATCCAGGCTCTTCTCGGTGGTGCCAAGCAATAGGACAAGAGGCAACAGGCAGAAACTGATGCACTGGAAATTCCACCTGAGTGTGAGGAAGAACTTCTTTACTGTGTAGATGACTGAGCAGATTGGCCAGAGAGGTTCTGAAGTCTCCCTCACTGGAGACACTCAAGAACCAGCTGGATGCAATCCTCTGCCAGGTGCTCCAGAATGACCCTGCTTCAACAAGAGGTTGGAACAGATGACCCACTGTGGTCCCTGCCAACCTGTTCCATTCTGTGATAGGTATCAAAATCCCATTACCACTGGATTTATAAGTTTAATACCATCATCGATCCTCTACTACCCTAGACACTGAGAAGCACAAGTCACACAGAAAGTCAACAAAACATATACCCTTGTGCCATGCCTTAGATTTTACTATGTTTTATGATCAATTCTCCATAACAGAATCACCCACAAGAAATCTTTTTTGTAAAGACTAATGAGCTTTTAAATAATTCATAACCCTTAACCTGAACAAAATCAATTTTGCCTGTCAACATAATATGAGAATGGGGAGATATTAAATGTGAATGTAACAAAATCTTGTTAACATCAAAATACGAAATTGTAATCTGCCCTGTTTCCTAATTCTTCTCTTCTTACATTATAGCACTCTTTTTCACATCTCTCCATTTTTTCCATGTGTTCAGAAAGATAATTACATCATCTCTTATGCCACTACAATGGCTTGAAACATCTAAATAATTCTGAGCTGTAGCATAAAGAAATTAACTCATTTTCCCAGAACTGGAAAAATAAGGAATAGAACTGATACAAATTCAACACCTAAAAGAGCATGAAACAGAGCTGTGGATGTGCTGAGGATTTTAATACTGCTGAGGATACTACTAGTCCTTGGACAATGTTATCTAATGGAGTGAGATTTAGGACTGGCATTGTCTTAATACAGTTTGTGTCAAATACATTGCAATCTTTGTTAATTTGCCATAAATTTAGTTAGAAAATACCTTTTTGTGTCAGTATTTACAATTCAGTTTCAGGTGCCACAGGACTTTGCTGTGAGGCAAATGGAGGTAATGGTGAATAATAACATTAATAGGAAGCAAAGCAAGGTTTGTATAGAGAGAGAGGGTTTTTTATAATTTTATATGCTACCTATGACTGGAAAAAAAACAAACAAATCTATAGATACATACACTTTTTCGAAAATCTGAAAGAGATGCCAAAATTATTAGGATAATACTTATATTTTAAACCATTCATTAAAATTATTTTTTGGGGTTTTACACCACAAGTTTCACCATTTTAAATGGCTGCTCTCCAAAGAAAAACATTTTGTCTCCTTCTTTCTGCTTTAGAAAGTAGAAGAAAAGCTGCTTGACAGTTAGAAAATAGGTTTTGGGGCAAAAATTATATTCTACTGTAATGTGATACTAAAAGGATAGTGGGAACCAGTCCACTTGACTTACTGCCTCATACACCTATTGCAAATCAAGTACCTCCTTAATCTCCATGTATTCTTTTGCAGTGTGCACATAAGAAGTCTTAAATAGTGTAAGAAGGTATTATGATTAAGTAATGCATCGATTTGATCCTTCCTTCCTTATAAATGTAGGTAATTTCTTATTTACACAAGTATGGATGACTTTGCAGGTACTGCTTACTTGAGTAATGATTATTGCTTTGAGCACAATGTCTGTACACTATTACTAGATCCTTAATCATGGAATGCTATTATTCAGCTATAAATTATTATTATGACTTAAATCACACACATACTAGTTAGAGTGTAGTGCAGTTTTCTTTAAGATTGATACGATAGATTTCCATAAAAAAAGGAATGCAATGCGAGGAATATTTTATTTTAAACCTTAGAAGTGTGAAAGTAGGTCAAGTTCCGTGCCAAAAAATATGTTGAAAACTGTTTTAATTATATGCTGGAATGCTGCAGAAGATTGTATTTACTCTGTAAGCCAGCATCAAAACTGTGTTAGGTACATTAAATAGTGGGCACTCTGAAGTTAATCAAGTGATTACTGTGACATTCAACACTTACTCACCATGCATCCAAACTTCCTCCACTGCAAAACAGTCAGATGAGATTGTGAACAGCTTTTAAATCAAATGTCATCTATCAACCATAAAACTATGAAGACTGTCTGTTTTGATGCTATGCTATGCATAAGGAAGAAAAAAGAGTTTGCTAGAATTTAGAAAGAAAAAGAAACCCCAATGATTATCAAGTTGAATATCAAAATATAGTATGGATGTCAATATGCTGAAGATAAAAAGGAAATATTACAACAACAGGAAAAGAACCTCTGTCTTCCCATAAAAAGTTAGAGTCTCTTTGGCTACAAAGAAAAAAAAATTATGGGGTACCAAGGCACAGTTTAGGCTATTGAAAGGAGAGTGTTTAGGAGAGTGAAAGAAATTATTTGATTTTTGACAAATTATTTATTTGAAGAGACAATTTGTATAAGAAGGGGGTGGGGATGGGAAAACTAATGAAAAAATAAATTATTCAGATAAGATCATCTTCCGTATTTGATTACAGAGGAATTTTAAATGAAATTACTTTCAAAGTTTATCTGATAATGTGCTATTGAAAGACCATTTTCTGGTTGGTTTTTGCACAATTTTATGAACCTAAATTTTATATGCTTTGGGGTTGCAATGATCAGGTATAATTTAGTAGAAATGTGACAAAAAGAACAAAATTCCATGATGCTCAGCAATTAAGAAAAATGGGGAATAAGAAGGACGTTGGCTTACTATGCTACTATTTTAATTAAAATATTCTGATCAAGAAAATAGTACAGTTGTACTCAATAAGCTTCTAATTTTCCATGCTTGTTTACTAAATGATCTGTTGAATGCAAAATAGGGGTTTGATTAATTTTCTGACTTATTTCTTGTACAAAAACTGATCTGAAGCATAATGTGCCTCTTCTTATTTGAAAGAGAAGCTTCCTTTCATATGTTTGTTATAAAAAATAAGTATTCAGATGAAAATTAACTACTAACTGCCTGGGGGAACATGTTGTTTGTTGTATAAATTACTATAAAGTGACTCCCAAACAGAACTTTTAACTCAGATTAAAAAAAAAAGAAACCAAAACGATGACTATGAGATGCTGGTCCTCAGAGATGGCTTGAGTATTTAATAGCCTATACATGCAGTAAAAAAATAGTCAAGATACAAAACATGGCTATTTATTTGGTTACACCTTCATTTGTTGATGCAGCAGGAACCCAAACAGTCATGGTATAAACCCCCAACCCTCTCAGTTCAGTCTCAGTCTGGGATTAAAACCCTCTAGGAATGCTAAAAAGATAGGAATAGGCAATTCTACTACCTGCACATCAAAGTAAGACCATACCTAGGCAGGCATTTTTAAGTTAGGCAATCAAATTTACTTCTATTTCTGGTTTATTTAACTGGTTTATTAGGACATCCTCAGGAAAGATAGCATGCAATGGTTGCTAGCCAAAAGGAGGCAGCCGAGGTTAGCTGACCTGCTTTCCCAAATCCCTGGTTCCCTCACACTTAACAATCCCCCACTTGGTATCAGTCAATGCATGCATATCCAGACCCTGATGAAATGAGTCCATCTTAAGGGTTCTGATCAGTTGTAGTGTCAGCTCTGACCTTCATGAAGGGAGATAAAAATTCCTCCTGGGTGTTCGCAACTTCCTTCTCAATCAGTGTCGGCTGGCCAACTCCCTGCCAAAACTCTCACTGAAACATTTCATCCATCTTATAATCACCTCTGGAAAAGGTCCTAGGTCTTCACTAAAGCTCTTAATAATCAGCTTAAAAATTCCCAATTCTTTGCAACAAGGTCTTTAGGGCATCACCCCTTGCACTTGCACAGAACAAATCTCTGCACGTCTAATAAAAGTCAGCTGCTCCTCTGCAGCTAGGATCCAAGCAGGAACCTCAACAGGAAATGGGCAGCCTCTTCTGATGGGAATAAAGAATATTATGCCTGATGAATCAAACTGCAGCTCTCATGAACTGTTCCCTTGCTCCCAGAGACTGAATTAACAATAAAATTAGTAAAGTCACCCAGTGGACTTGGCTCTGCAGTTGAGAAGTGGAAGGTTCATGTCTATTTCTATGTGCAAAAGAATGTCAGCAATTAGGTGTATCTCTTAAGTCTTTACTGTTCTTATGAGCAGTCACATAATTCAGCAACAACCTGAGTTATTCACATTGTGAACCTGGCTCCCTATGTATCATTGTGTTCCCTTCAAAGTACAACTTCAACCTAATAACCTTTATCCGATTTTTAACTGACTTCTAGATTCCTTTTTCACTGTCCAGTGGGCATTTCAAGCGGACTTTAACTTCATTACTCCATATACACCAACCCAGATCTGCCTCCCCAACATTGCACAGCACTGAAGCTATGGGGCATTTAACTGCCATATTGTCCTAATAGATCTACTTGCTAAGATAATCGCCAACATTTTGTTTTTTATAACTCACCAAAAGTTTGGAAACATAAGAGATTTTCAGAAATTAAACCCAACAAAGATGCTCAGAGCAAGTTACTCATTTCATGTATGAAACATAAAATTTAGCACAAAGTACAGTAGTGTTTGACATGTGGATGTGCAATCTATTTCTGATGTAGCAGCATGCCTGATGGTGTTAAGATCAGATTATTAAAATTATTAGAGATGCCTCTGCCCGAATTAAGGTGCAAACAAGACCATATGCCNGGTGAGGGGAAAGAATCCATAGAATGCAAAATCTGTTTGGTCACTCAGGTTCAGGCGGGAATGGCCAGGTTCCTAGCCTCGGGCAGGGAGTTTCACGCTGGATGATGTAATGTTGAGGATCTTGGTACATTTTATGAGTCTTTGACATCTTCTAAGATGCTGCAGTTGTCTCTCAGTGTAGTTGAATCAGTCATGACCCATCAGCCAAGATGAGTATCTTCATCCTATGTCTCAATGCCCACATTTGAAGGGGAGTATTCACAGCTTAGTGATTATGTAAGGAAGCACACTGGCATGATAAGAAGGATCCACCTCACAGAATTTGCCTCTTATCAGCTTCTTCCCTCATCTGGAAACCAGACTTTCAGTGTGACCAAAACGGGGCTAAACCATCCCTTGAGACAGTAACCAGTTTCAACACTTTCAAGAAAGCTCATCCTCTGGAGATTCTGTCAAGTGTAACATTAATTTAAATTACAAAGATATTGACAGGAAATCCATTGCAAAACATGAGGAGTTAGGACATCCAGATCAGTGACTGAAATGTCTTTAACTGAACATGTATTAATAACTATTAAAAATAATGTTAGATGCATATTACTCTGCTGATTTTATGGACTGGAAGTGCAGATGCTTTAATGAACAGTACAGGGTAATTAATTTGTAGTTTGTCTGGAGAAGGGTATTGACTAGGATTTCAAATTATCAGAAATATGTGTGATAGCTTGCTCTCAAAGACTCAGAGACATTCTGACACAAGATTAGCATACTCTAAACTATCCATTCTTTACAGTTTGAATTTCTAATCAATCAATTTAATTGGATACTATTCTATTTTTTTAAGCTCCAAAATTTTGTGAAATCATCTGATATTAGCAAAAAAGTCACACTTAACTGTCAAAAAAAAACCCCAAAAAATAACTGACAGTGTTTTCTTCCATGTGCCATTCAAATCAGATACATTTCATGGCCTAATTTGCTGCCATTTTTAATAAACAGATTCTGTATGTTCTAAAATTCAACGCTCAGTACCAATTAGATAAATTAGAAACTGTATCTTTGATTTGAACAGAATGTAACCTTTGGAACTCTAAATCCTTAAGAATGAATTTCTGAAGGGCTCATCCTATCCAGAAATAAACCTGACAACTAAAAAAAAAAAAGGTAATAATTGTTTAGGAGGATTACCCATAAGTCAATAAACTCTTAAATAACCTTGAGTAAGGTTGCTGGTGTTTGTTTATTATTGTGTCCCTAGAAGTCAATGTCTGTTATTTTCATCTTATTTTTTTCCCATCCTCACTGTGTCTATGAGAGTAAGGTCCCTTATTAATTCAACCATAAAATTATTCAAGTCACAGAAATTACACTAGCTGAGAAGCTGTTATTCCCAGAAAATCAGGCTTTAGGTACAAAGTCCATTTCACAGCCTGGTTGATTATGTGTATTAAATTCAATTTAAACAAATCCAGAACAATACGAAGCTTGTATTTGAAGATGAAGTCTGCAGCTGAAACAGGTTCCTCCTTTGAAAGTATTTGTGGTACATTTCTGCCAGTCAGATTTCATAAATGCTGTTTAAAAATCTAGGGGATATTTTACTGTATAGAATGTGGCTGGATTATTTTAATATGGTTTATGAAAATATTACTGCTGATAAAAAGAAATTAGAGATCCATCACTGACAAATTTTGCTGCCATCAGTTGTGTTATAAACACTGTTTCATGCACACCACTCTTCTAATTATTAAACGCATATTTAACAAATAGATTTACATTTGAGATTAATTAATACAAATGGTTGAAATATTTATTTTATATCTACAAAAAAACCAGTCAAAACATGCAATGTGCAACAAAAACTTCGGGGACCTAAACCCCGAACTCCAGGTTATCTGTCTTCTCCCACAGCCTCTGGGCAATTTTCAAGGAGCTGAAAATTTTACAGAAGGAAGTTCTAATTCTTGCCCTTACGGTCTCCACCTCCCTTCTATCATAAAACATCCCTCAAGATGTATTCACATCTTTCAACTCTTCATGGGTCCACCTCAAATATTAGTATGGATTTGCCTGCCAGAATATACGGAAAGTTGTCTGGTTTTTCTCTCTTCCTCCTCTGCCAAAATCAAAGGAGAATCTCCTGGAATATCACAGAAGTATTTTCATCTGAATTAGCTGAAATGTCTGTCTGGGGCATAAGGAAGATGAAGCCAAGAAAATAAAAACTTTTTAGGCATTATACGCCAGTGCCGAAAAATAACTATAGACCCCATTAAAACTGACACCAGAACAATTTTCCTTTGATACATATAAAGTTTGTGTGTTATTAGAAGCATTTACATCTTTATAGTCTGAATTACTATGAGATCCTTCATAGCTTTAGGTTCATTTCTTTCTGTAATAAGAGTTATTAAAGCGAAGCGTGGAATGCACTGATTTGTAAGTACAAATAACAGGCTATACTTGCAAATAATATTTTTCTTCTTGGGAAGCATACTACTGTCTTAAATGTATGTATAATGACACAATGCCAATCATGCCACTAAAATTGCACCAAAAATTCTCTGAGAAATTCTTAGCACTGTGCATGTCTTTGTGGCTCAGTGTAACCAAGACAAATGCCAATAAATTCTTTTCACTCCTACGAGCAGACTCAAAATATTTGTTGTGTTTTTTAAATTATGATACAATTTTATTTATCATTCAGTTGACAATTCAGTCTTTTTTTTTTTTTTGGTTTTACATTTATCTCCCTTTATTTAGTTACTTGTGCACTTTTCATGTAGCTCCTTACCTCCAAACATAGCATGTTACAACATTTTGAGGATGTATTCCTACATCAACATGAATCACAGTATATGATACAGAGAATCTTGAGCAATCCAAAGGGACACTGCATATGCACCCTCATCAGAAAAAAAATAAAAATGGCCAAATAGATCCTGATGCAGAGTTTGAGAAATGCGTGCAGGGACATGACGGCTCTAGAAAGACTGACCTCACTCCACTGAATTTTGAATCTGAAAGTTTAGTACTTACTTCCATCTCAAGATCTTTCTAGTTTGGTTCCATCTTCCTTTTTTAGACTTGGTAAGAAGAATTAAAGGGAACTTTTACGTCATAACTTTGTGGACAGAATTATCACTCATTAAGCTGCTTCTTGATGTGTTTGTTTTTGTGATAGGCCAGTAATCTGAGTGTCCCTGTTTCAGAACATCAAAATTTATTTCCCTTGTCCCCACTGTCTTCAACTACATTTTTCAGGACTCAACAGCTGCATAAATAAGAAAAAATGCTTCCAAGTGAAGAATTCAGGTAATATGTTGCATTCAGAAGTCTGTCTTCACCCAGTGTTGGGTTATATCTCGATTCACTAGACACAATTAGTTACAATGGGACACATAGTATAGTGAATCCTTTACTGTATTTCCAAATTAATATCCAAGGTCTATTTTTTTCAAGAATCTAGCAGAAAAGCTCCCTCTCTAGGCAATTTCAAGCACAATGATTCCAGTCTTTCACTTGACTTTTCACAATATTCTTCCACACAAGTAAAACACTGACTTTTCAAAGAGAGAAACATGGTCAGGAAAAAGAAAACAGGCCTTTATTATCTACTTCGTATGTTCCAGAGGAAAATAGAACTAGCAAATTAATTTTCTTTCTGCAAGATAATTTCCCCTGTCAGCTCAATGAAACCTATATAAATGGTCAACATTAATATGTAAAATCAGTCCATTATGCCTTTACTTCAGAAAGATTCCTTGATATTATAGTATATTTTGTTTTGTGAGATGATCATCACTGCATTGCACTTTTAAGAAAGGAAGCTTTTTTGCCCTTCACAAAAATCCCTCAAGATATATACACATGGCATCACAGTGTGATAAAAACTACGTAAGTTAAACTACCACATTTCAAATTTAATATAAAATCAAAAGGAAATGCCTTTTCCACTGAGGGGAAAAATATAATCAACTCCTATGTCTGAACACTCTTCACAATGGGCATAATGGTTTTGCTGATATTTCATGGAAGGTAAATCTTCAGCAACCAAAGAGGAGTAATTTTCAAATTCAGAATATAAATATTCTCTATGATAGCAAGAATTCTGAACTAAATAGTCTCTATAAGTATAGAGAAAGATGTCAGTGAAGACTGGGAGGGGCATTTCTATGAGACTTGCCTTAATGATATAGCAAGTTATTAAATTAAGACTTCAGAAAATCCCTAAAATCCAAACAAATTTCCCCTTCTGTTTTGATGCAATAGTAGGGACAGAATAGGGCAGAAAAGATTATATTATTTTCTTACACCTGAAACCAACAACCATCTTCTTCTAGCCTCTCTAAGGCCATTTATCTGCTGCAGTATAGCCTTGCTAGAGGGCAGATTTAGATTTGATTTAAGGAACTCTGCTTTAGCAAGGCAAGATAACCTCCAGCAGTCCCATACAAACTCAACCGTTCTGTGATTCTGTAAATCAGAATTTAACAAATATCTAAAAAATGCATACATCTTAACAAATACACTAAAATTATGAGCAAAAGGCTGTAAGATTTGTCTATGCACAGAAAACATAAGAATTAATATTAAAAAGACAAAACAAAACAAAAACCAGTTTTGGGTGTTGCGTTTTGTGTTTTGAGGGTTTCTTTAAGAAGGGAGAGAGGAGCTCAGGAGCAAAAGGAGCCATACGGGAAGACTGCACACATAAATGGTGAAGTTGCCAATCATGTAGAAAAGACAAAAATATTCAGTGTTAGGAAAACAAGCAAGACTGCATAGTTAGATCCCAGAGTGGCAACAAAACAATTTACATTCTAATAAAAGCTGAGGAAGATGTTAAATAGAGGTTAACAAGGCTAGACAGTTTCAACCAGGAGGGCAAGCTGTAACTGAGAAGGTCTCTGATTGCTGATTATTGCTGATTTCCAATAACCCTTGAAATACCAAGGAAATTACAAAAGACTGAAAAAAAACTGTGGAGTGCAAATATTGAAAAAGATGAACTGCACATTTACAAGCCACTCCAACTAACATTGCTGATAGGCAAGATAATAGAATCTGATTAATAAAAATTTAAAAGCGGTAAATGCAATTACTGAAAATCAACATATTTTTAAAAAAATAGATCTTGTCAAAGTATCCTGATCTTCTGAAGGCTTTCTTTTTTCTGACAATACAAAGTTGGATCACAAGAAATTTGCCGATGTATGCATTTATGTCTATTTCTACACACATTTTAATAATATGCATTTCAAATTCCGAAGGCACCTGACTGGCAGCCTACACTATTTTAATCAAGATTCAAAATTGTTATAAATGTGACACTCTAAATATCCCAAAATGTAATTGTAACAAAGGAAATGAGTGATTTCTAGTGAGAAGTCTGATTTTCAGCCCTTCATTGTTTAATATCTTTATATTTTGAGCTGCAGAAAAATGCATAGTCCATGAAGCTGCAGATGACTAAAAGTTTACATGTCACAAGCTTGGGACATCTAAGTCAGCTGGTAAAAGGAAACATTAGGCATTTCAATGTGACCATGTGAAGTCATGACCTCAGGGTAAAGAACACAGCTCCAGACTCAGACATTCAATGCCAGGAGGAAACGTGTCAAAACCCTGACAGGTATGTGACTCAGAAAAGGAAGACAAACTTTACCACTCTGATGAGAAAGGGCACCTGATGAAAACTGACATAGAGGAGTCTAATGTACTTGGCAACATTTTTTCCTAAAGTTTTCAGTGCCAATTGCATTTCCCACATCTCTCAGGACCCATAATATCAAGGCAGTGACTGGGAATAAAGTCTCACCCATATCAAGAGCAGAACAGATTCAAGACCATCTGAAGAACCTGAACATAGACAAGTCCATGGAATCTGACAAGATGCCTCCCACGGTCCTGAGGGAACTGGCAGATATAAGCTGCTCTCTATCACTTCAGAAAAGTCATGACAGTCAAGCAAAATCCCCAGTGTCTGGAAAGAGGGAAACATTGCACCTTAAAATGTGTCAAAATGGATACCACTAGGACTGCCGACCAGTCAGCCTCACTTCTGTGCCTAGGAAGTTCATGAAACAGTTTCTGCTAGAAGCTATGTCAAAGAATATGAATGACAAGGAGGTATATTAGAGAGAGAGAACATGGCTTCACGAAGGGCAAATCATACCTGACAAGTCTTCTGCAAAGGAGTGACTGTATTGGTGGATGAGGGAAGATGTAACCTACTACTGATGTAACCCACTTGGACTTCTGCAAGGTCACTGGCAGAGTTCTACACAACAGCCTTGTCTCTAAGTTGGAGAAATATGGGCTTGATGCAGGAATTGTTAGATGGATAAGGACTGACTAGACAGCCCAAATAGTCAATGGCTCAAAGTCCAAATGAAGATCCAGATGGAGATGAGTGTTATTCCTCAGGGGTACTGGGACATGTGCAGTTAAATATCTTTATTAATGACCTAGACAGTGGGGTTGAGTGCACCCTTAGCAAGTCTGTGGAACAAAACCAAGCTGAGTGGTGCTGTTGATACGACTGAGGGAAGGGACACCATCCAGAGAGATGGGGACAGGCTTGAGGAGTGGTCCCATGTGAACCTCATGAAGTTCAACAAATCCAAGTGTAAGGTCCTGCACCTGGGCTGGGGCAATCCGCAGCAGCAATACACACTGTGGGATGAATGGATTGAGAGCAAAGAAGGGATTGGGGATATTGGCAGATGAAAACTTATGTAAGAGCCAGAAATGTGCACGTGAAGCCCAGAAAGCCAGTAGAACCTGGGATGCATAAAAAGCAGCATGGCCAGCAGGTCATGGGAGGTCATTCTGACCCTCCACTCTGCCCTCCTTAAACCCCATGTGGAACAGTGGGGCCCCCAGCAGAAGAAAGACACTGACATGTTGGAGTGGGCTGACATGAGAGCCATGGAAAAGGTCATAGGGCTTCTCCCTTTCACGAAGAAAAGCTGAGGGTTGGGGTGGTTTATCTTGGAAAAAATAAGGCCTCAGGCATACCTTATAGAACTGTTTCCATACTTAAAGGGGGCCTGCAAGAAAGATAAAGAATGACTTTTTACCAGGGCATGTATCGACAGTATGAGAGGAACATTTTTGAACTAAAGAGGGTAGACCTAGATTTCACGAAAGGAAGGAATTCTGGAATAGACTGCCCAGAGAAGCTGTGCATGTCCCATCCCTAGAAGTGTTAAGCGTTAAGTTGGGACAGGGCATTGAGGAATCTGGTACGGTGAAAGGTCCCAGCCTGTGGTGGTGGGGTTGGACTTGATGTTTTTTAGAGGTCCTTTCCAACCCAAACCATTCCCTGGTTCATTGATTCTATGATGTGTAAAACAGAAAAAAGTAGTAATGCAATCTACCATATCACCGTAACTGGGCTGAATCCTTTCTGGCCTTATAAGCTATGAATAAATAGATATGGGACCATAAGTCACTCACAGAATTCCTGTGACACAATTTTTTCCATATGTATAAAACATATGCACTTTACTGATCTAAAGTCTAAAATTGTATTTTATGAGTAATTATTAACAGAGGTAATAAAAGCATTCCTTATAATGATATTCTAATTATTGTGTTTTGAAAAAATGAATCCTAACTTCATTCATAATATCTGATTATCTGATTTAACAGGCCAGGATTATGGCACAGCAATTAAGCAGTGAAGGAATTTCAATTGAGTTATTACCTGTGTACCTAGCTTTCACAAACGGATGAATTAATCAGGAATCAATGAAGACAATCTCCCTTAGTTTCAGGCTCAGCAAATTACTCAATATGGTGATGAATCAATGAGAATCCAAGAGAAGTCAGTGGAGTCAGTTTATTGCTGGAGGAAAGGGTAGGGAGAGGGCAGAGAGTAGGGAGTAAGATGATTAATAAAATCAGAAAAGAGGCACGTGAGAAATGGCAAATAAATTAAGAGCAGAAGAAAATGGGTGTGTGATATGGTGGTGTTTATTTTTTGGAAGAAGTTTGGAACAGTAATGGATACCTTCTCTTATCTAGAGGGAATTCTGCTATCGTCTCTAACAGCTTGGCTGTACCAGGGAAGAAGCAGGTAGGGCATTCATCATATAACTGACAGTATGCCCACTAGCATAATTTTTTGGATGTAAAACCAAAGGAAAGAACATTAGAGAGTACAGCTTGCTGAAGCTTGGGAGCATGTAGCCAGCAGAGCCTGCCCTGTACAGGATATGCTTCTAACTCTGTTTCTCATAGAAGCTCCCTTTTTTCCTAATGCAATGCTAATGCTGTGGACAGGGCAAGCTACTCACTCTGACTCCATTCCACAGCAGAAAAAAGAATAGGTTAGTGTTCCTGTGTAGGAGAAAACCTCAACCTCTCTTCAGCACATTCCTTTCCCTTTTTTTCCCATAGCCCAGAACAATGGTAGGATGCCACTAGTTTTAATTTTTGTGGATTTAAATTAATTAATTTTCCTTCTTTTTTCTTTTTTCCTCTTTTTTTTTTTGTCTTCAGATATTTGAATTTTTATCTGTATTCAGGGCAAAAATATGTACAAGTCCTTCCTATGTTTCACTGACAATTTCTGCAGAGTCTAAACATCTTAGGAAGGCCTCTGTGTTTGAAACCAGGGTAAACAGGGTATAAATTTAAGTTTATTGTTTTTCTGTGTGTTGGTTTGCTAGTCTAGGGTGGTTTTATTGTTTGTTTGTTTGGTTTTTTTTGTTGGGGGGGGGGTCTTGGTTTTTTTTCTTTTCCCGAACCAAAGTATTCCTGCTATTCCCATAACTCAGTAAAAGTACATTGCAATTTAATTGCATTTCAAACTGTTTTGTGAATTTTACACCAATTATACTTAAAACCAGTAGGTAAAATGCATCCTAAAATATAATGAGGTTGCCTTGCCTGCTGTGCTGGATCCCATTGCATTAGACCCATATACCTTTAAGCTTCCATTTGTTATGACAGTAATTTTTCCTTTTCTTCTCTGGCAAAGCTTCCCTCCCAGACTTTCTGTTACCCCTGATGAAAATGGACCTTTGCAGTCTCCTCAGCTCATCTGCTGATCTTCTGTATTACCTCCCTCTAAATTCCAGGTTTTCATTGGGTTCACAATAAATACCAGTTTAAGTTTAAAGGATGATTGAGTAATCAATACGAGACATATTTATCAATATTTAAGTGATGAAAAAACACAGTGACACCCCTCTAGATTTGATCCAATATGCTTATAGTCAGATAATTCCTACATTACAGAAAGAGAAAGTAGAAATGTAGCATGTGTATAGCTGATTTCCCTGGGCAAAGGTTACAAAATACTAAATGGTATAGTAGTTTTACAAAATCAAACAGAATGTTTATGTTATATTTACACAGTCATCAAATTTCTACAAGAAGATACTACTTTCCCTTTAAGTTGGGACTTAAATTTTCTAGAGACAAATAATAAATGTTCATTCTAAAATATCACATTTGTTTGTGGGATGGAAAATCCTTTGGCTAGGACAGTTCAAATGCTTTCTGGCTTCTAGAAAGTATTTTTAGCTGCTTATTTTATTTACACGTTGAAAGCTGTAACCCAACTTTAACTTCTATCAATACAAATGCAAAACTGGCAACAAAGTTCCTAGCTATGCTGAGTCGATTTTAGTCACTGGTTTATTTGAAACAGATTTTCAGAGTGTATACACAGCTGAAGATAAAATATTTGATAAATATTTTAAATGGTGATAAATATTAACATCAAATTATGAACCATAAGTGTAAATACGTTTGTCAGTCCCTCAGTGGACTTAGCATGACTGCTTGCTTAAGTTAAATGTTTGAGAGAACCATCTATCCACCAGGAGACTGTAAAGCCAAAAAATCTCTAGACTTCTTTAGGCAGAGGAAAGAGGTAAATGTGTATGTCAATATCCTTTTCTGCTCTGAATTATCTGCTGTTCAGCCTTAAAGACCCAATTGGAAAAGGCTGGCTATTACTACAGTGAATGAATACAGAGCTAATTTCTGATGGAGGAAAGGTCTCAGCTTTGTAAAGCTGCTCTTAAAATTGCAAAGCTATCAAAACGAAGTGCCCAAGTTCTTTGTAAATGCTAAGCATAGGACTCGGGAATTTTTTTGTTATATCTATGATGTCTTCAAAGTTGCAACTGAAAGTGGCTCAAAATAATTGATTACTGATTACTGCAATTTTCTACAACACCAAATTTAGAGATTTAACATGTTCTGCAATTAGCTGGTGGTCTCCGACTGTCTACCTATGCAATGCCAATGAAGTAGCTGAATAAATGAAGTGCAATGCAGATAAAATCAATATTAGTTCAAAGGCTGAAGTCTGGAGAACCTTTTAATCATTTCCAGTATCTCATACCGATGGACTGAATCATGAACTTTTCACTGACAAAAAGCATAACCACGCTGTTCCTAAAATCTGTGGCACAACTTCCATTTCCTTCAGTGGGAGAAGACTCAAGCTAACGGACTGCTCTCTTTATCCCAGAGGCCTTCCTGATTTTTTAAAGAAGGATCTCATCTCTATGTGGATTTTGGAAATAATGCTATAATTTTAAATTAATTCCTTAAAATTTTTAAGATTAACAAATTTGCAGAGTCACTCATCAATTAATCTGATGAAGAACTCTGATGTTGCTTCTCCAACATTTCCTAACCGAAGTGACTGAAACACATTTGCAAGTCCATGGGTTTTTGTAAGACAAGCATGACAGCTATTCAGGACATAGACATAGGCAGGTGAGCACCTCAAAATTTAACCAGTTATCTTATGTTTGACCTATGAGTCAGATCACTAAGAGGGAGATCAGCTTCTGCAAATGTAGAAAAAGAAACTGCAGAACCTCCCCCATTTTTTGTGCATAGTTTGTTATTTTCCCAAACATTAGAGATATTACAGTCCTAAAAACTCTTAAATATTGTGATAAATACTAAACAGTAAACATGAGATCTGACATTTTTAAAGACTTAGAGATCCAAGTTAAAATTCCTAAAGGACTTCTATAGGAAAATCTACTATCTGTCACAGATCTATTGTAATGTGAGTTACTCAAGAAGAGGTACAATCTGATGTCTAATAGATTATATATAAATAATTCCTTATCACAGCTGCAGCAGCTGAAATAATCTCTTGTGTTAAAAGTGCTTGAGTAAAAGAAAAAAACAAAGATAAAATAAAAAACTATTTCTCATCTCCTTGCAAAAGAAAAAGTCAATGTTCAGAAACAAGTTAATTCATAGTCTTCCCTTTCAAACTCTCTTTCAGACTCTTTCACTTACTGAAGCACTTTTTATGTCTTATTTCATATTATTGCACCAGAATTTAAAAAAACTAACTAAATAAACTCAACACAACAGCAAAGCAAAAATAGCCCAAGCAAAATCCAGTTTCCAAAACAGTAATTCAATGACATTTACAATTGATTCAATGCCCACTGACATCAAACTTTGAATCAGACTTGCTATATACGAATGAATGTTTCCCATCAGGTTTTGTGCAATGTTGCATACACAAAAGTTAGACTCTTTGAAACTTTGGATCTTCAGCATTGACACAGGCTCTCGCTGCTGTCCCCAGTTTTGAAATCATAGCAGACTATTTGATATTATTTCATTCGTTCACATATAAGTTAACATATTGCTCCAAAAAAAGGCTATTTAAAGACGATGCGTAACTCAATGCAATGTTGTTAAATAATAGCAGTAACTCAATGCAATGTTATTAAAACTGTCACTTGTCTGTTGAACATGAATTTTATTATATAGTGATGAATAGCACTTTGAATAATAATACAATTATGATGGATGTAAATTTTGGTCTAATTTATAGCTAAAGCATTCTAAAAGAATGAAAGGGAAAATATATTTTTAATGTTATGAAATTCCATGGTCTTAAAAGAAACTTAGGCCCTCAGTTTAAAAGTGTAGTATATTTTTAAATGCTTTGACCCCAAGGGCAAGGAAAATGATTAAATGTTAAACATATATGAAAATTGTTTAGTATATTTGAAACAAAATTCTGTGGGACCTCTAAATTAATTTCAAGACAACAGGACCTAAACTAAGAAATATTAATCAGTTATAACATTAAAAAAAAATTGAATTGATCAGATTTCCAAAAATATCATTATCTCTGAGACATTATCAGGAAGATAACTATTCCCCAAGTGTGAATCTAATAGAATATATGACAGCCCATACACCCAACATTTGAACACCATGATCTGGAAGGTAATTCCCCATAGTCCAGAACTCTTAAAAAGGACATTCTTGTACAATGCCTTCCTCTTTCAAATGGAACATTGCCTTTTTCAATACTTTTCCCAGGAAAATCTGGGTGCCATGCCATTAAAGCTAAAAGATGCATGTTTTTTCTTTTACATATCTTAATGATTTACTATACATGCCCCCCCATTTGATTTCTGCACCAAGTCTTTTAGAATGGATTCAAACTTCAATTTCAGTAGTGATATGGGACCTACCACAAAAGCATAATAAGTACCAGAATTAGAAGTTTTAATAGGTCTGTACTGACAGGTTTGCACTGCATAAATACAGACACAATCAAAAAAAAAAAAACCCCAAACCCTAGCTGTAAAAGACTACTACTTTTAAAGTGAATTAGTTTCACACAGAAGTGAATGATCCTATAATGAATACCTTTAACATTCTTATTAAGTAACAAGGTTGCTGCTTTTTGTGTTTGGGTTTTTTTATAGTAATACAAATGAAACTTAGTCTACCCATATTGATATACTTATCATGCCATCTTAGCTATGTAAAAGACTATAAAGCACTAAATTTGTATTTTCTGTGTTACTTTTTATCTTGTGATGACCTCTCCTGGTTGAGCTGTTCATTAGCCTTGATTCTGGAAAAGTGTTTTCATCCCTCCTTGCTTATTACAAAAAAAAAAAAAATGCAGGAATATGAAGAATGTATTGCCAAGGTATGAAAACATGACCATGAATAGAACTGACAGTAAGATCTGAGCATTAGTGTGTGCGATATTGTATCACAGTGTATGTTTATTATACTACAGGATGGGCTTTCAACACCCACTTCATCTTGAGATAAAACTGAATGAGATTAAAAGCTTTCAACACGATCACTTCTGAATCACTATTACTGAGTGATTCCATTTTAATGACAGAGATAGATTTACTGGCTTTGCAAAGTAAACAAACATTTGAGATGCAGTATATTCACATAAGCAATGTCCAATTCTATTCTTTCTGAAAACTGTATCTTTTTCTATGCCAGCACAAGCAGACTGTAAGAAAATACTGAATAGCAAGCTCATATACAGGGATTTGTAATTCACTGTACACCATTAATCTTGCATAAGTCCTAAAAAAATACTGTAAAGAATAAATTTGCTCTTATTAATTACTTCAAAGCCAAAACATAGAGTAACAATGGAGGAGAAAATGAAACAGTGGTTGGAAATAAGTTTTACATCAAAGTTGCTTAACATACAGGTTTTAATTCTTTCAGAAATAAGTATTCCCAATATGATGTTCAAAATCAACAGCGGAAAGAAACAAGAAAAAAAAAAAGAGAGATAAAAAGCTAAGTATAGCATCTTGTCAACAGAGAACAAAATTCTCGAATCCCATTCTCAATCAGTTGCATACACAGTTACAAACAACCCCAGAAAACAGAGCAGAGCAACAAAGTATAGCAGAATGACCAGTTTGTATAGCAAAGCATGCAAGAGAATAACCAGTGAAGAGGTGCAGCAAAACACTGTGACACAGCACTTGAGTTCCCACTGTGGTACAATTCCCAAGCACCCATAAGCCTTTACAAGAATTTTCAGCATGTACTGCAATGTGAACAATCCTTTTGTAAATTTAGGGCTGACGTGTACTTCCAGCTATATTTGTGTTTCCAATAAACAAATCTAGCTCCATTTCACTTTCAGAAGTGAGTCAGAAATAAAATGCTACTCACTACATAAGGAGTATAATGTATAAGCTCTTGAAAGGTGAATTAATATAAAGAAATCTTTGAATAGATAATTATCAAGATGGAAATGTATATGAGTAAGCTGTAAAAAAGATTATATATATCCTTTATTCCTGGAATTTCTGGTTATAGTAATAGTACTACATCCAATAACTTCTCAACAAACTTCTTTCAAAAGTTAAAGATTTGTTTGTTGGGAAATCAGATGATCCACTGTAGGTCATTTTCAAGTTAAACAACAGCCATTAGTTGCTGAGTGACAAAAACAAACAAAAAAGCTCCAAAACCCTGTTAGAGAAAAGCAGAGACTTTGTTTTCCAAGAACAGATTTCGGACAAACTAAATCATGAATCCTCGCCCCCACACATTTCTGTTATGCAGAGCCTGAGAAGACCAGGAAGAAATAATATTCCTAAGAAAAATTATATAGCTGGTAAAAACTAAGTAAACCTCAGGATCAATACTTCCCCTAATTCAAAGGTAGGAAAATAATGGAACATCCTTAGCCTCTGAGACCTAGATAACAACGCAGGCACTGCTGTGCATATTTGTTGACACACAAACAAATATAAAAGTGCAAATAAATCCTGGAATAACACTGTTTTGTTTTTCAATAGGAATCAGATGATGACAGAAATCCACTGAAAAAACATAACAGTGCTCTAGGTCCCTAATCATTCCTGCCCCCAAGGAAATAATTAAATAAATAAATAAATCGAGTGATCCACATAGATCTCTATGCAGTGCACACATTACCTTCTATGACAATCCCCTGCTTGGTCAGTAGAATCAACCCCCATTCACATGTACACAATCCCAGCACAATCCTATCTGTAACATTTCGGGACACTTCTTTCCTCTATAAATAGCCAATTAAGCCAGCAGTATGACAATGATTATATAAAAATTCACTCTTTCATTTCAGTATGCATTTCAAAAATACTTGGCAATTAGGAAATGTTTTGCATGGTCTGAGGAGAACCAACTAAACACTTAACAGTGTCGTCTACTTGCAAAATATTTTGCTCAAAACTACAGCTCAGTGCAATGTTAAAGATTTGATCTAATAACCACTGAAATCAATGAATATGCTGTCATTTTTATCCTGATAGCAGAATCGGATTCTGTACAGGTGCGCTACACTCCTCTGGTCTGAAGTTCAGCATTTCAGCAGAAGCTTGATTATTTCTCTACTATTTCTGCCACTCTAGGAGGGAAATTGATGGTCTCTTCTAAAATACCTTTGCTCATTCTATTATGGGCAGCAAAACTTCACTGTCAAGAAAAGCTGTCCTGGCTCAGTTCCCTCTCATCAACTCACAATCACTCTTTCCTCTTCAAATGAGACAGAATTTTCTCTAGCTGCTCCTAGATAAAACAATAGCTTATGGAAACTGCTCACATCTCCTCTTATCCCTCACAAAACTGTGGAAGTGAAGCACTTCCAAATGTAAATTGCATCCCTTCTGAGGAAGGTGGGAAAAAGCAAAACAAGCCAAACCAACAAGGCAAACAAAAACTACCCCCAAACTTTGAACAGCTTCTGATGCCTTTCCCCCTCTGACTCCATTGCAGAACCAAGATTATATCACAGAGCAGGTCTCTTTCAACTTTCCACACCAGCTACCACTGAAATCATCAACGAAGATCTGATGGGGAGCACTGCAAACAGTATCAGACCTCAGTGCACACATAGGCATACAAAGAAAAATCAAACACAATCAAACACCGTATTCATCTGCAAAGAAGAAATAATCAACCTCGCAGAGTTGTGGGAATTTCCCCCCGGCTTTTTGCAGAGCTGAAATTGTGCATGTTTCTTAGAAAAGGATACTTACGAGATGCAGGCAGAGCAGTCCTGGCTCTGCAGCTAATGCTGATGAAAATCCAGAGGAAGAGAGCTGCCCTGCAGCCAGCTCGGGTAACCACAACCATCCTTCACTTCCTGGCTCCCTGTACTCCAAATACCAGCCGCAGAAGACCTGCTTTTCTCCACTTTGGCCCCCTTCGCTCTCTCTCCTTCTCTTCCCTCGGAGGAGGTGTCGAGGAGGTAAAGGGGGCAGGGCTTTACCTTGGGGTAGAAGCCAAACCCCCTCTTCGTCTGCTATCTTTGGGTTTGCAGCAGCAGGATAAGTCCCGGTACTTTTCTTTCCCCTATTTCTCTGTGTTTGTGCGTGTGTGTTTCTGTGCCTCCTTCTCAGAGGAAGGGGAGGGGAAAAAAAAAAAAAAAAAAAGAACAAAAGAAAAAAAAGCAACAAA
>VZRM01006694.1:366872-394480 GCA_013397955.1 Grantiella picta
GAGGGGAAAAAAAAAAAAAAAAAGAAGAAGACGAAAAAAAGCCACGAAGTATCAAATAACAAGGATTGTAGAGGAGAAAAAAAATAATTTTAAAAAAATTATGAAAAATAATCCCCCAAAAGACGTGGGAGGAGGGAGGGAAAAGGGAGATGGAGATGAAGGGAAGGAAGGAAGAAAGGCGAAAAAAGCAGTTGGTGCTGCTACTGCTGCTGTTGATGCTACCACTGCAGCTGAGCCCTTCTTCCTGTACAGAGGAGCGCTGCTGAGAGGAGCTTGCAATAACCTCCCAGCTCAGATATATATACACAGTGTACACGCACACACCGCCGGGCAGCCAAACACACACTCACACAGAAGCAGGGAGAGGGGAGGGAGGCAGAGAGAGACACTCCCGCAGCACAGAAGCAGAAGCAGGCTCAGAGCCTCTCTCCTCATGTATTCATCATCTTCCAGCAGGAGGAAACGCTGCCACTAGCAGCAGCAACCTTCCTCCTCCACCTCCTAANCGGTGCCGCTGGAGCGGAGGCGCCGTCCCTGCTCGCCCCGCGCTCCGCTCCTGCCGCCCTCCCCGCTCCCCCGCGCTCCGCGATGGGAGAGGCTCCCCGAACTCCAGCCTGCCGGATCCAGACAGGTGGCCAGCGGGCGAGTCCTCCGGGCGGTCCTAGGTCTGGTGGGGAGCGAGCAGCATTCCACCTGCAGAGAGCTGGGGCTGCAGGAGCCGCTGATGCAGATGTTGCCGTTCGGTAATTAATTCTCAGCCCGAGAGCGAGCCAGGAAACAAGCTGCATTGAAGTATCGCTATGGTTTTCACCAGCAAGAGATGACGGAGACAACCTGGCCATATCCCAGCCTTATGTTTTAGGGATTGCAAGAGTCTGACTGTTCTTTTTCATCCCTCTCCATCCCTCCTACCATTGCCTTTAAACAGCTGAACCAAAAGTTATTGCTCACCAGATACGGTAGAATAATGAGGATAGGGAGTTATTCATGGATTATTTATTCTACAATCAATGAGGCAAAGAAAAATGAAAACAATTATTTCTCAGGTGTTATATAGAGAAAGCTGAGAAA
Organism: Grantiella picta; assembly: GCA_013397955.1. NCBI lineage: Eukaryota > Metazoa > Chordata > Aves > Passeriformes > Meliphagidae > Grantiella > Grantiella picta. The sequence goes on from VZRM01006694.1 coordinate 367,944, forward strand.
TGGAGAGGTATAATTTCTTTAGAGGAGCCCCAAAGCAGGGATAAATTATTTTCAGTGACTAATACACACGCTGTTAACAAGTACCTGCTGTTATTTAGTGGCTGTGATGAAGTGGTTAAAACCACATGTAAGATGAGATTTTCAGAAAGGCCTTGGGATATTAGGATCTTCAATCCTATTGCCTTTCAGAGGGAGTACAGTGTCTATCTTTTAGGTCACTTTGAAAGCTCATCCATACGTAATATGTGATATCCCAGGAGAGCTGTGGCCTAGAGGTTTGAGCACAGCCCAGGACAAAGCTTAAATGCCAGTCCTGAGAAAAGTGTTTCTGTAATCTTGTCCAACTGCCATAATTTTTCCTCCTTGAGTCTTTCCCTCCCTTGCCTTATCTATATCGAATATTGATACATTAATATTTCAAATGCTTTCATAGAAGTAATGCCAATTTGTCTACAGCAGATGTGAAATGAAAAAGTGCACCATGAATGCTAAATGTTATTATACTTATCTCTGTTTGTGAAAGAATAAATATTTCCATAGAGACTCTGTTACATCTTCCTTGCATTTTTGTGAGCTCTTTGCAATGCCCTTCCTTTTCCTTATAACCCACAGATACCCTTTGATGTCCAGTAATCATTAGGATATGTGAGGTTTTTGGTAATTAACTAAGAACCAAATAATTATTAGTGACATGAAACTAGTTCAAAATTGCATCTTTCCATAATTTCTTTCTTGTTTACATTGTCTGTTCCCCTTCTGCTTTTTATCCCACAATTTTTCAAGTTTTTAAACTTACATTTTCTTTTCTTTTCTTTAGCTACCTCTGAAGTGATAGAGCTGATATAGTATCACAAACTGACTGCATATATTCATGGACAAAAGAACTTCTAACTATGACATGCAAAAATTTTTACCACTTTTATTCTGAGTTCTTGAAACCCTTTCAGTATTCATTGGCCTTTATAATTCACTTGGATAAGTAATAAACAGCTTCTCTGAGTTAAGTACTTAAAGGCTCAGCAGACCATTTTTCAAACAAAATTTCTGCTTCTTGAGGCTCTTCCAACAAGCACAACAAAAAACATACTTGCACATCACCCATTTACACTTTTATACATAATACCTGCACATCACCCAGCTCATGCAGTCCTCCATAGGACAAAGACCTTGACTTGATTTTAGTTGTTCAAAACTTCACACTTGTTTAGCATATGATGATTGAAGTTTTCAAAAATGTACTCAAATTGATCATAAGTAGGTACACATTTTTAAAAAAACAGATATAAGGGATAAGACAAGTAATTCAGAACAGGAAGATTCAGCAGGCTGATTGGTGAATATCTCAATAATGGTGATAGAAAATTTCCTTGTGGTTTGAGACAGAAGAAATGGCACAGATTACTACTTTTTTTCCCACCTCGGAATAGGATCAGTCCTTAAAAACTGCATAAAATATTTCAACTATATAGCACCAGAAATGAGTTGTGCAAGGGTAATGCAATTATTTTTAATATAATCACAACTGAGGCCTGCAAAATCATTAACTTTGACTGATTCTGTCACACAAAAATCATTACAAAGATCTTCAGGCATTCTTTAGTCCTATAAAACAAGCTAACCATATATACTCTTTTTTTTTTCCCTTTTCTTTTTCCTGGAGCATGTTGTGAAATATTACTTTACATGATTCAACAAATCCAAGTTGAATATATTAACCTTTGCAATGAAAACATAGTCAAATTGTATTAGGCCACAATATGAAGTTATTAGATACTTCTACTCTTTCTCCTAACCTTTCAGTTCCATAGTGTAAATGTGAGGATGCTTCTAAGCAAGCAGAGAGACACTCCGGCATCCCAGCAGGGCAACGGCAAGCTTTAGCACCCTTATCCTGCCACTGTCAAGTGTTTGCAGCTTGGGTCAATAGGGACATGTACTCCACTCTGTGGGTTAGGAAAGTATCATAGCAAAGTGGGACAGACACACTGGCAAAGAGGTGCAGAAGGAGAATCTTCCATCAAAGGTACTCCCATAAGAAAATTTGGTGTTCCTTATTTTTATTTTTTAAGTCATAAAATCATAAAATTGTTTAGGTTGGAAAAGACCTTTAAGATTGTCAGATACAACCACTAACCCAGCACTGCCTAGGCTACCACTAAATCATGTCCCAAAGTGCCACATCTACACATCTTTTAAATATTTCCAGGGATGATGACTCTATCTCTTCCCTGGGCAGCCTATTCCAACACTGGCAATACTTTCCATGAAGAAAGTTTCCTTAATATCTGATCTAAACCTCCCCTGTTGCAATTTGGGGCCATTTTCTCTTGTTCTATAGCTTTTGTACTTGGGAGAAGAGACTGACCACCAACAGGCTACAACCTCCTTTCAGGGAGTTGTAGAGTGGTAAGGTCTCCCCGAGCCTCCTTTTGGCCAGAATTAACACTTCCCTCAGCTGCCCCTCCTATGACCTAGTCTCTAGACCTTCACCAGGTCCATGGTCCTTCTCTAGGAATGCTCCAGCACCTCAATATTTTTTGTAGTGAGGCACCCTAAACTGGCCATAGGATTAGAAGTGCAGCCTCACCAGTGCTGGCAATTACTTTAGCACTCCCAGAGCCTTAAAAAGTAGAGCAATATCTCAGTCCGCTGGTGAAACCTCCCTGGCAATTAGTAAGACACTACAGTGTTAAAAGACTCCAGTTATTACAGCTGTACACAAATTTTATTGAGCTTAATGGAAATTGTACGCACATATTGATGAATGAATAGATCATTCTGAATTTACTAGAGCTGTCAAGCAATGTCTGCTAAATGGAATTCATCCTGGATAGAGCTATATTTACAGTATGTGAATGTCAAGAAGGAAAACACAATGTCAGAGAGCTAGAAAGGATAATTAAGAATTTCAAACACTGGTGGGACAAAATGGCATCCAATAAAGTAGCAGTTAGGGCTGCAGAAGAAAATGAGCCAACTTGAAAAAAGGCATGCAACTTTTGAATTAATACTGAAAAGTAAACAGCTGATTTCTTTATACCTAACAAACTGCCATTTTAAAATAGTGTTTCCCTTTTATATTTTTTGTTGCCCCAGCCCTCTTGCATAGTAGAGCTCTAAAAATTATCCATAGCAGAATTTTCATCCAAGTGTCTAGAATGTTAAATATGGAGGAGTATTTCAAATTATGACCAAACAAGTCTTTACGATCACGAGCACAGAATGAAATGGCAGATAATGGAAAACTCTATGACTGAAGGAAGTCTTGGGTTTATTTATGAGGGATGGCATGGGGTTTTCTGCTGAGACTGTTAATACTCATGGGTATTTCTCTGAGAAAGAGGTCACATGAAACTTGTGATCCATCTGCCTATGAGAAGCTGTAAAGACCTCAAGAAAATATTTATTTTTGAGAAATGCAAGGAAAGTCTTTCCTAATCTTAATGCAGCTCAAAAGGAAGATGAGGGTTGCATTGGCAAAAAAGAGACCTTATCTTCTCGCTTCATGCAGCTAAAACTATAGCGTTATAGTTTGAAGTGAATGCATTTTAGCTTGACCATCAGTTGACTCTTGTATTAAAACAAATAAGCAGATAAAAGAAATGAAATGGGTATTTACACACACATAAAAAGAAATTGAAGATGTTCAGAAGTTTTCTGCTTCATACCCCTATATCTTTTGTAATCTATACATGCACTCAAGTCAGCGTCTACCTTTAGAAATGTCTATTGTGATATCTTGCTCTCTATTAATCTACACTGCATAATGAAAAAATGTGACAAACAATTATAAGAAGCAGTTGAGGTGACTTGGTTTGTTCAGCCTGGAGACGAGGAGACTGAGGGGAGACCTCCTTGAGGTCTCCAGCACCCTCGGGAGGGGAGGTAGAGGGGCAGGTACTGATCTCTTCACTCTCGTGACAAGTGACAGGACCCAAGGGAACAGCATGAAGCTGAGTTTAGGTTGGATATCAGGAAAAAGTTTTCCACCCAGAGGGTGGCTGGGCATTGGAACAGGCTCCCCAGGGAAGTGGTCACAGCCCCAAGCCTGTCAGAGCTCAAGAAACATTTGAACAATGCACTCAGGCACATTGTGTGACTCTTGGGGTGTCTGCACAGGGCCAGAAGTTAGACTAGATGATCCTTCTGGATCCCTTCAAACTCAGCAGATTCTGTGATTCTAGGGCTAAACAATTGTCTAGGTGCATCATTTAAGTGCATGTAAAGGAAAAAAAGCCTTGCTGAAGGAAAATATCTTTTTGCTAAACCAAATTTCAGGTCTTCATTAACATACTAGTATTACAGTTGATTACTTTCCTCACCGTACCTGGCCTCACTTTTTCTTCTTGTTTCAGTTTAGACCATTTCGTAGGCAATCCATGGATACATAGGAGAAGGTCTATATTGAAAAAATGCACACAAAGTGAATTATAGTAATATTATCAAAAGCTATTGCAATTATGTTGCAAATACTTCAGTCACCTTTAAAAGAAAAATCAAAATCAATCTGGAACATTTCCATCTGCTATTTGTGGGGCAGAAAAAAAGGCATCCTTTCACTAATGCACAGCCTGCAAGGTAAATGCCAGAGAAGAAACTGTCAGCTCTTCTTAGACTATCATTTCTGTCTGGATGAAGAGACTTCATGTGACTTGAAGGCTTTTTCAAGACAAGTACATAGCGACACTTTGGAGAGCACAATAAATACTTCCACAGCGAAGTAGTATTAGTGAGAAATTAATGTATTTTTAGCTGTATTTTAATGCAAATTAGCAGCTGAAAGCATGGGAAAGAGCCAACATAATCTAACACAATTTCATTCCTTAAACTGACAGTGATCTACAGCTCTCATCTTGGGAACTTCTTTGGGAAAGGTTTTGGAATAATTCACAACTAGTAGCTTTAAACCACTGCTTTACTTTAAATAATTTGTGTTACCGAGGATATAGCCTCATTATCTACTCAATACATATTTAACAGATTGGAAGAGGTTAGCAGAGTAATGCACTAAAGTTACTGAAGCATTTAAGCATTCTGAGTAAATATATATTTGCCTCCCTCTTATATTGTCCGCATCATTCAGTCTCAATTACCACACTAATAAACCAGTTATGTTCATCTCTGACTACAGATAACATATGGATACTTGACCATTAAAGTACTTCAAAATACTACCATGTAGTAGTATAGATCGTATTTACCTTATATTAGGAGTATCCAGAGTCCTCTTTAACCATATTATAAATTCTTTCTTACAATTGATTGTGGTAAGGTACTTGGTGCTTCACTTAAACGTGAAGCTCCAGTAATTCTTTATTATGACTCCAGGACTGCCTTTTATTAAGCGTCTACAGTGCATCCAGTAGAGCGTAAGGTGTCAGTCATGACTGAAGCTCCTGCATACTATCTAAACAAAATTATACTTCAAAGATAAATGTGTGTTGTTTTGCCTATCTGTGCACCTGCCTGTCAGATAATTTCCTATGCATCTCCTGTGTTACTATGTCTTTCTTTTTCTTTCTTTCTCCCTTCCTTTCTTTCTTTCTCTCTCTTTCTCTTTCTTTCTTTCTTTCCTTCTTTCTTTCTTTCCTTTTCTCTTTCTTTCTTTTTCTTTCTTTCTTTTTCTTTCTTTCTCTCTCTCTCTTTTTCTTTCTCTCTCTCTGTCTCTCCTTTTCTTTCTTTCCTTCTTTCTTTCTTTCTGCCTGCCTGCCTGCTTGCTAGGCTTCCAATTTCTAACAAAGTCTGTCATTAAGAACATCAATTATATGCAGATAGAAAACCTGGGCACTTTTTTAAAAACTGAAGTAATTAGATGGGCTTTGTGCTAACTTTAGGAAGCCACTTGCTGCGGCTATGCAATCATAGTAGCTCCTTGGGCTTCAGTGGAGTTTCTGAGCTTGCAAGAGCTGCAGCCAAGCCTAGCCAGATCAGATCAGCCTGCAGCTCACAGTGGAGCTATTCTATCACATGCCTTGAAGAATGTTCCCATTCACCACTTGGAGGTTTTCATTACAGCCGCCAACCCTCCTACTTTAAATGGAAAAATAGACAGTGTAGGTTTTTGGTGCAGGAGGTTGCGTGTTAGCTGGTGTGGTGTTTTGAAAACCACTATTTGTTTTATTGTCATATTGATAAAAATTGTAACTACTGTGGTAGTTTATGTCCAGGAAAAGACGTGGCTTATTCATTCCTTGTTTTCAAGTAGTCCCACTCCAGTCTGCCTGCTCTTTTTCAGGGAAATCAGTCAGCAGACTGCGCTAGTACATAATAAAATCATACATGCATGTACAACAAAAGTGCTCACACAAATATTGTGAGAACAAACGATTGCCCTTGATATCTCAGGATTTTGGAAGTAAGGATGAAACTGAGAATGAAATTACTTCTGTAGTAATAACAAAGGAGTGAATTCAAAGTATAAACTGCAGGGCTGTACCATGATCTCTTTATCCATTCTTCCTTCCACACTGAGATCTGAAAAGCAAACAGGAAGCCTTCTTAGGAGGCACACAATATGAAGAGCTCTGTGATGTCTGAAGCTGCATCTGCGACCACCTTTAATGACATGCAGCCTCTCAGCAGATCTGATACTGCAGAGGCCTCTCATAAAGACCACTTCAACTTAATTTATAAGCAGCCATGTCCTGGTTTTAACATCTCTAGATTTTAATCTGTACATTACAAAAGAGCCTGGGTTTATTGCTTGGAATTAGGGAACATCTAATCAAAGCCATGATTTTAAAGCTTTTTCTACAAACAATAGTTCAATGCAATAAACTCTCACATGCCCTGCTACACAGCAGTTAGAGAGGTGCAGCCAGACTGTTGGCATACATGGCAAACTAAAAGAGACCATAATAACCCTGCGTGTGATGACTCTTGCAACAACCACCACAATGGACTCTGAATGTGCCATCCACTCTGGTGTCCCATGAAAAAATTTTGGAGCATGTTTTCTCTAGTTTGGAGACTAGAAGTCTCCCTAGCTAAGGAAAGGGGGTTCTAAAAAATAACTAAAAAAAAACAACAAAGATTGATCTTATATTAGAGACCACAGAATTGTGAAGAAGCCTCTAGGTAAGCTGCCTTTTTTACATATCAGGGGATTCAGCATCAGCTCACCATACAGTTCTATTATCTCCTGGAGCCTAGAATATGTATCAATGTGTATGCATGTGTATGAACCACTCACTCACCCAAATAAAAACTTAATGTGATGTGTTTAGTAAGTCATTTACATATAAAAATGTCTGCAAATATCTGTTATAGAAAGACAAGCTTATTATTAAAATACACTCTGGATAGTCTTCATTCATAAGAAAACAAGACAGGAAGAGACCACCCAAGTAATATCAGCTGCCCAGATTTATCTCCAAGGTGAATTAGCTTTTCCTCTCAAGCACAGATCCTTTTCACAATATTAATGACATACACGGTAACTAAGAGATACTTTCTGTGAGGTATGACTACATAAAAATCACTTAGGGTTTAGAGCTTTTTCAGCTTTTAGGAAATATTAAACATTAAAAAATATATGTATTTTTTAAAAGACTTATACTTCTTGATCTTATCTTAATGTTTAATAAAAATGACGAAGAAATCACATTAGGTTGACCAAAGTCCTACTATAGTACATGAATTTTTAGCTCTAAACTCATCAGTAATAAAAGGTGCTTAGACTCTTGTAAGTTACTCACTACAATGTGGCATGTAATGAATGAAAAATAATTTATTCTCCACAGCATCTAAGGATTTTAAAGCATCATACAAATATTTAATTGAGCTTCCCAACAAGGTAAGTAAATACTGTATCCATGTAAAGAACAAGAACAGAAATCTATGCAGTGTCCAAATTCACCCATATTCCAACTGTTGCAAAAAAAGATTCACTGGCTCTGAGACCAAACACAAGTTTTTTAAAGCCAGACAGACAAATCAGCAAGAGCTATGCCTCTTGTCCTATAGGGCAAGTTGCCCTATCAAGGCAAGTGAACTGAAAGTGCTCCATTAGTACTTTGATGGAGATGGCAGAGAGTGCGAGAGAGTATGAAAGATTTAATCATCAGAAACGCACTCTAAGAGGGAAAGGAAGAAGAACCTAAGTGAAAAGTACTTTAAAAGGAATCAAAGGAACATGATGACTGCAGCTAACAAGCTAATGCCTTTTGCTGCCCATAAAAAAGCATGATAAAGTTATAGGTGAACTAGGTGAAACTAGTAGTATAAATGTTCATAATTTACAGAGTGCACACATTTTTGTTGTGCATCACACAAAAGTGATAGAGTGTTATTCTGTAGAAATTTCTGCATCTCGTAGAAATGACTTGAGTGCAGAGAGGAATTTAATAGAACCAATTGTAACTTTTGAACACTGAAAGATCTTCAGTATCCCAGCCAAAAACCTTGAAATATGTTGAAGTCTGTATGGCTGTACTCTGTGAAAAGGAAAGATGAAGAGCAGGCTATTTTATTTCCACTTTACGAAGTCCTTGAATTGTGGTAAATATTGAGAACCAAGAAGAATGCAATCTCTTTAAGAACCAAAAGGAATGCAACGCTATTTTGAGTGCTGCTGTGATAAAAGCACTGAATCCTGCTGTGTTTCCAACTTCATGAGGACGTAAGGTCTCATTGTTCTGCCCACAGACATGCCTGCAAATGTAGGAGAATTTTTGATGCAAGCAAAAGACTGAAACACTATTCTATACTTACCCATTTTACATCAGCAAGTGATTTAGTTGCTTTCCACTTCTACCTCTACCAAACACTACTCTATATGAGCGTTATAAGACATGCCATTAATATTCTGAAAGCTGTAAATACAATATAACCTGTTTTCTGGGTGCTCTCCATCCACATGGCCACTTCTCCATCAGCTTGTGGACTCCTTCTTAGAGGTTGTGCAGCAGCAAAATGTTAGCCCACTGTGCATGTACTGATATTATCAGTTCCGGGACATGTCTGAGTCACACTTATTTCAAGCCAGCTATCTGCAAAACTGACAGCTGTGATGATGCTTCAGAAGCACCTACAGCATTTATAGGCACACTCAAAGGGGATATTTTGACAACTCAGATTGAAAAATCTGTTCTTCCCAGAACAAGTGCATCTTTTGTTCATTAGTGTTCTGTTCAGCTCGGTTGACCTTGGTTTTATTTCAAACCTTGATTGCTGTAACATTCGCTCTGCTGCTCAGCCAGCAGTCCATAGGATTCCAACAAGTAAATAGTAAGAAGGAATAGCATCCTTCTCCCTCACAAATCAAGGAATGGTTCAGCTGAATATAGACATCTAACTTTGAACTTGTCACTTTTGTCTCCCTTTACACTTGACAGAGAGCTAGTCAGTATTGCCAGTATCATCTCAGATAAGATTCATGCTACTCTAAACTAGAAGTTTGCACAGGATCAGATGAGTCAAGCACCATTAAAGTTCCTCTCCTTTAACCACAGGAAGATCCTTGAGTACCTGGCACAGCTGTAGACAGAGAAACATAGGCTTTAGAACAGAAATTGTGCTGTCATTCCTCAGAGTCTGCTTTACCTCCATGTCCACCCACAAACACTATGCTGGCTTACTCATATTAAAGACAAGAATAACCACATTGAAAATAGTGCAATCAAATGAGAATTGGGAAGTGTCTTGCTGTACAAGGTGCTTCAAGTGTCATTGTCTAGTAAAGATGGTCTATATTTCTAATTTGCTAGTTAACACCAAGCCTTAATTTTTGTAGTTAGCCAAAAATTACATGAATAGCAAAAATAATTATAATAAAAAAGCCCCAAAACTCCACAAAACTAAGAAGACTTCACAAAATAAATAACAGGTAGGAAGAAAAATATGGTTATAGGTCAAATCAAAGAAAATACTGTTTTTAGCAGTAAAAATGGTAGGTATTTTATGGTTTTGAAGCTCATACAAGAAACTAAATGAAAGAGGCAGTTGTGCTAGCTTTTCCTTGTTTTTCTGTCTATTTTTTTCTTTCTTTTTTATCATAGATGTATAACTTCTTATTGAATCTAACCACAGTAGCAATTTAAGAACCATCAAATAAAGGAATTCCCTGTGATTCATGCACATACTGGGTTGACAAAAGCATTAATATGGTCATTTTTATGTGACCATAATGTTATGGTCATTTTTATATGTCCTACCCATAATAGCAGACTTTTCATTGGAATAACACCTTGTAAATCATCTAAATAAAAAAAAAATTAAAAAGAGCTTATTTTTTTTTAAGAAAATAAATCTTTTCAAGGAGATTCTGTGTGCTCTGCTACTATCTGTTGAGAAAAGTTTAATTGTAATTCTCTATTTTGCTTCTAAAATTGAAACAAAAGAAAATTTCTTTGTCTTTGCCTCTTTCAGAAATCCAAATGTCATGCTATACCAATCCATGTGCCAGGCTACTCATCTCTCTCCTCAAGGGGTCTTCCGACATTTCCATTTATTTTATCATCATCTCTGAGAGTAAAACATAAAAGAACGGGAGGTACTGAATCCTTGGCTCTGAGGGATTGCTGAACAACTAGAAATACAGTAATTTGATTACCTGACAAAGACCCCAAAGTCAATGCTTCCCTGCTGTACTGACAATTATAAGTCAGAACAACTTACCTTTTTCACCTCCATGGATGTACAGTAAACCCTTCCTTCAATTTCTGGTGACAGGCTAGATACGCTCAATCTCTTCTCCCTTTCCAGCCTGTGCAAGAAAATTATAATTAAAATATTACATATTCATATAAGTACTACTCATGGTATTTCCAAATTCATTTGACAGCTGGGAAAGGTGTTTGGTTGACATTCTCTGTTATACCAAAACAAAATCATAGCTCATTGCTCATACTGAGCCAATGCTTGCTGTATAGAGAGAGCATTTGGATCAGTTTGCCTTTCATAGTCTTCTCTGCCTTCCTTTTATTGTCAATGTCCAAATCCCTCACTGGCTTCATGGTGAAGTGGGCTCAGTCTATGATCCTGTGAAGCTTATAGTGTCTTTCTTATATCTTACTGTCATAGTTTATGATAGTGCTGGGGTAAACTCTCCATGATTACTGGCTATCTAGCTCTATTTTCCAGTCTCTCTGGAAAACACACATTTCGTACTTGGTCAGTTCCATCACAACATGAAGCTCGATTACTGAGTGAGAAGTCTGCTCCATGGATCTGTCACTTACCTGTACTGAGCAAAACTGACACACATCCAGACCTACCATATATTTAGTTAAACAGAAAGTAATAAGGCTGATAGATGGTGGAAAAATCCTACAATCGTTTCTTGATTGGAATCAAAGACCAGAAGAGATTCCCTGATCTGTCAATTTCAACCCCTTCTGGTTTCAAGACTCCCATCTTCAAATTTCTTAACTTTTTTTATATTATTTTTCCTTTTGGAAAATTGAGTCAGAACATTCTAATGAACAATAACCTCTGAATTTTCAGCCAAAATATGTTTATGGTGGCTTATACGCACCTGCTCAAGTGCTAACATTGCCCCTTATCTCGAAATTATTCTTAAGTCCCAAGCAGATTAATACCAATGTCTGGTTGCAACATGGATGGACAAATGGCCTTAAATAAAATGGACTTATTACTATTTATAATAGTACAGGCATAGGTGTCCTCTCCAACACATCAGGAGGAAAAATGGGAGCTCTTGGGTTTTCCCTGTATTTGTTTAACCCTGGAAATACCAAACAGTGATTATGGTTACAGTTCAAGAAACATAACAGCATTTTACACTTACAGAAAAGCAGAACTACACTTCTACACACAACCCTTCTTGTCCTTCTGGAAACTGACACAAAATAGTTTAACTCCTCATATGTCTTAATCTTATCTTCATCAGAAACTGGTACTTTGTAGGTCATTTGCTTTTGTGCAAAACATCATGCTTGGAGAATGATGCTTCAACTGTATGTTTCACATGAGAAATATGCAATCTTCCAGTTCTGCAGAGTTCTACATATGTGCTTTCTTAAACATTTTAGTCCACTTTTTCAAGGGACCCAATCAACATTTCTGTCACTACTATTTATTTCAAAGGAAGGCTGGTATCAGGTAAGGTATAATGAAAACAGTGGGATCAGACTTTAATTTATTTGGAAGCCAAAACTTTGTATTTTTTCAAGTGTCAAAGTAAAAAACTGTTCCCACAGGATTTAGCTTTCTTGCCCCTAAGTGATTTATTAGTTCATGTAGGTGCCTTAATGTTTAGCGCAAGGAAGAGATTACTCCTCTGACTCATCTGGTCAGTGGTGGCATTCACCTTATATGCATGTCAGCTAAGGTCTAGGGACAACACAAATTCAATTACTACATGGTAAAGCAGATAGGAATGTAAAATATTATGAAAACTCTATGAAAGATTTTTGTATTCTGTTCAGTACTTTTTTTCTGCAGTTTGCCTAACTGTACAAGAGCATGAACCTTCCAAGTAAGAGCTTCTTGAATTACTCTGAGTATCTATGTTTTCCATGAAAACCAGAAACAAAATTTTTATTACATATTCTTGGCAAAAATACTTTCATCCAGTTCTGTCACAGAGTAAGGATGAGGGATTGCAGCTGCATTCTACAAATGTCACTGGGGAAAATATCTGTGAAGTATTTACGCACTAAATGACAAATTTTATTTGATTTCAGAATTATAACTTTTTGTGTTTCCAATGCATGCAGAATTTCATATATGTGGAGCACAGAATCTGCTCATAAGCATCTTCTTCTCTCTTTCTACTATATTGCATATATTTTATTAATACATTAAGGCACCCATATTTATTGTGGATGCTCTGTGTAACCACAGGTAGGAAAGGGACAGGGTGACAGGTTATTCAATTCAGCCTGGATCTCAACTCTTTCAGATGGGGCTGGACTCCTTTCATTACAGTGATAGAAATAATCACATAATTTTGGTGTATGTTCAATCTTCAGTTAAAAGAAACATTCTGTCTCCTCACTAGAAAAATGGTAATATTGGAACAGGATATGCTCTCCACACACTTTAAAATTATTCATTTTTCATCGCTTTGAACTGTGTAAACTATGGGCAGCAAAATGTGTAACACACCTGGTCATAAACCAAGGTACCCTACTAGGACCAATCAGCCTTTGGTGTGGAATTAAATGTCTGTGTTAGTTTACTCCTGACAACCATCCCAAGCCTGCCCAAACTGATGTCCAAAAATTCTGTATCCCCAAAAGGATATGCCTTTGTCCATGGTTCACCAGAGCACAAAAAAGTCCAAACCAAACCAAAGAAATCCCATAGCTGAAACTGTTTTAATAGGTTAGAGGTTTGTGTGAATTGGCACATGCAGATAGCCAGGATGAGCACCAAACCAGAGCTGAAATGCGAAGAATAGATTTATTTCATTACCTCACTAACAATGCCAGGCAGTGGAGACACACAGGGACAGGGATCTACTAGGCTCAGTTTGTCCTCCTGCCTGCCCCAAAATATCAAAGTGCTCCATTCATGTGCAGTTTATTGCAAGGTTGTGCTTCTATAACCTCTGAGTCTTTGATCTATCTCTCCCAGCAGGAGTCCCAAGCATGTCTGTGAGAGGGAGACATGCTACACAGGAGCTCTACTTTTTTGAAACAGGAAGAGGATGAACAACACTAGGCATAATAAATGGAGTTTTCCCACCCGGATATTCTTGTCATTCCCAACTGCAAGGTCAGTTGAGCACATTTACTATCCTCTTTACCATTCTGCCATTTTTAACTGTTTCCTCCCGATAATGTACTATTACCTCAGCTTCTTGCGACTAAAGATTTCACCAGACAGAAACAGAAGTTCAAGCTTTTGAAAAGGTGGATTGCATTTGTCCGAAATGCCTGCATATGCTCTACACATGGAATGCAAAGAATGTTAACAATTTTCTTTCTGTCCAGCATTAAAACCAATTTCTCCCTTATTTATTAGTCATCACAGAGTAGGAAATGAAAGCGGAAAAATTACAAGTAGACAACCTGCATCTTGCAGACACCATTTCCAATGCAGAACATTTCCAGTGCACATCTGTTGTAGCCTGAAAATTCTCCCCAGACCACATGCTGTACATGAGCAAGACTCTAGCTGCACAAAATGATTGATAAAACTAAATAACCTCTTACTCTGGTCAGAAGTACATTACAATCCTAAAATTAATTGCTGCCATTATCTTTATATATGTTCATATTCAAAAATCTTAAAAGTGTTCTGTTTTACATGAAAAAATAAAACTGATTTGAGTGGGTCACTAAAACTTCAAACATTACAGCTTCTTTCTACAATGCACCTACTTCTGTTCTAGCCATCCTTACACAAGTGTTTCTTGACATCAATAGGGAAAACATATTAATAAAATAGGCTTAGAACCATCTATCAGTCAGTTCTTGTTAGATGTTGATTCTTCCTGTTCCTACTGCAATGTGACTGTCTCAGGAAATTTTCTCAAATTGCACAGGTAAAAGAAGACTCAAATGTTACTGTTAATTATAAAACACACACATACCTTTTGTCTGCATGACCTCTATTACAATGAGATCATAAATTTATGTGTTCCATTTATGATATCCACATGTCTGTGTTTTGAATATTGTGTTTTGAATATTGTGAATTGTCCTTTTGTCTGCTTCTCCCATTATTTCTCATCCCATGCATTAAGTCACATATGCCATATCCTAGTTATTTTTTCTCATGTCAAAAGTAAAATTATTAGGACATAAAAATTATGCAGAACAATGGGTATGGTATCAATGGAAAAACAACATTGAATGACAAATCTGAAATATCTTGTATTTCATAATCCAGAGTAATCAGATAATAACAGATTTTGTCACCCAGTCCTATGAGCCACATAAAGTACCTTCTAACATCACTGCTTATTTCAGTTAGTACATGATGACGGTCCTTACTGTGACTAAAAGTATTGCCATATGTTCTCAACAAAGAGAGAATGTTGCTCTCCATGAGAGATGTCTCATTTTCCTCTCATAAAAAACGATTCAAAGTTAATAAATTTCAGTAGAGAAAATTATAATCTAGCTTGTGTTATTAACAAGTCTGCCATGAAAGAAAGGCAAAAAAAACAAGCTGCTAATGGAAGTTTCAGATCTTCAAATGTAATTCTCCAATTCCTTGTCCCTACTTTAACCCAGTAGCAGTGAGAAGTTGTTCTATCAGGAAAAGCATTGGCAATAAGTAAGAATGCATAGAAAGCTGCTTCATTTATGTGGGAAACTCATTGCTACATCAAAGCAGGCGCATAACATTGTGGCACTATAGAATCAAAATGTTTGACATGCTCTCTACCCATTGCAGCAACTTTTCCTCTAAGGCTATTACAGCACCAAAGAACTGATGCACATAATCCTAAAGAAAAAAAAAGAAGATCAGAGAAATTTTTCCAAGAATGTAGTAAGCATATGAATGAAGTAGCAGGAGCAGTAAAAAGAAATACCAAATTTTTCACGATTGTCCACCGGGTGGCGTGTAAGCCATGTAGTGTCACGAGCAGCAACACTGTAAATTCACAGAGTTTTGTCTTGTGCCAGGTACCAAATCTATCTGATTGGTCTGTGGCCAAATAAACACCTATAATTATCCAGAGTAATTCACAAGCAGGATTTATTTTCCGGTAAGAGCTTCTTTCATTAGTTAAGCTCCCTAAAAGTGTTCAACAGTAAGTCAAGCTCCTTACCACACTACTGGCCACAATGGTTTGAGCATTAAATTTCCCCTAAGTGTTCTTTTTCTTTGTGACAATTTCCATTCTTGGCAGTATCACACCCATCAGAGATTTTACAGTTGAACAACTAGAGTTTTAAGGACAAAGAGGTTTGACAAATACAGATATAGCCAGTCAGAACACAGAGAGCAGAGCTTGCTAAGTGTTCTATAGGTTGGATCATAACTGATCATAGTTGACTAACCACAAATGGGTAAAAGATATCCCTGAATTTACCTACTTCAATCAAGATGGAAAGGACTAATACCTTCTCACAATTATTACGTAGATGTGTAGTTGTATACACTGATCTCTGGAGAAATGCAGCCATTAAAAATTACAAAAGAAATTATTAATATTAATTACTTCATGCTAATACAGTGTTTCAATAGGAAGGAAAGACAAGAACCAGAACTGTACCCCTAGCCCCTAGTTTTCTAGGCTGTGAGAAGTATTTTAAAGGCATTCAAAAATTTAATTGCTACCATAGCAAACTTCAACATTGCTGAGAGTTTTTAAGTACATTTTGCATTTTTTCAATGTGTAAGTTAGTGGTTTACTCGCTTTGGCTGTGAGATGAGAGCAAGTGGTTTCACTTGCTACACTTGAGCTTTTTCATCAATAAAATCATTTGGGATTCTTATTATCCTTCCTTGTGAAACTGAACTCAGCACTGAAAAATTCAAATAAGTAGTATTATCATTTGTCCAGGGAGAGCAATTCTTTCCATGAGTTAAATACTGCCAGTTAGCAGCATTTACCTTTTAGGAAGTTCTCTGTTCTGAATATTTCCACAAGTCTTGTTTCTATGATACTGGAAACCAAAGAGTCCAAGCAGGGTGATGAGGTTAGTTCTACAGCTGGCGAAAGAGTAATATCGTAACTATTTATCAATTATTATTTTAATGTATTCTGGGGGTACCTAGCAAACACAAGAATTTTGTAGTAGATAATATTTCATAAATTGCAGTATTACAATGATGACAAGTTTTAAGTTGTTTTTAATTTTTACTATTGAGTATGCACTTCTGACCATGCATGGAAAACTTGGTCCTCAGGTATTGTTGACAAGGTTTTCTCTCATAATCTCTGTACCTAAACTATTTTTCATCATTTCTTCTGCTTTTATGGTGTTTAGTTTGGGGTTTTTTTGTCTCCTTCCAATTATTTCTGTAAGCTTCCATCACAGAAATTTGCCCTCTTATTATATTCTTTAATGTATATATGTAAGAACCTCTGCCAAAAACATCTTTTCATTACTGTTAATGTTCACCCAACCAAGAAATTCTATTGTCCTTCATCAATTCTCTACCAAAGAATTTCAAACCACTACTGTTAACAAAAAATTGCAGATACTGTGGGCTGACATTTTTGCAATAAAATTAATGAAAATTTTCTGTTGTTTTGGTTTTTTTCCCATCAGGAAAACCAGTGTTAGTGCTTTTGAATTAGTAGTTTTCCTGAAATTATATGCTCTGTAATAAATAACAGAAAATTACCACTAAAACTGCAGAAGAAGGGTAATCCTGGTTTTGCATTAGCATTGTTGCAACATTTGTTTATATAGCCAAAAAGGTCATGGCTTCACTCTGATGTGTAAATCACTGAGTAACTGACAATCACTTGCCCCCTATAAAAGGGCATTAAATAAAATTTAAATTCTTAGAGCCTCCTTGAAAAGCGGCTTTTCTTTCTACATTTCCTTCCGTTCAAATAATATAATGAAACCTAACCTTTGGTTGCAAGAATGAATGAGGAGGTGAAAGATTCTCCGTTTCCTACAATGACTAAATCTCTCACAGCATGCTTCTCTCAGGCCTGAATCATCCTTTTGTCTCTTTGAAGTTAAAGGCAAGGTAATATCCTTTAAAAAAAAATAATGAGCACTTCCTCATTTCTTGTTGAGTTTCAATTTCTTCTTCTGTACTTCTGTTGCTTTCTGTTTTAGCCTATGATAAAAACAACATTCAAAGCACACATAAACTTCCTGATTTACTTGGTGACAGATTAAGTACTGCAGCCAGGCATTTTTGTACCATGGACAGCTCCGAGCTGACTGTTGCCTGCTCTCGGCTGCTCTTCTTAGCATCACTGGGTTTTTACAGGAGAAAATCATTCAGATCAACTCTTCCTAATGTGAGCTGGTTAAAAAATCTGCAATCAAAATAAGAAGACTGGTTAGTTTTCAAAAAAGACTAGATGTGTTCCTGTCCAATCTGTAGGAGTGAAACTAACACCTTGAAAACAGGGACCCTACTCTTTCTGTTGTTTCTGTCATTTTGAAATTGGCTACATTAGCTGCACTTCAGGGATGATGATTATGGGCTCTTTTGGAAATACCATCTACTGAATATCAGTCTTGCTGAGAAGACTAATGCTTGTCACATTATTTTAAAAGAATAAAACAAATACCACACCAATTAATTTTCTTCTCCGAAGACACACAGGTGCTACTTTTAAAAGAAGATAAAAGCAGCAGCAGACCACAAGCAGAACTCTGATGCCCAACACAGGTTATTTCTACATCTTTTCACCCTCTTCCATTCAGTTCCTCACCATCTTCATTCTAATGCCACCCACCAGGAGCACAGATGTTCAGATGCTGTGGATTCCAAGGAAAATCTTTCTTCATAATAAGTAAATTACAGCAATGTGATCAATTAATATCTTTTGAGAAATTATATGCATGAAAAATCACTCAATAGATGAGATTTAAGGGAGACATGGTTTGGTTTAACCACAAGGCAGTTATTTCACTCAAATAAAATGGCTTGTAAACAGAATAAAGCACTGATGGAGGAGTCACTAAAGAAAATTATGCTTGGGACCACAGAATGTGCAATGTTTTTGAACTCCCAAAAATTGATAAAAAGAAAATCTTGGAGTTTACAGTACCGATACCTTAAGGAAAAAGATCTCTCTTTTATTTAAGCTGGAGCCTTACAAATGCACAGAAGATGATCAAGAGTCCGAAAGCTACTGATTATCAAAAAAACAAGGGGGGTTGGGTTTTGGTTTTTAAAGCACAAATGTAAACTTTCCCTGAGAATCTGTGGATGCCTCATCCCTTGAAGTGTTCAAGGTCAGGCTGGATGAGGCTCTGAGCAACCTGATTTAGTGGCAAGTGTCCCTGCCCGTGGCAGGAGGGTTGAAACTGGATGATCTTTAAGGTCCCTTCCAAACCAGGACCTTCTATGATTCTATGTCTCTAAATCATACCCTTTTTTTTTTTTCCACAGCTACAGCAAGATCAAAATAATTGGGAAAGAGGATATCAAGCAAGAGTAACAACTGATAAAATTCCAAGAGGGCCACACACACTTACTTATTAATCTTTCAAACACAATTCTGTCACACTCCAAGTTTGGCACATCATGCCTAGGGTGGGCCAGATGACTTTTCTAAAGAATTACATTTATAGTAAAACAAAAAAAAAGCCATTTGCTGAAATTATGTTGAAGCCAAATCACCAAGTTTTACATTGGATGCAATCACAAAACACCCTAATATTCAATATAAAATTAAATAAACTTATTGCTTTGATTTCAAATGGAATAAAAAGAAGCCAGAAAAGAAACAAAGGCACTTTTATGTCAAGTGGAGAACAATTTATCAAACAGAATGAAAATACACAGCTCTCAGGGTTCTAAACATGATTGTGATGGTCATACTGGGACACAGAGTCTCACCTTCCTGTTTGTTTTTCATTCCATAAGTATTTAGGTTTGCCAATACCTTCTTGTAGTCCTACAGCCCTACTTACAAGGTGATGTAAGGTGCAGTGCTGATGTGCAGTGGATATGCTCAGTAGTTTGCTTTCTTGCTTTTTGAATTCACCTGGAAAAGGAGCAATCAATACTTTTTTTGGGGGGAGGAGGAGCAATAAATTTCCGCATGTGTGTGGTGTACTCAGTGCATAATATACATGAACTATTCCAGGTCTCCATAGGAAACTGCTGGCGTAGTGCCTCTGAAGGCTAAACTATAACACATCCCAGCTGTGCCAAACAAATGGCTTTGGCACTTACCAAAAGATTTCTTCTGATAGGAAATGTATTATTGTCTTTTTTGTTAAGCACAACAAAATGTTATAATGAGGAACACTGAACAAAATATTAATTAGAAAATGCTGCATTGGTGCAACATATTCAAAGGAGATGCTATTCAACCACAACAATCTATTTGGTTATGAAAAAAAAGATTAGATATTAAAATGAAATAAAGAAGGAAAATAATATCATTAATATAAAAAAAGATCAAGCAGATAACACATTGGTCAAATCCTGAAAGGTGAGGGGAAATTTGTAATTTCCTCCCATGTGCCCAACATTCATCAAGAATTACTGATAAAAATCCTGCTCTAGCTTTGGTATTGTAGTTGTAGAGGTGAATTCTTAGCGCAGCTCTTAACACTGCAAATTTATCTTTCCTTCAAAAGGGAAAAGTTTACAACCTGGGCCCACAGAATAACCCTCTGCCAGTATTTGCACCACTGAAAGCTCATTTATGTCTGCAGGAGAGAAGCAGAAAGCCTAGAAGCCTTGTTTCTTTCCTTATTCATGAGTGGAACAAAGGCATTTGGAACAAGCCCGGGTCTTGTCTGGTTGAGACATATTTGCGCAGTGAACATTCCTGAAAAGCCTTCTGTACCTAAAATTATTTTTCCAAGCACCAAATACCAAAACTATATCATGTAACTTGGAATGGTACAGCCAGACAATGGTGGTTGTATGCCTTAGCCAGGTACCACATTCTTGCAACAGTACCACATGGGAGCATTTCAAACATGAAAACAGAGGGTGCAGTGAGTTCCTTAATTACTCTAAATTCTGTATATATGTAAAAAAAAAATATGCTTTTTCTTTAAGGAGCTCCTTCTGTAGAATCCTATGCATATCTAAGCATTAAGATCAGCCTTTGTGCTCACCTTTTGCAGAATCAGGACTGCAGTTTTCTAAGTCTTAGACAGAAAATACAGGAGGCAATTGTTTATTATTTCATACAGGTTGTTAAGAAATAATTGACGTAGATTTAATGAAGAAAGTTCTAACAAGATTTATACATAGAATTTTCATGTGGACTGTTTAAATAAGTATAATGAAAAGAAATTGCAATGAAAATGTAAATCAGTCATCAGATATTCTGGACATATAAAGAGACGCACTTTGAAACTTACCAAATCTTAGAGAAGAAAGTTAACAAGCACAAAGTGGCAAAATGCTTAAAGGAATAGCTTATGAAAGTAAATAGTTTCTTAAAACAAAGACTTTAGAAACATTTCAGAGAGAGCTGGAGAGGAAAATGGCACATTTCTGGAATGGCTCTTACAATAGCTAAATGGGCTTAATTAGTGACACACAATAATTGCTGTTTTAAGAGTGACATTACATTGTGTGTAAAATACATTAGAAAATTGCAGGGCAGATTAAAGGAAAGTAATTGCATCATAAATACAATATATACTTATGTATATATATTGTATATGTATGCAATTCTAGTTGGAGTGGGATGGAATGGAATGGAACCTTTCAAAGATATCAAGGATGAATGCCAAAGGAAAAAAGGAGATATTAACGTACAAGGAAAAAGTTGGTCAAGAAGACAAAACAATTCAGTACTTCTTTCCAAGAAGACCTCACCATAAGTGGTTTGGCAGAAAATTTCACTTGGTTCATTGTAAAGAATGGTGAGGAAGTCCTGCATGTTTCCTACATCTCTGCAAATCTTCAGACATCAAATGATGTGTGTAAATGACCTTATTTAAACAGTCTGAACATACAGATGGATTTCAGTGCTAACTTACAAAATGGCAGAAATAGTACCTTCCTTACTCTTTCGGGACACAAAATACTAAGTCCAAAAGATAAAGAAGACTTTCCAGGACATTAGATTTTAACTTAAGATTTTAACTTCTTCCCAAATATATATGAGCAAATATCTCTCAGAAAGACTGAAGTCAAAAGCAAGCTGTGAAAGTTTTGACCCATGGCTGAAGCATGTTTAGTGTCTTATATAAACATGGCAAATGGGTGTGTTTAATCAAGGATTTGCACAGCTTGGTTTCAGTGGGACAAGGGAATGTGACAATGAGAGCAGAAATGGGCTATTTTCCCCGTTTGAAAGAATTACTCTTTGCCCAGCTTTACTTTACGTCTGGACCCAAATATTGTGGGTCTGAGAATGCTCAGCCTTTCAGGCCCAAGGACCCATGCTGGGGTCTCACCCTAGGAGTCCACAAAGCTTCCTTCCTTTGGATGTGAACCTCTGAAACAAATCCAGAAAATTAAAATAAAATTCCTTTTCCACTTCATAACCTCTTTGTGTCCTTTAAAGTGTTTTATTTGGAGCTGAAAACTCCCTGAAACTTCAAGCAAGAGATGGTTTCATCGTCATTTGATTCATGGTGAGCAGAGGGCATAGAATGGAAGAGAACAGGACAGTTACGTTATTCCTAGAGTTCTGCATGACAAACTACAGCCCAGCTCTGAGGGCTCCAGCCTGGAGAGCAGCTCTCGGCAGCACAAGTCCCAGACCCACCCAGGACACAGGGGCAGAGAGGGGCACACCTACAGCAGGGCTAAGGCAGGGACTGAAGGTCCCAGGATGAGCTGGCATACATCCCCATGGCCCTTGGCAGGACATGGGGAGTGGGGGTCCCAAGGGAGGGAAACCCCCATCCCCAGAACCCTGACAGAAGTAGACTTCCACTACTCTTGTGCTCAGTTTAAGAGATTGGTGGTTGCCCACTTTGGAGACAGAGTATTGGGCCAGATGGACTGCTGAGAGTGTGCTGCTGTTCTGGTTCTTGTGGTTTAGTAGGTTTTTCTACAGAAAACAGATCACACATTTCTAAAAATGAGTAGAAGAGAAAAAAAAATCCATGGATAATGTGCAAGTATTGCTCAGCTCTAAAAGATTTTTAAACTTTTAGTTCAGGAGCATGTCCTGCTTGAGATGTGGGGTTTTGCCATCCTGAGAAAACCTAGAGAAACTGGACGAGCACAGAAGACTTCCAAAAACTGCACTCCACACCTGCTGTTTGCAAATTTGTGCAGGTAGTCAAGTGATCTCAAGACAATCCACAGCTCTCACACCCATCAGAAGGTACGAATCTTTTTCACATAAGGTGACAGAGCCAATGCCTAGGCTAGGGCATGGTTATGGGTACTCAATCCCTTCTGGTAGTGCAGGACCAGGAGGAAATGTCATCAGATTAACTTAGTACATATTGGTAGGGAAATGAGGGAGGGGAAGAAGAAAGGAAGGTGTGTAAAGGGAAGGAATAGTTCACCTGGAAAGGGCCTACAGCAGTCATCTAGTCTAACTGCCTGACTACTTCATGGATGACTAAATGTTAGAGCATGGTGTTAAGAGCATTGTCCAAATACCTCTTAAACACTGACAGGCACAGGTCATCGACCACCTGCAAACTTTCTGCAAAGCCTGACCTCACTTACAAAGATCCGACAATTCGTATTTCCTCCTGACTTCCAAGAGGAGATCCCCTTGGATCTCAGCCAGGCTGGCCTTCTGACACACTTTCTTGACTTAGGACACAAGAGGATTGCCTGATTCTATGCTGTTAAAAAGTAGTTCTTTAAAACTGACCACCACACCTGGACACCTTAGCCCTCAAAAGCAGATTCCCAGGGGACACTGCTAACTAGCTCTCTGACCAGCTTCAAGTTTGCTCTCTTGAAATCCAAGACGGCAGTTGTGCTGACCCTTTTGCTCATCACACCAAAAGCTCTAAATTCAACCATCTCGGAATGACTAAGACAGTCACCTATCATTACATCTGCCATGAGGCTTTCTCTGCTCGTAAAAAAACTAGTCTAGGAGGGCATCTTTCAATGTTGGTTCACTGAGTACTTGGGACAAGAAACTACCCACCACAAACTTCAGGAATTACAGATCACTTATTCATGGCATTAGGTTTATTTTTATTTTCCATCCTGTGTTTCAATAATTTATGACATACATTTTTAACTCCAAAACTTATCAGGTGACATCTTATGATGTGGATCATCTACTCTCCTGAATTGTTTTTCAATCTACACAAATAAAATACTCCTCCATGAATATATCCTATCTGTAGGTTCAGAAGAAAATATTTAATGCAGATTTGAATTCAACTACTTCTTTCTCTTGATCTGCTCTCCACTGAATTTTGCATTCATCAGCTCTTTGCATAGCTCCTTTCAATGGGAATGAAGAAGAATTACATAGAAAGCATTTGAACTTTCAAAGGCCTCATTATTCTTCAATGAATAAAGGCTAAACTGAAGTCGACTCTTCAGCGTCCTTGGTATGTCTCTGTGCTTTCTTATTCAAAATACCCATGCCAGGGCCATGGTGTAGAGAGTGGATACCTAGAAAGACTCATTTAAAATTTCCCTCTAAAAGTTACTTTTATTTTCATAATCTTCCCAGCCTTACAGCCCTGTCCAGCTGAGAAACAAACCCTATATAGTGAATTGAAGTATACCAGCAATAGGTTTGTTTTCACATTTATCCTCCTAAGGGGTCTTACCAGTAAACTGCAGGAGTCTAGTGCTCCTCAAGTGTAATGCTAAAATCAAATGGAATGCTGAGGCCCTACAGCCTCAGAAGCTTGGTGTCTTTGAGTTCTATTTTAGAGCAGGATTTTGGACTTGTATTTCTTGCTTCCAAGGAGATTTCTCATGAACAGCTAGCTCCATGTTCTCTCTGAATGAATATTTATTGGTTTTCTGAAGAATGGAAGAGCACAAATGGGAGAGAAAATAATGCTTATGAATACTGTATAGCCCATGAGAAGACTAAAGTATTATTCTGAAAGATGAGACTTACATTAAAATTCTCTTTCTAAATCAGTGAGAGAATGGACCTGAACTTGCGAAAGCATTTGGGTTCAGCTGTTAAACTTCAAAATCAACTATTGACATGGCTTCATTTCTAATCTTGAATAAATTCTCTAGTTAACTATTGTTACCTTCTGTCTGCCCTTCAAGTAATGTCTGCTGGCAAAATACGTTTCCCTTTAAACTATCAATCCCATGCTGCTGTTATTCTGAGCAGGCAGTTCTCTGGTCCTTTTGTGAGTGAAAGAGCTTCTCCCAAAACAACATAAATGCCCTAAATCCAGGCATAAGCACAGTGGGACACGGGATAGAAGGAGAAGTTTCATAACTGAAGATCTAAACAACCAGTCTATGGGGAAAGTTTACAGTTCCTACTGTCCCAAAAACAGAGTTTCAAAGTGGGCATTATCTAAAAAATATCTGCTTGGAGCCGAACAAAGCAAGCAATTCCTTACCAGCATGCATCTCTTGGAGAAGAAATTTTCACAGAAGGGCCAAATCAGCTCAGCAGCAACTAGTTTCAATCTGATTCTGTATTAGCCAGCTGTCTCTGCAGCATGTCCATGGATAAAATAAGCAAGCAAGAAGAGTCTTCTGAGCGAGCAATTCTCACCCAGAGGCTAAACCTCCATAACAAGGCCAAACTCACTGACTGTTATCTCAGGGAGACCAAGATTGACTGCCAGTATAATCCATTTTCTTATTGTTCTGGTAGACCTATTGTGATTGACCTGCAGGTGTATGAGCAGCCCAAAGACACCTGTTCCTGTCAAGTTCACAGAGCACAGATAATGTAAACTACTCAGTGGTAGTCAGAGGCTTTAGAGGTCAATGTGAAGAGCTGGTACATTGTCCAGTTCTGAGACATCAGCTTTGTTACTTTGATTCTGTCCAGCTTGCTGGACAATAGGCATTGTGCTAGTAGGTAGCTGTGAAATGAGCTCTGCATTCCTTTGTAGCCAGGGATAACAGAACGAACAGGTCTGTTCTGTGTTGCCATGGCTAGTTCATTTGGACATTTGGACCAGGTTAGCTTTCTGCCACCAGATACTGTATAGATCCTTATATAAGTAACTAAAGGTAGAGGTTAATGATTGCCTAAATGTGTATGCTCCAGGAAAAAGAATTAAATATACATATTTAAATTACTATAAGTAACCGTATAGTATATAATAATATAATAACAAGTAAGAATACATACTCATATACTTTATAAATTAAATTATTTGCTATCCTTCTATGATTAGATCACTTGCCTAGTGGATAAAGAAAAGGCAGTGGATGCAGTTTTTCTGGATTTTAATACTGTCCCTCCCAGCATCCTCTGGACAAGATGTCCAACTGTGAGATGAGCACATAAATGGTGTACTGGGTGAAGAGCTGGCTGAAGGGCAGGGCTCAGTGAGTTGTAACGAATGAGGCTACATCTGTCTGGTGACCAGCGGTGTTCCCCAGGGCCCGATGTGGTTCTTGGCCTTGCCATTTAAAAAGGATATTAAGGTACATGAACATGTCCCAAGGAGGGCACCGATGCTGGAGAAGGAGCCAGCAGGAATGTCCTCTGAGTAGTGGCTGAGGATTATGGGCTTGTCTCATTTGGAGAGGAGGAGGCTGAAGGATGACCTTACAGCTTCCTGAGAAGCGAAGGTGGAGAGGGAGGTGCTGAGCTCTTCTTCCTGGTACCCAGTGCCAGGACACGTGAGAATGGCTAAAAGCTGCATTCATCAGATGAGGTTTGCACTTGACATGGGGAATAATTTCTTTATTCAGAGGCTGGTGAAACCTTGCACAATCTCCTGTAAAAGTGGTCAATGCTTCCTGCCTGTTAGTGTTTAATAGGCATTTGGACAGTGTCCTTAACGTCATGCTGTAACTTTTGGTCAGCCTTGAAGCCAGGCAGTTGAATTAGATGACTGCTCTAGATTCCTCCCAATTCTCCTCTCCTCTCCTCTCCTCTCCTCTCCTCTCCTCTCCTC
>VZRM01006694.1:394502-481834 GCA_013397955.1 Grantiella picta
TCTCCTCTCCTCTCCTCTCCTCTCCTCTCCTCTCCTTTTAAATATTTTAGCTTTTTCCAATTGTTTAACGGCAAAATAGCATTTGGGCATACTGAAATATTTCAACATAGACGTACTGAAATAATTTCAGCTAGTTGAAATCCCTTTGAATGTTGGACTCATGTGTGGATGCATGTCCCCCTTCCAAGGATTGGCCATTGATCAGAGGTTTATATTGTGTTCAGCTGCCCCTGGTGTAGTCAGGCATCCGAGAGCAATTGGGACCTAGCTGAAAATCAGACACGTGTGAATACATATATTACTCATCTCTCAGGTAGAAATCTGCTATCAGTACAACTGAATCATCACCATCTTCCATAAATTTGGATAAAACTTTCTGAATCTATAACTCCTTGCATTTGGTCAAATTTATTTGAAAGAGGCTTGACAGTTCAATGAGGGTGGCTGGAAGGTGGATAGTGAGGGTGATTACAAAAATCTATCTTTCATGAAAAGATGTTGGGGTTTTGTGTTTTTTTGAGTAAGAGTCCACCTATTAATGTGTGCTTATCTTGGATATTAGTCTGATAGATGCTTCTTTCATTTTTACTTCAGTTTCTGGCCTCCTTTGTTACTAAACTCTACCCTGTCTCATGATAAATCTTGTCACTTAGAAAATAGGAGGTCTCTCTATTTTTATCATCCACAACACCTTGGAGGTTTCGATCCTGCATGAAGAATTCATTTCAATGTAATCACTGGGAGTCATTGTTTGCTTCCAACTGCTAAACCAGTAAGTACTCAGGCCAGTCAGCCCCACCTACAGAGGGGGATGAAGGGATGTGATTAGGAAAGGAAGAACAAATTAACTCTACCATTCAGGAGTTATAGTGATGATAGTCCTGTCATGGCTTCATGGAAATCATAATACTCCTGACATCATACAACACAGGGCATGGCACTGCTGCACACTGTGTTATGGTTTCATCTAAATTGGACGCGTGGAAAAGCCAGACAGGGCACTTGCAGAGTGCACTCTTTGCTGTTAAACTTCGTGTAAAAAGTAAGATGGGCTGTTTTGCACTGCACTCATAATGGTTTCATTTTTACTATAAAAATAAAAGGGGAAGTGGGGAGGGATGAGCTTCTTCACTGTTTCTGTCACTTTAATGTCCTTATCCCACAGAGAAATATTTCACTCTCCCTGCTCACGCTATGCTCTACATTTATGCATAATGTGTCACAAGGTCTTTATTTGACTTTTTATACCTCCAACCACATATTTAATATTAAAAGAGATTTTTCTTTGGCAATGCTAGCAAAAAAGAAAATACTACTCAGAGGTCTTAAGTCAAATAATTTTAAAAAGTGGAGACAAAGCAAAAGCAGCAAAGAGAATGGAAGTGATTTTTCAACTAAGTAGAAACAAGGTCAGGGTTTGAATACGGTGGCCCTTATCCAAAATTTATTAGTTTAGTTCCATCAGCTTTAGCAGAGCAAGATCACTTTACACTATTCAATTGTACAACATAAATAACATTAATAGCCCTTTTTATTTTTCTAAAGTTCCTGGGAAGTCATGCCTTGAACCAAGATGTGGACAATCACCTTTCAGATCTTTCCTTTTAGGAGAAGAGGGAAGAAATAATATGGAATGCAAATAAAGGTTATAATTCTTATTTTTAGTTGGAAATAGATCTCATTGCTGACTACTACATGGTTAACGCTGAGCTGTGATATTGTACTTTTCTGGTACACTTTATTGAAACTATCACCAGTACATAAGAATGATTGATAGAATTAGTCACAGAAACAAAAAAAATGGAATCTAAATTTTTTAGCATGGAAAGGATTACAACAGACACAAGAATTTTTAGAATACACATTTCACTGCTTAATACAAGAAGAAACTGCCTTAGGCAGATCCATGTAATTTAACTCAACACTTCCATTATCTACAAAAGAGTTTGATCTCAAGATTGGTGAACAAAAATTGCAACATTTACACTACTCAGCAACTAAAAGAGCAAATCTGTTATCATGCATTTTGCTAGCTGCCAGACACTCTTTTGCTCAATAAAAATTATCAAAGAACACACAAATCAAAACCCAAAGAAACTCTAAATAGTTGTAGAATTATTAGGATTTGCCCAAGGACAACATTAAAACCAGCACAATGAATTGTCAGATCTTCTGAATTCAGCTTACCTCAGGCAAAAACTATCAAATACTGCTATGTAAAGAAAACACAAACTATAGTGTCTATAGGGCACCAATAATAGGAACTGATATTTATATGGTTATATATATATATATATATAAAATTTAATTTTGCATACATGTAGTTTAATCACTATTTTTAAAGACCCAGTCTTGGCTCTTATGCATTTCAGCATATTTCCAAAATCAAGTCAAAATTTTCAAGTATAGATTCGCAAATACAGAGATCTATACTTATACTTAGGGTCTCAGATAGATTATACTTTCAATGCTGGTATTTCTTGCAGAGTTGGCAGATCAGGCAGGTCCTTATAAATCAAGGGATTTTTTTTTTTTTTAATAGTCAGAGATGCTGTCATCTTTGCAGATACTATATAGTAGATTATGAGATTATTCCAGATAAAAATTAACATACCATGGGATCATAATTCTGTCCATAACTGCTGTTCTACTGAACAGGAATCTTATAGTTTTACAGCAGATATCTGAAACAATATTTCTTCCTTTAGTTCACCTCACAGACTCCATATAGTTCACCCTTTTTGCAGAACTTAAATCTAAAGAAAACAAAAGTCAAAGGAAACCTTCTCCTTCACTTTAACAGGCATGAATTTATGTGTTTGTGCTTTTTTTTTTTTGCTACTTTATCTTCTATAAATATTTGGGTGTTTATTGCAACCAATTATAAAATTAATATATTTAGTAAGAAAAGCAGTGACAGCTCTATGCTGAAACACAGACCACATGATAAATACATTGTCAATACAAACATTTTCATAAATTAGAATTATTAGCTTTTATTAAATTGAAGACCACACTTCTAGTAATGTTAATTATAAAAGTTTAGCAAATAAGTGCAAAAGTATATTATACTGTATCTATTATATATTTCCTCTCTAAGGGTAATAAAATTAAACTTATGCAACTTCTTTGTGTGATAAAACTACTAATAGTTAAAAAGAACATGAGAAAAGCTGAGTTGTCAAAACATGTATGTGCTCCAAAAACCTCTAAACAGTAGGGTTGCAGTGGTATAGGCTTGCCTTGCACTTCTCAAATAATCTACATATATCACCCAGGAGAATTGTTAATTATTGATTCTAACCACAAGTAATCTGCTACAGATACCCAATATACTCTATTAAAACACTTTGAAAATGTAAGAAAAGATGGCGTCTCCTAAATTACTTCAGATTTTGAGGAGATAGTTAAATTGTAATGCTAGAGAGAAAGTGATAATTTAGGTTTTGTTGAACTCTGATGTGAAAAGATGGCTAGGAGTAAAATTAGAGGAAACTGAGAAGTTATATTCACATCCTACGAGAAGTTATAACAGTACAAGAATTATAGGGTGAAATGAAGTTGCTACTTACTGGATGGAATGCGGCTGGCATGCTCAAAACCTATTCCATGATGATTCCCCACACCCACAATCTGTGGCTGTAAGCTCCTGCTACGGGAAATGGAACAGAGGGTGGAATAGATTGTTGAAATCCTTGCAGGGAGGGCAACTTGATGGGACTTTACAGCTGATAAACTGCACAGAACTTGTCAATTGAGGGGCATAGGAGAAGATGTGAGCCAGCGACAGTGGTGAAATCACTCTTCTCGGATGAAATTGGTTCATTATAATCTAATTGCAATATTAAAGCACAGCTCCATCCCAAAGTTACCTGCCCCAAGGTACAACCACCCCTCACTGAGCACGTGCTCTATACTTCAATGAATAAACCATGAAGCTCAAAGCAAGAGAACTTTATACCAATCAGTGTCAAAGGTATGTATGACTAGAGACACTCAAGCTCCACTGAAGCACAAAGAAGTAGTAAAAAAGTAAATTGAGAATGGGAAAAAGTCAGAGAAGACTCCATTGTAGTTACTGGGATCAGCTGACAGCCTGAACCTCTCTACTCCCCTGTAGGGACCCCTACTGGGTAAGAACCATACTCTTTGTATGCTGAATAGTTTTATTGGGGGTTAGAGCTAGTCTGTAAATTGCTTTGAATAAGTTTTTGCAGTCAGACACCATCACAGACAATGCTTGAACCTTAACCTGTCACAATTTTCTATTAATAAAGAATGTGAATCTGTAAAGTGTTAGTGTGAGACCTTCATGGGCACTGGCAGTTGCTGGCAGTGGGGAACATACCAGAAGCCCTGCTGAGGGCTCTCCTTTATGCTGCTGGTGTGAGTCCGTGAACAAGTCAGTTGAAGTGCCCTCCAATCCAATGAGACTGTTCAGTGAAGGGTCCTACTAATGGAACACTCACAGACTGGTGACCCTTGGGCACAAGGGTCTTGGCTTTCCTGGGGCAGCGACAGACCAACCAAATGCTGAAGGTCGAGGAAATCTCCCCTTTTCTTGTGTCATCTGATGAGTGCACCTTTTTAGGCAGCTATATTTTGATGAAAGCTCACAGTCCTATACTCATGTATTATTAGATTTAGTTTTTGTGGCCCCTCCTACCTTCCAACTGCAAAAACAAGGAAGGTCTACACATACCCAAAAGGCCTACACAATGTTTTCCTTACAAAGTGGCAGATTAAATTCTCCAAAATCAGCTTCTACAAAACAACGGTATTGCTCACTCATGAAAGGCTATGTTGTTAGAAGCAAAAAGATTAAAGCCAAAAAGTCAGTTCATACCCTGGTTCACTTACACATTATCCTTTCCTTGTAAGTTTTAGCAAGCTGCCTTTATGAATGTTTATGCATGTTCACAGTTGCCAAAATCTCTAAGCCTCTGTGTATCTGAAAATTGGTTTGAAGCTGGACAAGATAATCTCACGGTATTTCAAAGCTAAAAGCTTCTGTTGAGGCCTCTATACAAACCACACCTGTAACAATTCCACTTCATACAGGAAGCCCAGTTCTGCTGCAAGCTGAGGGCAATGGAGTAATATGTGATAATAAAATCTAGACTGGATAGTTGTTTTTCTCTCTTTCCTTCCCCTCCTCAAGAGCCACAGATTGCATTTCAGGTACTGCAAGTAAGACTGTCAGCAAGCTCACATTTAGAAGAAAAGATGTCTGCTCACAAACAAGGCTTTCTGCCATGTGTTCACCATAAAAATCAGATGCAAATAATGATTTTGCAGATAAGAATCATTGAGAATGGCTCCATGGTGTGATTAAAACTTCTCCTGTGTAATGTTTCTTCAAAAAGACCAGAGTAATCAGTATTTATCATAGTGAGAGAAATTTCTTTCCTCCTTTTCATTATTTTGTCTCCAAAATCTGTAACATATTCATAGCCCTGTGGTAATATTGCAGCTTATGTGCCTTATTATTACCTCAGCTGTGATTTGCATGGACTGCAACGATGGAAAAAAGCCCTTGTATTATTAACCTGGACATTTCACGGTCAGAGGGCATGGACATCACAGATGTAATGGAGAAGGGCAGGTCAGGTTAGGGGACTGGACACAGGTTCCTATGACAATTCTTTCAATTGTATACAGGGGATAGAGCAAACTTATCAGAGTGCATTATATTAGTTCTTTCCATCTTCACATTTCTGACCTGGCCTTGAAGCAGAATATTGAGTGTTTCAGAGAGACAAAGTGTACAAAGCAGCAACTTCTGATAGAAAAAGCAGAAAAATAAATACAACTAGGTAAATGATAGATGAATACTCTCAGACAGAAATGACAAAGTTTTTTTGACAAAACACATTTTTTGTGAGTGGATGAGGAACTCCCACTTGTCAAAATGAAAAACATTTCACAGAAATACTTTTATGTTGAAGATAATTTTATTAGTCCAGAATTAAATGTCTAGTCTAAATGAGAGAAGAGACTCTTACCAAGAATTCAGAGTTTGTGACATTTGTCATGGTATTTCTCTTAAAGGAATTAATGTGAAGAGGTTATGCAGGGAAATAGTTTTAAGGGTAAAGGGTCCACTAACTGCTGCTCTTACTATAAAATGACGGTCTGTGGCAAAAGAGAATGTGCAAGGTGGTCTGAGCTGGGCAAACAGAGAGACAGAATGCCTTGTATTTCCTTCACCTACCTCAGAAATTCCCTTTTTATGAATGGAAATGTGCATGCTCTGTAGGGAGGAATAATCTCTAGGACTCACAGGGCTGCTTAACAGAGGTTCATGCATCATGAGCCTCACTAAAGGTGGTCAGTTAAAAAATCGCTCTTGCTCTTAGCAGTGGCAAGACACATCCTGCACTGCTGGCGAGAAGCGTTGTGCTTGAAACCGCTGGGCTAGGCAAGGGCTTCACACTGAGTTGATAAAAAGAAACATAAGCAGGATTGCTACAAACCTGACTAAAAGGGTGAAATATTCATATTATTCCAGTGAAGACCAGCAGCTGCAATACATTCTTCTGAAACAATCAAACCGAATGTGTTAGTCTCTACATATTACACAGTAACATGAGGCTTCCCAAGGATATACATAAGTAAAATTCCCTTTTTTTTTTTTTTTTTATTCCATTAAAGCAGAAATATCACAGCAATGAAAGTATCCATGTAGGGTTATCTTAATTAGTATTTTCAGTTCTCAGGAAAGAGAACTACTAACTCAAATAAATATATTTTCACTTAATTGCTACTGCTGTACAACAAAGAAGAAATTTTTGTACTTTTACAAGCTGAGGTGAATTTCTGAGGCTTATCTTTCAAATGAAGTACATTTTTTTATCAAAAGCATCTCATAACTGCTGTTTGCAGCTTTTATCTCACTGCTGCTGTACATCACTTTATCTACTGGAAAAGCTTGCACATTTTGCACAGCAATATGAGAGAACTGAAATTCAAAACATATAAAAACCTTACAGTGTTATTGTTCCATTAATGTTTTATATATTCAGTAGCAACAATACCAGCAATGAAACTTCTATGCTACTGTGATGGAAAGAGTAGGTAACCTTTTAGTAAGTAAATTCCCAAGAGATTTTACTGCAGCTTACATTCCCAGAATATGAAGTTCTGAGGTGAAAAAGTAAGTATTTCCAGAGGTAGTACTAATGTTTTCATTAGTGGAAACCAAAGTTATTTCAACATCGAGAAAACATATTTTTTAAAAATAATGTTGGAGTTTTTTTTTAATTCCTTAGAAAACAAAAGAAAATTTTATTTTCTTTTTACCCACCACCATCAAATGGTCGTTGTGTTCCATTCACCAATTTTGATCAAAAAGATGAAACAAGACTCTATCTTTAGCAGAGTTCATATATCTTTAACTGCCTCTGTCTTAAAATAATACCAGTAAAGGAACTCTGTGTTTTTCCAAAAGGGCTTTCAATAACTCTTTAAAAAAAGGAGAGAATTTTAAGACCAGTATTTTTTTTTGTTCATTTCTTCTGCTGTTATCATGTCCCTGATAGTATATCAATAGTTCATTGTTTATTTTCTATTCTTTAAATCACTTCAAGCTGTGAAGTCTGTCCTTGTCTAACATAATACAGGGAGCATAGTGCAAAGACTGGTGCTAAGAACGCCCTTAACAGGAGAAGCAAGATATAATGCGAGAATCAGATTCTCATTTTGATGCTTATTTTGAAAAGCTGTTCATTTCCACAATGCTCCAGAGAGCAGCCTCCATCCTCTTTCACTGAATAATGCTGTCATGAGTTCTTGAGCTTCCAGGGACATAAAGCCTTGGAAGGGCATAGTTCCTACGTTGCTGTCATCAAGGAAACTCTGCAATTCATGTTCTTTACACTTCAGTCTTTATTCATATTTTTTAGCTACAGTACCTTAACTTTTGTACTATGGATAATTTCTTCACAAATTATTTAGCCTACTGACCATTTCATATGACTAGCCATATATCCTTATTTGGAAAGCACAGTTTTCATTAAATTTAATTACTTTCCCCTACAGCTTGCAAGGGAAAGGTTCATGGTAAAGGTGCAGCTATTAAATAAATGCAGCTACTAAACAAGGCCAGCTGCTATTAAAATCTACATAGTAAAGGTGAAGCTACTAAATTAAGGTGATTACAGTTTGAAGGTGTTTCTAGGTGAAGACATATGGGTAAGTTTTTGCACCTATAGTGCATTTTACCATACATAATGTTGTAAAACTTTTGTGAGTGGCACAGCAAGGTGCTTCCACATCTTAGCTCTTAGAGCAATGTCATATTAAAGTAATTTCTACAAACATGAAATATATTATTTTAAAAATTTTAATCCAGTAGGAATTCATTTGAACACTTGACTCTGCAAGAAATCCTGAAATTCACAATGAACCTCAAAATCCCTACTGGATTTCAAAGTAAAAAATCTCTTGAAAAATTATTAAATATGTTTGTAAACTGTGTAGTGAATGGCACTCATAAGTAGAGCAGAAGTCCCCATTGAATTGCTGGTAGCTGGTTCATCTCCAATTTTCACAGGCTGTCATACCTTATAGCAAAGAGAATTCATCCTCTTCCCATGTGCTTGGCCTGTATCTTCTCAAAACCACGCTTTACCACATGTTGTCATGAGACACAAGTCTGTGTTTGTGGTTTCTCATTTTATTGTACCAGATTAGCTGCTCTTGCAGCCCACCAGAGTAGAGTTTGTACAAGATACCAGAGTTTCTGGGCAAGGCATGAGGCTTTTGAAGGGAAAAGCCTCCAAGCACTTTCTTTGTAGCAGTTCGGGGAGCCAAACTTGGCATAAGCCACACCCCTGATGGATGTGTTTGGAAGAGGCTCTAAAGCAAGCTATCCCATCATCTCTGATTGTGTATTCTCTTTGAGAGAAGTAGTTGAGTTGCTTCAGAAGAGAGTTCAGAAATTAATTAGTATGCATGCAAAGTGTGCAAAGGTCTGGGAATGGAATAAAGAGCAAGTCAATCTGCCCATGTAGGAACATCCTAAAGTGATGCAATATATGTTCTACTATTCTACTGTCCTTTGAACAGTAGAACACTCTCATTAAATTGCTCATAGAGAATAACATTCTCATTATAAGAACAGTTTGGGGGTCTATCACTTTTTTATTGTTAGCAGCTCCCAGAATTCCATTATTTTCCTGAGATACTGTGGTACGGACAGTTAAGTTCCCTTCAACCCTTCCTTCAGACTGTAATTATTTTCTTCATCCAGATAATCTAATAGGAGTAATCATGTAATATTAATCCAATCTAAAATTCACTGAATTATTCTTGTTGATTTCAGTGGACTTTGAATGACAATTCACAAGTGACTAAGAGGGGACACCAGAGTTTTGGAGACCAGAGGATCTGTCAGACAACTACATGCATTTTTTTCTAAATCTTACACTTCAAGCCCTAATGTCTGAAAGCTAGTTTTGCTGTGATCCAAATTGAATTTGGTGCTGTACTAACACAATATGAGATGCTTTGAGAGGTAGATGGTCTTTGAACTTATACTATTTCACATGTGTTTCATAATCACAAAAATTTCATTAAAATAATAATGAAACATTTTTATTTCATTAACATTGTTCTTTTCTCCCTTGATCATATGCAAAGGGTTTTTTACTTGTAGATCTTTCTGGCAAGACCCAGAGTCTGACAGGGCTTTGAAGAAGTTTATCTAATTTTTTTTTTTTTTTTTTTTATGATGATCATCCTAAAAGATAAGATCTTTTTTATCAAACTGGTTTTTTACTTTTTAAATCAAGGCAGACATTTAAGGCAGACAGATTAGATGCAAAAATCTTTTTCTTCTCAGAGTTTCCTTGCTTCAGGTTTTGTGTAGCTGTGCAGAAGGTTTCTGAGCTGCAGCAAGTTCTGTATTGACTATCTCCGCCACCTCCAAGGTCTGTCTGTCTCATCCCTTTTCTCAATAGTGTCTTCATAGTTGCAGGCTGCCAGTGCGTTTCTTTACCTCTTTATCTTCCTGCCCTGTGCTGAGACCTGTCTAGTCTCACTCCTGAGAAGGCTCGTGTGGTCTTCTAGAGCAGCAACCTGCCCCCTTCTTCCATGAGGATCTACCTCATCTGATCACTCATCTCTTAAAAATAATAAAGTAAACAGATATATATCAAGTATCAGAATCTGAATGACTTTTTTTGGGTTTTGAGAAAACTGAACCTTATGATAGGACTACTTCCAAAGAATTTATCCGGAAAATACCTTAAAAATAGATGATGATAGTGTTCATAAGGACATATGTATGTTGTTATAAGATTAACTGATTTTTTGCAAACGCTAAAGCTGTTACTATCTGGATTTTCTGAATTAGGCTGTCTTAATCTATATGTATCTAAAGATGGCTTTTTGCTACCTCGAGTCACATGTTTCCATTCAAATATTTCCTAAAATGTGGCAATATTGTCATCTGTCTTTATGTTGCTTAGCAGTTTGAAAGGGAAAGCAAGGAAGGCTGAAGCTAAGTACTACTGAGCTGACTATTGAAGGCTTTCAGAAATTTCTGGACATTTCATGATCTTTAGAAAGCCTGGCTGACACTGCTAGGAGCCATGGCACTTCTGACATATATCAGGGAAAACATGCTCCTAAGAACATGAAGAGCCCCTGCTGCTTAAAGAGTCTGCAAGTGGTACAGATAAAAATCCTGAAGAAACAAAGACTCTATCCAACTCTGACATGTGATTTTTTGAACACCTGAGCATATTTTTTCCATATTGAATACATATCAGATTGTCCTAACGTGTGTGTTCCATACACATCTTTTAGCCTTTTGACATGCTACAGGTACTAGAAGGCACAATAATAATTCTTATATGTATGCATATTCTGACCAAAACAACTTGAAACTTTCTTAAGTAATTTTTTTTATGTAACAAGATTAACTCTCTAAAATACTCAAAAAGCTATAACATTGAAAAAAGTGCTTTATTTCCAATGGTCTTAAAAAGCAGTCAGACTATTATGAGTAAGTAAAGAGATATTAAATAGGGATTAAAAAGTCTTACCTTTTCCAGACCAGTAACTCATATTTAAACTGTACTGAATTGGTTTAGCACCTCAGAAATACAACATTTAAATAATTTAATTGAAATAAATGCCTTTTTTGAGACCTTTTATGTTCCTTCAGATTTTAATAGAAAGAAAAAACTCAAACACAGGTATCGGTTAGTACTTCTGCTACGTCCAGGCATTCTTTTACTAAAGTAACCCAAAAA
The DNA here is from genome assembly GCA_013397955.1 of Grantiella picta. Classification (NCBI taxonomy): domain Eukaryota; kingdom Metazoa; phylum Chordata; class Aves; order Passeriformes; family Meliphagidae; genus Grantiella; species Grantiella picta. The sequence goes on from VZRM01006694.1 coordinate 405,764, forward strand.
ATCAGAGAAAAAACTCCCCAAAGTATTAAAATGTCAAGTGACTTTTGACATGGCAAATTTGAGAGATGACTACATTTAAGGACAAAAGATCCAGGTCTTGTGGAAAGCAACAAACATTATTATAACAGATAGAACAATATAGTTAACAAATGAAATTGATGATGGTGTTGATGAGCTTTAGGGATCAAAACTGAGATCGCCCCCTTAGTATAATGAAAGCTAAGATCTGATATCCAGTATATTTATTTTAAGTGTTTTTCTTTGCTCAGCTGGTTTTTAGAACTTATCAGAGCATAATTTAGTTGTGCCAACTATGCATATTTTGTAACAAGATGACCTTCTAGCAACTCATAATGAATTTAAGTGCAGTTGTAATAAGAATATCAAAGGGAGTTTAAAAGTCATGTTTATAATCTTTTGGTAAGGGCACAGACTTCATTATCATAATGTTATAGCACAGATTCAAATCAATTTAAGTTATACTTCCAATGCAATCTCAGGCTTGGAACCAACTGCTTCAATTATTTTTTCAGTAATATCTCATCTAAAATTTCTATTTTTATTCTTGTTAGCCCCTTTCCTTTCACTCAAAACAGACACATATGTGAGGGGAAAGCAGCCATGGAGTGTCCTGAAGAACTCTGGAATTACAGCACATCTCTTAGAGTCAGGGCCAGAAATTGCATTAAGTTACTACACAAACTCTGTGATGAATTTAATAACTGTTCTCCTTTTGGACAGGAGGGATTTTTTTTTCTTCTTTTTTTAATAGATAACTATTAAGCATGTGGGAAATAACCCACTTCATTAATATGTATCCTTCTCCTAAAATTTATGTATTTGTAGCCAAATTCTAAATCTGTGGGCTAGAAGACTTTCTTAACACAGACCTCTTAAAAGACCTCTTCCTTAGCATAGGTTTTACTCCTGGTAGAGAAGAGTTTTGAATTTCAAACATGGCAGAGGAACAAGCTCTTTTTTAGGGTACTTTTCTCCAGCTCTGAGGGAGGGCAAAAAAGACTGCTCTCTCGTTATATGGAACTATACTGACAATGAAAAGAAGCAATTTTTGAAATTATTGGGAATTAATTATTCTTTCATAGTTTCACATCTTCAAAAATACACCTTGTGTTTGTTCTTAACAGAGCTAAGAATTTAAATCATTTCAGGGATCCTGAGCAATGCTCAGGCTGGAGTCCTGTATGTGGGATAATTCAACTCTGAATTTTCATTATTTCTTTCCAAGAAATATGCTTACACAGTAATTTGCTGTTGCTTTTGGTACCTACTGGAAAATGCCAGTTTGACAGAATTAGCCATAAAGCAGGTCCCTTGGGTAAATTACGCAGTGATACCAAAATGTGCAGCACCAATCAGGGTTGAGATACAGACCATCATATGCACACCTTGCAGTTGTGCATCGGGCTAGTGGCACCACATAAATGGAGTTTACAGGCAAACGAGCACAAACGTCTCCGTTGCCTAAGGCTTTGTTTCAGGTTACTGAACAAAGCACTAAAAAGTAATTACAGTCTTTTTCTTGGAAATTGTTTCAGACCCTCCTTGGAGGTTTCTGCTTCAAAGGCATTCCAAATTATCACAAAAGAAAGTGGGCTATTTGCCCAAAGTTTGAGAAAAATTACATTTAATAGCATAAATGTGAGGTTTTTGGGGTTTCTTCTCGTGTCAGGAAAAGGCAGCCATCTTTGTTTGAAGTGTTATGTTCAGGAATTACCTTCTTCCTCCAGATTCAGGGTAAAAGACAGCTGGAATCTGTCCTGAACTATTATTATACATTACCATTAAGGCAGCTTCATCTCACACTCTTCATAATTTCTTAAGCTGAAAAAGTAGAGAAACAGCCCAAAACTTCACAGGCCACAGACCTATTCTTTCTTCTGCTAAGCCATGATATCTGCCTCTCAGCTTTGCTGCAAGGAACAGAGTCTAAAAAAAAGACAAAGCCAATCCAGCACCATTTTTTCCATAGAATCTTGGAAGCCTATTAATACTTCTTCCATCAATAGAATTCTTTGTGGAAAGTATTGTCTGTGAAATTCTACTTTAGGAAGTAGGGAGATGTGTATTGTTAGTGACTTACGATTCACAGAATTAAAAGAAAGTCAATCCAAAAAATTCTAGAAAACAAGCCACCTGAAATATTACTGGTATCATATCTATTACCCCTTCTACTTAAGACATTCAACTCCAAGCACTAAAAAAAAGGTGTTGAAAACATTGATGTCAAAGGAAAACAGAGTTAAAGCCTTCAACTAAAAGAGAACATGTAATTTCTAGTTTCCCTAATTCTGTGCCTTGTGGTCATTAACAGCTACTTTATGAAAAATGTAATTTTAGATGGTACAGAATCATAAAAAAATAAAAATCATGTTATGAATCAAAAATAGATGAATACATGCATCTTCCAAAAAAAGAATAATAAACATTATCTGTAAAATGAAGATGTAAAAAGGATCATAAAATTAAGAAGTTATTTGATTAAGTTAAATATTTTTATGTTATGATTAAGTGCATCTGGTCTGTTGGAAATCTTACAGCACTTTTGCAGGTTGTGCTGTCGTGATAACATAAACTGTATATAGGTTTCTGCCTCTTCTGATCTTCTGTACATATTTCAATTACACACTGCAAGTATTTGCAGAGATACTGTAAGATTTTTTCAGAAGTCCAAGTTACTTTTTCATGGTTTGAAAGCTGTTTGCCCTCAAAAACATTCATGACCTGAAAGAATAATTTCTACCGGATGCATTAAGAGACCTAATATAATCTCTCTCTTACAGAAATCAGTTCTTGTACAAATAAATCCAAGCCCAGATCTTTTTGAATAATAGTCTAATAGGTTTAGATTTTGATTATTTTAGATCTTGTCTCTATATATTACATATAATATTCTCTTTCTGTAACAAATATTTATTTCTACTTTAAAAGAGGCTGGTTACTACTGGTGATCAGGGTTTAAATTGTGTTGAAAATATTTCAGCAACATAATTACTCCAAATTGAAGTCACCTCTGCTATTTATCTTAGCTTGAAGCATTTTTGCTAAAAGAATGGCATAATGTGGTTCTTTTCTTCCCTGATTGTGTAGCATTGCCATCCTGCTATGCTAAAGTACCATTGATGGATTTCCTTATATGCTGTTGTGCAGCCTTAGCTGTGATGTTGTGCATAGACAGAGTTCAAAAATGGTCATAAAATTCTGTCAATGGCTGCTTTCCATACTCCAGAGGAGGTGGCATGAACCCATTTTCGGGTAATGAGAGGTGGAGAAGTGGCAGAGGCAGAACTTCTGGCACAAGTATTTCTAAATGCAAAAGTAGAGACTGGTACTTCTGGCCCCAGAATGGCATCTCGGGAAGCAGAACAGGAGCAGTCCACAGTCACAGCAAAGTCACAGTCCCAACTAGTGCAAATGCAAGTTTGGCAAAAATAAAAAAGGCTGGGCTAATATAAATTGACTAAGGATTTAACAAAGGTCGGTTCTGAGTTATATTGAGCCTTAATAATAATGGAAGATATCCAACAGACCAAAGGATTGGATTAACATTTTTCTACTCCATGCCACTGCGTTTAACCAGATTTGACTCACAACTGATTTTTATAGTTCTGTAACAAGTGACAATGATTAGATATATGCAAATAAGATTTGGTAAGACAAACACTCTTTTTGGTTGTTCTGAAACCACTTAACAGAGTAAACAATAGAGTCAATACATTCCATCTCGGGTTTACACGTAATTTCTAATTGACAAGGATAGAAAGGAATCAACATTTTTTGAAGCCATGCATTGAAAGCATTAGATTAGCAGTTAAAGAGCACAGCACAATGATTTAAAGGTTGACTGGGATTCTAAATTGTATTCCATGTTTTATTATGTATTTGAAAAACCAATTATAACTAAAGCCTAACTAATGCCAGAGGAGGACTATGAGAGTTTATAAAATGCTTTAATTGAATTATCACCAAGAAACTAGTGTTGTGAGATGAGAAAAATCATTACGAAATATCAGTGTGCTATTGAATGTGTGAAATCTAAACCTTTTTGGAGTTCATAGCATTTCATTTCAGCTACCTAGTAATTCACCTTTCAGCATTAGACACCATTATTGAATGATGAAGACTGTAATAGATGTTGAAACGTACTGCAGTATTCTATCCGGGTTGCTGCACAAAGGCCTCTTCCAGACATTTGGCCTATGTATGCTAGCACTCTGCCATATCTTCCCAGAGCTTATTTAATAGTCTGGGGTTTAAACTATCACAGTGATTTATTCCAGTGTTAAAACTTATATTTCTTTGACAAAACACTACTGGTTTTAGCACATTCTTTGACTCCCTGTAACTGAGAATATTAGTGACACAAATGTAATGTCATACCTATCATCTTTTAACAAAAATGCCTCCAAATTTTTTATTTATCACCATGGCACATGACGTATTTTCCATCAATATCTTCCCTTCTTCAAGTTCCTTCAGTAATGACTGTCTTCTCCTCTATTTTAAATATTTTATGTTTCACTGCACTTGCAAATGCAGTTACCATTCCTTCTTACAATGCATTTTTATTGGCTAGATACATTATTGCTTTATGTGATTCCAACCCTTCAAGCCTGGACTGTAGAATTTCCCCCTGCTCCTTCATTTAAAAAAATATTCCAGACTTTCTCCACTGTGCTTACATACTTTTCATACAGTTTGGTAAGATATCTACATTTTAAATTTGGTTTATTTTTTAATTTTCCCAAGTCTCCCTATAAATTCAAAGTGCGCCACATTCCTTAGAATAACAAAATTCAATATAAAATTGAAAAGACTACTATGCATTTTGCATCGCAGACATCGTGGAGTTAAGAACAAGATTAACCTTTGGCAAGATTTTGACATTTTTCAGCCTCTTGTCTCATTAGTCTCAATAAAACCAGCTATGGAAGGCTGAGTAATCCTGTATTCAAACTGAAAAGGATTTCAGATTGGAAATTATCAGAAAGATTAATCCTGAAGACAAAATACATTGTATCAGAGAAGGAGCTAGCTCAAGGAAACTGAAGCTGATTGTTTTACACTTCAGTCCGTCTTGGATTTGGGGACACATCTCCAATAAAATATTCTAATTTTCCTAAAACATGCCTATAGTGAAACAAAGCAAATTCTACTCCTTAAATTCCTTTAAAAACTCAGCAATTTACCCATATTATTGACAAAGAAACACACCCACACCCACTAAAACTAAAACTGATTGCAAAAGGACAATGTGGCTTCCCAATATTCACCATAACACATAACTATGGACAATCCATGTGCTCTGGGTGAGCAACCCAGGAAAAAAATAAAAAAGAAAGACATTCTTTTAAGAACCCAGATAACTATAAAAAAGGAAATCTTGGTCAGCTGGTAGTTATTAGAGCTGTAGTTGATCATTGCACAGAGTTCAGAACCTGAAATCTGATTTCTCAGACGTCTCTGTGATGCCTGATGGTTTCTCCTCAGAAGTACCAACTCTGGTCTGATCAGGCTTTGCAGAAAGCTGCTTCAGCTCTCAGCTCATATCCCTGCTTCGGTGTTTGCTATTTCAATAGTGAAAAATCTCAACATTTTTTGGGTGTGTTTTCTCAACTTATGCTGAGGGGCTGATACAGTAATAAAACTGGTAAAAGCAGTGCTTCCCTACATGGCAAATTAGACATAAAAAGAAGTAGACAATGTTTTTAATTTTAAATTCCACCTGAAACTTCACTAGCATTGCTTTGAACTTTGCCAAAGTAAATTTCTTTTATGGAAAATGGAAGCAATCTTTTCAATTTGTCCTTCTCCATTTGGTCAATTTATTAGCATTTTATGTATTTCTATGTTGTGATTTTTTTAAAAAAATATTTAATAGCTCAGGCTATTCCAGTTCTCCTGTGTTTGCTATAGATTTTTCTTTTAAATTGCCATTTTCCCTTCAATATGAGATAACTTAAATTCATTTTAGGATGGTGTTGGGATCAGTTTGTCCACATTACTTCATATATTGTAAATAAGAAGAAAATACGTTTTTACTGCAGGCAATGTGTAAAGTCTCTCTGTTTGCATTTTAAATGTTAGCTCATTGTCAAACACCAGAATAAAAAAAAAAAAAGGTATTCTGAGGAAACCAGAGGTATATTAATATTACACCAACTAAAAAGAGGCATAAAATTTCACCACTCTTGAAATGCTATGTATTTAGCTCAATTAAAACATTCACGAAGTTCATCCAATAAATAAGCCATAACTGGACCACAGGATGCAACACTAGAAAACTCTGAAAATGGAAGATGCAGTATGAAAGCTGCCTGTCAAAACCTTAGCTAATTTTTTTTGCAGATGGTACAATTATGTTTTATAAAAGGATGACCAAAATTCTGTATTTAACTCCTGTCTTTATCTCTTATCTGTGGGTAGTCACAAGTAAGACAAAAAACAGCTTAAGCATTAGTCCTTCCATTATTTTTTTTGTTGTTGTTGGTCAATAGAACAAATACTTCTGCACAGAACCTGGTGGAATATAGTCAACAGGAGGGACTCAACACACCAGTTGAAATTTAAAGTCAGAAAACTTGAACATACATGTAAGGAGAGTAAGTGCACTTCAGAGAGGCAAGAAGCATCCTAGGCAGACTCTGACACTTTCAGTATAGCATGACCCAACCATTCAGAATCATTTTAGAAGAAAAAAATAAACTATTAATGCTTCACTAAACTCCACACTAGGAGGAAGTGGATGTACAAGAAAGTACCCAAAGGAGAAATTAATAAAATTGGAAGTTCTTGCACTTACTTTAGTAAGAGATAAAACACTTTTAGCGTTCTTATATCAATTCTCTTCCCTTTTCTGGGTTAGCTTAAAGATTTTGTTTATACTTATCAAAAGCCTGCTGTGTTTTCTTGATTTTTTAGAGCAGAAGATCTATGAGTATGGAAAGACACAGATACAGCCATACTTTCAACATCAATATTCCAACTGGTTTCTCTGTAGATGCGACACTGATGCAGTTTGTCTCATCAGACACTGAATCTTCCCTTCGTGGTGGATGGTCATTTAGGAACAACTATGAATTCCAAATATTTTACAGCCTGGTCAGCATATTCACTGCCTTCGTACACACACAGTAGATGCTGTGTTGCTCCTCTCTCTCACAAGAGAAGTATGACCCTTAAGAAATTCCTGGCTTTAGAAAGCAGAGCTCTCCTCCATCCTGCCTTTCACACTGAACCATTTAGCTGGGCATCTGCACCTTGGTGAGCTTCCCTGTTGTGGCCTCAGAAAGACAACAACTCTGGGATACAGCAGTTAATTCTGCTTTGATGTTCACTGAATACTCACATTTGTTCTTCTGTAAACATGGAGATTCCAGGGAGAGCTTAGTTTTGTATGGCAAGAAAGAAACTGAAATAGGTCACAGTTTCACAGATAATTTCCATAAAATCTGATTATAGCTGTAAGTGAATAAAACTTACATATGTCACAAAAATGCACCAAAAAGCAATCTAACAAGTAGTCCAACAACAGCAACCACAATGCCGTGAGGGAAGAACGAGTTATATAGCACAGGTTTACAATGTGGCCATACCTACATGTGCATACATGTGTTAGTATCAAAAACATAATTATACCAGATTTTTTTTTTATTTTGAAGAAAAAGCATTCAGGTGCATATGCAAGTATGCACATACATGTGGTACGCACATATACATTGACTACACAGACACACATATTGCATATATAAAGTCATAGAAAAATAGAGGTGGAAAGGACCCATCTGAGGTCCTGAGATCTTAAAAAACTGCTCAAAGTGCAGTTAATCTCAAAGTCAGAGTAGGTTGCTCAAGGCCTTGTCTAGTAGTGATACATACAATAAAGCTAATTTGCAAAGCTCCTAGCCAACCTCTCACTGAAGTATGTTATTTTCTTTCAGCAGTTGATTTTTTTTCCCCTTCATATTAGAAGGAAATAAAATGTATCTGATTCCATTCAATAAAATATTGATGACTTCTACAGAGGGTAAATGAGCAGATTCTGCATCAGAAACCTCAAGCAGTAGAGTTTACTGTCTAGATCATTAACATGAGAAACAGAAACATACATTTATTCTGGTGCGGTTTCTGTTTCTGGTTGCTCTTTGTTCCACAGGTACTGAATTAACCTCATAACTGAAGGAGGAAGGACGGCAATGAAAGTGACAGAAAAGACGTTGATGTTCAAGGGTGGAAAAGATATGAAGAGAGAAAACCTATTTCTTTACACCTCAAAAAATTTCTTTGAATTTTGACACATATCTGTCTCCTTATAAGAGGCATGATTTTATTTTGTTTACATACCAGGTATATAGGCACTCTATTTTCTCTGATCATCTAGTCAGAAATCTTGCTAGTTTTAAGGGAAAAAAGAAATAAGCCCTCTATGACTGCACAGTTTATTTAGTACTTAGCTCAAAAGTGCGAGTGCATATTAAGGAGCTTACAATTCGGAGAGCTCACTCATTTAAAATCAGGGTATCCTTGGAAATCACATTGAAGGAGTTAATACAAGAAGAAAAAGAGTAGTGTCAACGACCATGAAAAATTTTACCAGAAATGCAGATGGAATAAATAGTATCTGCAGTCCTGTTGAGATGATGGTTTTTATCTTTGGGTTTTTTTTGTTTGTTCATCTGGTTGTTGTGTTTTTTATCATTTGGAAAAAAATTAAGAAAAAGAAACTTTGGCTGCATTCCTGCAATGGTTTAGCACAAACATTTTGACAAAAGATCTCACAAGTTTTTAGGTGGATTATATTACTTCTCAGAAATATTCCTCTTCCTTCATAAGTCAGTTTTCCCTTGAAAATCATCCACTTAGAGAAATTAGAAAAATTTTACAGTATATAGATTGTACTGTAACATTTTTGAATAAATTATTTCACTTCCCATGGCATTTTCTCTTTTTGATATCCTAGGCATATATTTGGAAATTTTAGAGGGAATGAGTATTTCTTGCTTACTTCAGATCATTTTCTGCAGGCTTTATTCACTCTACTCTAGACAACAGAAAGAGCCATGGTAGAACCATCCTACATCTATCTGTAGACAAAAACTGCAGACTCTATAGATGCTAAGATGTTTTCCACAGGAATTATACAGTTATTTTTCTTTTTTTTTAACTAAGCATATTCTAAAATCCAGAAGAGTAAAGCTAACAATTTCTAAAAGCTTGAGAGGCCCTTGCTATAGGGATGTTTTAATGACTTTACAGCCTATTCCTAAGCAAGGAATTACTTTCTGTCACTACAAATCTCTCACAATCACTTGATATTTTGGCATCTGAACTGTAAAATCTGCTGCTGACCATCCAGATAGAGCACTTTTGGAAGTTCAATATCTATCTGGGCACGAGTTTTATGCTTGGGTTTACCACTGACAAGTTCCTGATAATAGTGAAAAGGCAAAATATTTATTTCAACTGTTTTCACTGTGATAGTTCACCACAAATTTGCAGTCTCAATAAAAGCCAGAACAGGTCCCAAAAAACTCTACAGTTTAAAAAAAAATTCGGCAGACATTCTGACATCAGCTCTTCCAAGTTTTACATGAATGATTGTGAAAACTTTTTTCTAAGGCAACTTACTAATTTCAAATGCCAAAAGGAGTATAAATTATACAGAGGATATTAATAATATTTACATTCAGCCCCTCTAAAATGAAACCAAAGAAAGAAAACATCTTGTTCTAATAACATAGATACAATCATCACCAGACTGTACAAATATTGGAAACATCATGCTTTAGTCCTCTTTGCTGATTGAAAATCAAACAAATAACCAGCTATATTATCCATCAGACCATATTATTAAATCATAATGTATGAACTGAAACAAGATAGACTCTATTCTTCATGATAAAGTAGTAGTTTCTTTATTGAATATCACATAGCAGTGAGAAAGAAGCAGTCACACACGTCAAAAAGATGGAGTCAGAAATCTCTCTGAAATAAGACAAAATTGCCTTGACTTATGGCAGTTATTGTCACATTGAGTGAGATTGTCCATTTTAATTGCATTTTTGGCTGGCTTTTTAAATATTGTGGTATTTCAGAAGTGACTGACGTCAGTTGCAGCACAAGAAAAGGCACTGTGTTACTTTAACTTGTGAATCTGATGGTTCAATGGCCATGTGTCCCTTGAATTCTCATAGAGAAGAATTCAATTTCCCGTTTGTGACTGGGAAATATATTTGCTTTCAGAAAAGTTCTATTGCAACAGTAAAATGATTGACATGAATTCATGATGAAGCTGTGCACTGTTCCTATAAATACTATGAAGTGCTATGCTTGCCTTTAAAATGTATTAGCAATAACAAATATTTGTTTTACTGAAAAGAAATGAACTTAACACTTTTTTAATTAAAAACGGAATGAGGGTTTGTGGTTTTAAACAAATCATCATCTACTGGGTATCTACTTTTCTAGAAGAAAAACAAAGTATCTAACTTAATACAGAAAAATTAAAAGTAATTCATGCAGAAGTTCTGCAAATTCCATTTTCCATTATTACAAAAGCATGAAACACCTTGATACATTATTACTGGGTCTAGGTACCCTTCAGAATAAAGTGTCTTCCAGTGTCCCTTTGTACAGAAAAGGCTTGGCTGTTAAACCTGATGTTGTTGTGTGCCTGACAAAGGCACTTCCAAAACTTTTACTCTCCAGCAGTTTAATACAGATGTTATAGCTTCAAAATGGCAGTCTCTGTCAATCTGAGCTATTGAAAGAAATATCTTCATGCCAGCCTTCACAGTGAAAGAAAAGGCTCAGGTAGATGTGGACATGTGGAATGAAGACCTGGCTGTATAAGTAGCAGCACAGGCAAGATTTTTACCTCAATGATTGTGGGACCCTCTTTGAGGAATGAGTACTTTGAAAAAATGTGGGAATAATGTTTTTGCAGACAGGCTTCTCCCTTGAGACAAGAACTGTAACTTAGCTGGAGTAGTGTTGTCATAATCCAAAGAGAAGGCAAGGTATAGGACAGTAAAAAAAAGCATTAGGGCACCAGAGGAAAAGGGAACTCTCATCTTTTCATCCTTTCTTTTCTCTACCCTTGAGAAAACAAGACCACGGGGGATGGAAAAGCCCACACTTTGGAAAAAAAATGTGACTTGCAGAGGTATGACCTCATTGAGTTTACAGAGATTAGTAGGGTAGGTGGGTCCCATCAGGAGCACTCCAATGAACTCATGCAAGTTTTTTCAGGAGACACAAGCTGGACAGGTGAGGAGGAAGGTTTTTGCTGTCCACAAGGGAATGGCTGGAGTTCACAGAGCTATCACCTCTGAGGAAGTGGTGACAAGTCAGCTGGGAACTTACACTTAAGTTTTAAGGAGGAGAGAAGCACAGGCTTGTGCTGCAGAGGAGAAAATTAAGAGGTAAATGAAGCCTGTAGACAGCTGAAAGAAGACTTAAAATCACAACGTGGCTCTAACAAGGATCTACATCTGAATGTCTGCTGTAAATGAAAGAGAGCTGGGCACAGACAATCCAGATTTCTAGCAAGTGTTTAAGATACTTTATTGTTGGTGGTGATTGATCGGCCATTCAGAGAAATATTTTCTGGGAACTATTGCTCACAATCAGTAAATAAATAATAAAAAATATGAAAGTTAAGGACAGCCTTGGTTGGTAAAATCATGAGACTATGTAGTTTAAAATCAAGAGAAGTAAGGCAAACAGCAGAATCCCAGATTTGGGCTGGAGGAGAGTAGATTTCTGCCTGTTCAGGGACCTATTTGGTAATACCTCATGGGATATTGCCCTAGAGGGCAAAGGACACCAGAAGAGCCAGCTGATCTTCAAGAACATCTTCCTCAGAGCACAAAAATGGCTTGACCTAATTTTTTCTAAATAACAGTACACAGACTAAAAAGCTGGGTCAAGTTACCCAGGAGGAACAGAGTGCTTGCAGAGATTGTGGTGGAAATGTCCAAATCTCACATGAAACTCATATTAGCAAAGGATGTGAAGAGCCATCAGGAAGGGTTTCTGTAGATACCTTGGAAACAGAAGAAAGGCTGAAGAATGTGTCGGTCTGCTGCTCAGTGGGGCAAGTGATAAAGTGACATGAAAAACTCTGAGGTACACTTCCACAAGACCTGTTAAAATGTCTGAGGAACTGTGAGGGCTAAGGGCAGACCTTAGAAGTGTAACCAGTGACTAAAAACCACTTCTACAGTCTAATTTTTCCCCTAGGTTTATAATCTTATTTCTATCACATGCTTTTATATTTGGGATGATTAAATTATCCAAGAGTCCCCTGAGACAGAAGATACCTAGTTTTGACACCGTCATTCTGAGACCCTGGCCAAGGTATTGAGAGAGAACAGAAATTCTCTTCCAAGCTTTGTCTGATGTACCTATCTATATTGTTGAACCTATCTGTGATTTGGAAAGGAATTACCTATTTATTTTTCAGCAACAATGAATTTAAGACCACCAGTGTCTTTAGCATTTCTAGGCATCTTTTTAAAACAATTAAATAATGATCAAACACAAGACTTTGAAGACTATAAAATTCTTGGTCTTCAAAATTACTTTCAGTTATATTAGTTAAATTATTGTTTTTCTTTTTGTACTTCATATTTTATATATACTCTGAACACACATTGCTACTTATACTTCATTTAATTTTTAACTGCTTCCTTTTTTCGTAGCTGGCAAGGTAAGAGGTCAGTTCATTTCTCCTTTGTTGAGAAAGCAGGAAATGTTTTCACATTTGAAGACTGGATTGTGCCTTTCCTTCCTTATCTCCACCTCTCCGGAAGGCGACCGACTATCCCTTCTGTAACTCACTCATCACCGTGCAGCTATTGATTCTAAGGATCCTCTAAAAGCAGTTTCTCCTAATTGAAGCACACCAAGCTATGTCTTCATCAGCTGTATTAAGTTTAAACAACTTTTATACCCTGTGAGTAGCAAATTTTCTTTATTATACTAGGTTTGACTTGCTGTTGCGTCTTGAACATTTTAAACATCGTTAGGGATATATCTACACTCAAAAGTTCCTCTGTTGTACTCTACCAATCTACATAACACAGTGCAACTTTCCAAGTGTGGATGCCACCATGTACAGCTATTAGCATCTGTAAGGAAGTAACTCAGATAAAAGACAGAAAATAAACCACATCAGACTAAGGCACCTTTAAACTAGTTTGCCTGCACCCACACCAGAGTTTCTTTGGGTGCATTTAATACAGTCTCAAAAACCAGAATAGATACTATCTGAAAACAGTAAAATTATTACCTTGTTTCTGTAATTTTGGAGGTACTTGATGTTTTCATACTTTTCCATTGCTTCTATGTATTTTCCCTACATCATGCTGTCTAACCTATGGGCTGTTAAGTCTTACTGGATGTTAGTCCTTTATATTCAACTTGGTCAAAAAATATCAAGGGACAGAGAGGAGGTATGAGGCATACTGCTGTGGACAACTTGAACAACGCCTTTTACCAAGTACCAGCCTTGTTTTACCACAGATCAGCTTACTCATGGTAGTGAGCAATTGCTGAAATTGGAGTCATTCACCTCTGCTTTGAAGCAACAAATTGCAGATTAGCTTAAATCATAAAGTCAGCCAAAGAGGGTAACAGAGTTTTAAGCTCTCTGAACTCAGTCTGTGAGAGCACAAAAGACTATGTCTATAATTGGTTTGTTTTTCATCAATCTACTCACCTGCCCTAGTCTGTAATGATGAACTTTCACTTCATTTACTCTGCTTGGACTTTGGAAAATTTCACAGCATGAGTTATTAGATCAATTCTGCATGCCATTCTCCCTCACTTGCATCATAACCCATATACATCCTGTGTGTTGAGTATTTGGATTGTGTATTTGGTTTTAGCTGCACTGATTATATATGTTTATATAAGAGATTTCTCTCCCTGGGAATGCACTTACTTCTGAACCACAAACACACCATTTCTTATTTAAAAACTCTTACCAGGCACTTCACCCTATTGTATTGCTGCCCAGACTTTGTTGTAAGTCTTCTTGAAATCTCTGCAAATAATACTTGTTTTCTGATCATGTTTTTATCTTTTTCTAAGCAACTAAAAATTGTAAACACTTTACTCAGAGTGAGTTTACAATTTTGGAGCCTATATGAATACTATAACCAAGAAGAAGATAAGGGAGTTCCATTTTTCGAAACAGTGTATTGCCTCCCCAGGAACATTTTCCAACTTCCAAAGAATTTATGAAATTCGTCTCCAAATTCACTTGTCTTGGACTTCCCCTTCTATTCAAATCATTCCCTCAGAGAATTGCCACTACCTTATATTGCTTCTGTTTTGTCAGTTTGTCTCCTGCACCTCTCCTTCCTAGGAATGGCTGAAACAGAATATTTTTCTCATTGAAGAAAATGTTCTTGAATAAACAGTTCTCTCCTTCTTTTGTCCATTTTTGCTTTACTGCTTTACTTCTTGTTCTCCAAATAAAGTCACCATTTTGGTAACACATTTTTAAACTTTCTAATAAATACCATGATTTTTGAAAAATTATAAGAGAAATATTTCTTTTTGTTGCGGAAAGTAAATGCTAAAACATGTTTCTTTTTTAATATAACTTCTGTAGTCATTTAACTGTTTACCAATACTTTTATATTTGAAAAGATAGCTCCTCCAAAATTTTTTGATCGTTCAACCCTATCAGTAAAAACTTTTTGAGTGTGCATCACTTACAAATATATATATTTATTCATAAATCATACACAGGCATTACTGTGCTTACGTATTACATACATTAAAATAATTTAAAAAGAAAGTGTGAGATAAAGAGAAAATAAATACTATATAGGTTTTTAGAAATGTAATAAAATATATTTTCAAAATATTTTCTTCCGTGTGGAAGAAAAATATTTTCTTGTCTGTGCAAGACAGTAGACTGCCTTGCACAGTCCCTGAGATGCACACACCCCACTTTGGAAATCACTGTTCTAAGAAGCCATTTCAGTCTGTACTTGATTATCAGTACTGAAACAGATTTATGCAGGGCCTTGAAAGTTGCCTTGATTGTTAATTTTCTTTTCCTGCCTTTGCACACGATATCCAAAAGGGCTCCCTAGAATGCTATAGGCTGCCTGTGGGAAGAAAGAACTGTGGAACAAGCACCTGTATATCTAATTGCAG
This sequence comes from Grantiella picta, assembly GCA_013397955.1. NCBI lineage: Eukaryota > Metazoa > Chordata > Aves > Passeriformes > Meliphagidae > Grantiella > Grantiella picta. Next base: position 420,959 of record VZRM01006694.1, read on the forward strand.
TTTTAAATTGGGTATCGGAGTGCATGGAAAGGATCAGTTCTGGTATTATCAAGCCTATCTTGTCACGAAGGTGAAGTATGGTTGGTAGTACACTACTGATACACAACCATGTAAGTCAGTCTTTGAGAGGCACCAGAGGGGAAGCAGCAGTTACGTCTAAAAGAGGAAAACAGAAGCTTTGAATTTAATATTTATGGGATTTTTTTTTTCTCTCCAAACAAACAAGAGTGTCTAAAAAATATTTAAGGCAGGAACACAGGAGAGTGAATCCAGATGTTTTGGAAGGTAAAAGGTTTGGGAGGCTTGTATTCTCCCAACAGTCAAAGGAGCAAGTTGTGTTCTCAGGAACTGAGGAGGAATAGGATGGGTACTCTACCAGCTGTAAAGCATTCCAGACAGGCCTCTGAGATATACAGAATTTATATCTTGGTGATTACCCATTTTAAATCTAATTCTTGATAAGACAGACACAGGTGGCATTTGCTTAACCTCTACTATGAGAGATCAAAGTGCTCTTTGAACAACTAGAGATTTAGTCAAGGCCAAGTTCTGAGTTACTACACTGAATACATTCTGTGCCAGACATAAGGACACAAATTATGTCTGAGATGACAACAGAGTTGAATCAGCCTTCATTCCCTTAGATGATGAGTTGCTATTCAATTAAAGGTTAGAATGTAGTACTCACAAAATTACCTTACAATGAGGCAGAGGAGAGGAGGGAAAGAAGAGGACAGTCCTTTTACAATCTCCAATTCTGTTTTTGCTGTGAGGGCAAGTAATTGAATCTTTTGCTGGGACCCCAGCTGAGATGGAAAACATGGAGAAATGTAAAAAATAAAACTACCAATATGCTATACAGTTTATTATACAATAAAAACTGTGTAGTGCAATATAAAATAAAAGCTAAGGGATGGAAAAATAGCTCATCTTCTCTCTTAAAAGATATATCTTCAAGGAGTTCTTAATAAGGCAGGATCTAAATAATAAAATACCCAGTTCAAGACGCTTGATTTGTATAGGCTGTGGAGTTTTTTAATATATTGATTTAATTAGTCACTATTGAACCATATTTAGAAGATAAGTGAAAGCCTCTAAAGACTTATTTATTGACACCATATGGCAGTTCTTAAAAGTGATGTTCAAATTATGTATAATGAGCCACATAAAAAAGAGGATGTGCCATAAAAAGGACTCCCAAACAAAAATGATGCTATTGTTGAAGGATATAAGTTTTAATATGGGATTTTAGAATCTCTTCCAGAGATGAGGTGCCCTACAGCTGACTGAAAATATTTGCAGGTACTGTTCATATTACATGATGTAGCTGCAAAAACCACATTTTTATGATGGATGAGAAAACTATGGTAGGAATAGACAGAGATGAGTCAGGAAGATTTGAGAACCTGAAAGAGGATGGCAAATCAGAAAGATATGCTGCTCACAGTTTCCCTACAGTAAATACATCTCTCAATTTAAAAGTATCTGCTCAGACATCAACCTGCAATTACCATTTTGATACATGATACTGACTATAATTTTCATGAAATAAACACTGTGTCTAGTGTGTCAAGTGATTCCTAAGGCATCACTGTGGTATAACTGTCATGTGAATTTGGTTTAATTTATTGTCGCTGTTGAACCGCTAACAGAGAGAAGAAGTCCAGGTCTTCAGTGTGGGAAAATGTCTCATTTTATTAATTAATTCCAACTTCTATAGACTTTCAAAAATCACCAGGATTGGTCAGTTCAAAACCTCCCTCCAGGCTGATTGGCCAGGCTTGAACCACCCATATCTCGAGAGACTGTTTCAACATCCAAACTTTATCTTTGTTTATAAAACACAGGAAGAAGAGAGAAAAATTCTCAAGGAAAAGGTCTGTGCTCGCCACAATTTATGATCATTCTTTCTTATGTGTTTCTCAGAAAATATTGATAACTCAAAATATCTACAGAAATAGTTGAACTGAAAGTATGTATTACACACACACACACATACACACAAAAGATTTCAAGGTCTAGCACTGAAAAGTAGAAAAACTAAAATTATGGCTTCAGCCTAAGGTCCCTGCGCTGATGATGATACCTCACTGCATGACATTCTGTTCTTCCTGAACCGTTCAAGAAGTCCAGGGGAAATATTTTTTCCTCAGTTAATTTTTTTCATAGAACCTGTACCTCTTTAAGTAGCTCATTCTTCACCTGTCTACCTTTGACACAAGCAATTTCCTCCTTGCTGCCTGGGTACCAGCTGGAAAAACACTGACAGTACAGGCCACAGACTCCTTAATCTGTGCATGATTTTTATGATATAGAAGCTGCTGTTGCAGAATCATTAAAGAATTCCTGTCCCTAAACCTCTGGCTGGCTGGAGGGAGGACAAAACCTCCTGACTTTTGCTAACAAATATCATGGCAGTTATGGCATCACTGTGAATGGCATAATTGAACTCATCTCTGTTCAAAAACAGGAGATAAGGCAACATGATAGATCCTCGTCAGCTCACTAAAGAGGAGTGTGAATGAAGAGCAATTGTTCCTGAAGGGACTGGAATGTGTTAAATTGGTATTGCTACGCCTATATCACAAACCTCTGTCCTAACTTTAATGGCAATTCCTGACAGTAAAGCTCAATTAAAGGCCAAAGCCTATACAGCCCATGCAGTCTTGGACTGAAGATGGTCACTCTGCGAGGAGTACTGGAGGTGGACAGTACTTTTCAAACAGAAACTGGGATGGACTGGAGAAGGTGGGCTCTGACAAATTGAGTTTTTACTTTCTTGATTGAGTGTGTAGCTACATCTAGGCAAATTTACATTGAAAAAGCACTCCCACATCCTTAACACCAGGGCTGTACTTCTCCATTCCCTGAACAAATCAAATTCCTCCAAAGCAGAGTGTATTTCTGCTCTCCAATGAAAGGTGCAACAATGTGTTTAACATGGTACCAGAGTTCTTCTCCCTTCCCCCAGTCTAATAAACAACTAAACTGGTTTGCTTAAAAATACCGAGAAAATTTTTTGGCACAGGGGTATCTTCAATTTGAATAGTTTAAATGAAGCAGAATACAATAAGGTAGATACAGGATTTTAAAAGAGAAAATATCAAGCCAGTTTCACTAAAGCCAATGTTATCTAGGCCTCCTGTTTGTGATGTGAAATACAAAACCCAACCCAACCCAAACCAAAATAACAAAAAACCCCAGCAAACCAACCAACCACAGCAACAACAACAAAAACAATCAGCGAGCCTAGTTCTGGACTGCGGTGTTAAATACATGATCTCCATGATGGTATGGCAAAGACACTTTATTGCAAAAATTCAGGGTTCTTAAACTGTTAGTTTGTTATGAGTTTACATACTTGTGAGGCACAACAAATGTGCTTAACCAGCCACTATAGGCCACGATAGGAGTAGGCATCTGATGTAACCAATTACCAGCTCCAGGGTGTGAGCACTTACTGGTTCTAATAATGTTTTTGCAATTATGTAACTTTGTTTTTACCTCTAGTTGAGCTGAGTCATTCCCAGAATGCTTTTCTAGTTAACCAAAGTAACAGAAGTGAGCAAGGATTTTGCAAGTACAACAAGGCCCTCGCTTTGCAAGGCTTTTCTGCTCCACAACACTGGATCATAAAATAACTGGCAAAACTTGCTCAGTTAAATCTCTGTATCTGGATCTGCCTAGAGTATAGACCTAGTATGGTTCACCAAATCAAGTCATGTTAAAAAGATGCTATCAAAGGCACAGTTGCTGATGCCCCAGCTGTGCCATTTACCTGACATTTCTCACATTTCTGAAAACACTTGGAACTCTTCACCTCATAGCAGTGAAAAAAGTTGAAAGAATAAATGGCTTGTACACCAGTGATGCTTTGGAAGTGCCTTTGTCGATCCTGTTAATGTGTCCACAAATTTGGATAATTTTAAATCTTTGAGGAAATAAAACAGAGCTTGTCCATGGTCAAAATAGATATTTATTGCATTTTAGTGGAAGAAATCTAAAATAATTCCAGCATTACTGAAGGTGCTTGACTGTACCAATGTTCTAAGGCCTGACCAGGATAATATGCAAGAACCTTCTTTGCAGAGAAATTACATATTTCTGACCCAGTGTTCAAAAAAAGCCTGGCTGTGCCCTGTGCCAGGTATTTTATCTAGAGCTGATTTTGAAAGCAGAGTTGAATGCAAGCATTCAGCTTTTTGTTCAAATTCAGGGAGTATAATGGGGGGCTCAGCAGAGGGAAGTAGACTGGAACAAAGATTACACAGAGACAAAAACTCATGTGGAAGGGAGGCAAAGACCAAAGAGTAGAGATGAGATCCTGGAATTTAGATGCTAGAAGACAAACTAGAGAAAGCACAAGGAGCTGAGGTTAGTAATCAGACCAAAATGGCACAGACTCTGTCACAGGGCTGGTAAGAGGAAGGAAGAGAAACTATGACAATGTAAAGGAAGTAGACAGAGAAAATTGTGCAGGAAGAGTGATGGATAAGGGATAAGGAAAGAAGAGCAAATTGGAAACATGAGAATGAAAGAAATAAATTGGATTAGGTAGATGGGATGAGAATTCAGGGAGGGAACTTTAACAGGAATGTTGCAGTTTAGAGAGTCCAAGAAAACAAATGGATAAGGACCTGGCTAAAGAGATAGGAGAAAAGAGACTATGGCACCATATAATAAAATTCTGTTTCATAAATAACCTGAACAAGGTAGAAAGATACAATACATAGGAAACCTTATTTAATGCTGGCATTTCCTGACTTATAAATAGACAATTCCTTAGCTTTAAAAGCTATTGTTCAAAATTATTTCCATTTGTGCTTGTGAGTGTACAAATATTAAGTAAAAACAACAATGAAGAAAAGAATAACCAGTTTGTGTGTTTCAGACCTTTCCATATAAGATAAGGAAAAGACTACAGTTTAAGCTGTGTAAGCACATAACACACTTCTTTTGATTTTATGTCAGTGGGTTTGATGTGCCATTTTTATGTATAATTATTTATTCCAGTAGACATACTATGCAACTTTTCAGATGCACTAACTATATAGTTAGTCAAATAACTGAATGGTTTTCTTTTTCTACTAGCTGAATCTCAAATATGCCTTTGCTTGCCATAGTTCATCACAGACTTAAAAACCTCTTAAATGAGAAATGGATTCCATTAATGAACACACATACCATGATGGGTTGCCAACATAAATCATCCCTCTTTATATGTCTTACGTATGTGGCACAAATAGATTTTTCCCCCTTATTTTTCATTTGTCCATATATTTGTAAGATGTCTTACTTGTAATCTTTTGGATCTCCTCCAATGATCTGGGATCCCTTAGGGTATCTAGTACAGATTGATTTATTATAATAAATATTATGCCGTTTATGCCTCTGAATAGCCCTTGCTGTAGCAGTGTGTTTCCTCCAGCAGATGATTAATAACAAAATGGGTTCACTGTACACTCATTGCCTACATACACGCAGCTCTTGGAATGATATAGCATTATGAGTTCTTATGGCTAACCAGGGGCAAAAAGCATTCTTCTCTTCCATTTCTGTAGCTACCCCAACAGATAACACTGAGAGCTGAAAGCAAACTGAAAAAATTGCAAAAATCTGAAAATTAACCAGAAGGCAGAGAACAGAGATCTGAACAGACAAATGTTTTCAGTTTCAAATTACTAATAATTTTCACCCACTTTTAACACACTATTTCCCAATCCTCCATTCATTTACTAAAAATGTTTTTACCTGAAGCTTTTCAAATGACTCCTCCATTCAACAGACACTTGTTCTAATGTTTTGAAACCAAGAAATATTTTCTTACCATGGGTGTTTTCATTTATAGGAAATTTTTTAAAAAATATGTACAAATTCTAATGAAACATCTCTTCATACATTATACAGGAATATTATATACAGGAATTCTATATATCTCTTATAATAGAGACAAATTTATTATCTGTAATACAAAAGTGTTATACAAACACATAAGCAATATAAGTCGCAATATATTTACATTACTTTTCCGAAAAGTGGTATTTTCAATTTTATTGATTTTGACTGTAATGATTACTTTTTCATTGCATAAAATATTTCGGAATAGAGTTTTCTGCACTGAGGTGTAAAGGTGCTTCAAATGTACCCTGAGGAACTTGCTTAGTTTTTTCAAAGCCATTATTAATGTTCCAGTTTGTTGTTAGGTCCAACACACCTGAGAGGTGGGGGAAAAACATTTGTTCCTTTTATCCACAACTGAGTATCCAGTGTTATGGACTGAGAAACATATCTGAAATAACCTCAAACAGTCTCTGCCCTGAAAATTCTACAGTCCAAAGACATGAAGAGGACAAGAAAGTGGGCAAAGGTGCAAGTAAAGGAAGAAATGGGCCTAGCATAGCTGCATGGGGTTTTAGCACATACTTTCTCAAAGAACTGCTGACTCCGGCCCACAAAATATAGCTATGCATGTTACAGAACAAGTTTAACAGCATCCCCTTGCATAATGCAAGTACATAGTCCTAAAAGCATCTCAATCTGCTAGGAGAGGTACTCGAAAAGTAAAGGCCTAGATAAATGTCATGGACTGATTTTTGATGGAAATATAAGAAACAGACCCGTTACTCAAGAAAATAGATCCCATGATTTGTTTGGGATTACTTACACAGGACGGAGCAGCAATAGGTAGAGCTGTCTCAGCTAGAACCTGGAAAACATTGTGATGGTGGGGTTTTAATCAGTCATCTGAAAGGCTTTGATTAGTCAGTGTCTATATGACAATGAAAATGAAACGTAATTAGTCTAAACCAATGGTAACAATTTAGAATATGTGCTTTAAGGTGAGACAGAGATATGCAATATGGAAAAAGAAGGAGGAAAAAATACTTTCTGCTTCTCTTATATATTAGGTCCATTACAGCAAGACTCACAAAGAACTGAACAGTACCACACTTCCTTCTCTATTCTCCTCCCATTCAAGACACATTTTTAAAAGGCAGTGAACTTTAGAAGGTTCATCTCTTTGAAAAGAATGAATACTAAAGTTTGAATCATAAACTCAGGTATCTTCCATCACTGCACACATTTGCTGAATAGGTCCACTTAGGTTTTAAACTGGAACTGAACGACAACTAATGTTATACTATGTATTAAAAATTATTGCTGAGAATGCTGCCAAAAGCCATATACATGCTCCACTGGTACTTCTTTGAAGATACTGTCTTTTTCTTCAAAACCTCAGTGTCATGAATTTTGATTAATTTATTCTGTTATGACAGCAGTGAAAACTTTAAAAATAATATGACCAAAGCTACAAAGAATTTGAAGGAATAGATGAGGCATGGCAGCTGCCCCAATAGCCTGGCTAGATATTAGACCAACGCCTTGGACAGTCATATCCTAACAAATCAGAGCTGCCAAAATTCATCCATGATTGAACTTTAAAGCTGCAATAAAGTGTTACTCAGGGCAGTGTTCCTGGCATAGCCACTGTGGCATTTTACACGGCACTCTCATCCATGGTTAGGGGACACAGAAGTATTCATTAAAGGAGGGATCCTGAGAGACAAACCTTCTGTCCTCCTCAGACCACCCACACTTCAAATTACAGAGAGATCTCTTACAGGAGATGCTGTCTGTCTGTCCACTCACCTGCAACACCTTCACTGCCTCCTGTCATCCAATTACATGTGTTTGCCTGTGTGAGAAATCCCTGCAACCCAGCAAACACACAGTCTGAATACGACCATTTCCACACACCTAATGAAGTAGTTTTTCTCTTTACTTACAATTACTAATATGGAGCTTTCTGCTTCTCAAAGTGCTTCTTCACAGTAGTTGCTCTAGGGATAAAATTGCAGATAACATAAAATAACATGGCTAATCAAATTCACTACTCTTCACCGAGAGCACAAAATTTTCTACTTGATATTTTTTTACAAAAAGACATCATAAGTAAATTCAGCAGCTAAATCATAGCACACAAAGCATATCCAAATTGGTACAAATTTCTTGACAGGATACTGGTTTCAAAGGAGCTGAGAGCTCATTTTCTCTCTTCATGCCATAAAATAACCATAAATTTAGCTTCCTAGAAATACTATGATTCCCAGACAAATTTCCCCAAAGCAAGGACTATATTACGATGCCTCTAATGTATTGCATCAGCAAGTTTTAATACTTTCTATAACAAAGGATAAACAAAGCATACTTATCAAGTCCCTACTAACATACATCACACAGCAGATAAATTTTCAATTTGCTAATTTTCAAACAGTGAAAACTAGGTTTCTGAAGCCCTATGAGTAGCATTTCAGTGCTGAGGAGAGGGCAATCTAAATAACTGCCCAAGTTTGGCACTAAGTGACTTCAGTCCTTTTCAGACTTCTTCTTTTTAATTTGAGAATAAATGTGTAAAATATTCCATAAACAGTAGAAGAGTAGGGACATGTGGTATTTAAATTCAAGAGAAAAAATAGAGCATGCAAAAGCAAGAAAAACTTGTCACTGCCCATGCTGTTGTTTTTATCCTTGTGTCAATTTAAGCCTAAACATTTATGTTTTCAAAGCTAAATAAGCACCTTAGCTATGTTATTCTCCTTAGTTCTGAGTGTCACTGTGAGTCTAGAGGTCACAATCAGCTTTGAAAATCCTCACATACGATAGTTTCGGTTCTGATGCAATTTTACTCTGGGTCCATAATACGAAAATGCAATCAGAGTATGATCCTTCCACCAGATTTTTGTTTACACAGTATTACATCCTAATGGAGAATAACCAGATAATTTGTGACAGAATTACTTGATATTTTATATACTTATACGTTTCAGAGTTTTCATGACTTTTAAGTTTGAGGCTACAGGAAAAACTATAAATTGAGACCAAAAGAAAGATGCATAAACTTCAGTTTTCCAATTACTTTTTTTTTAAGAAAAAAAGAGCACAAATTCTTTAAGTGCCTATTTGATTTATTTTTTCCTCACAGTTATATGCAGTTGCAGAATATTGTTGACCTTTTTATCATTCTTATTATTCCATACAGAATATCTGAACATGCTCCTGTTGAGCCAAAAAGGAGTCTGCCAGTTCTTTCAATCAAATCATGTTCAGGCATAGACCTAGCAGCAAGTTTTGGTATTGAAAATATATGTTGACACTTCAGACTTATCATCATTTTATACTAAACAGTGCTACTACAAATCTTTACTTGTTTACCTGAAAGAGGATGTCAAAGCCAGGCTTTAACAACATTGCTTTCGCATTGAGTCTGTCTGGGATGGATTCAACTTTCTTCACAGCAGCCTGTGGGATGCTCTGTTCCTGTTTTATTATTCCATAAATAGAAATTATTATTCTTTTTATTTGGGAAGAAAAGTTTAAGTGAGAAAAAATGTGGATGTAGGGGGTAAAGTAGTTGTGTCATCTCCTCCCTGCCTCCTGCATTATCCCAGTATTGTCCCTTGCTTTCCTCACACTTGTGTCCAATCACCAATGTTTTAGTGGATTCCTGGCTGCAACAAACTCTACAAATTCCTCTCTGAGTCTTTAGGAACAGTATCATCTTCACATTTCTTGTGAAATTTGACTCAGCATTCAGTGGATTTTAATCATTATATCTCATAACCTCTGCCCTTACCATAAGCTGTGTGCACACGGTATCTCACAGGATATATCTGAAATGCTCATAAAGAAAATGTGATTGACTGTTATTTTCTTCCTGATTAACTAAGTTATTTAACTGCTTTGTTTCCAACCATCACAACTAGCTCTCTCCAGAGCAGGTATTGTCCAGGCACAACTTGGGGAATATATATTCCTGAAAATACTACCAAAAAGTAACATAGACAATCACCTACATAAGTTTTGGCACTTTACTATACTATTAGAGTACCTCACAAGGCTTTACAGACTTCATACAACACATACCTGCAATTTCATGGTGCAAAAATACAACTTTTGTGAGCTGCAACCCAATCTTAAAACCATTCATGACATTTCAAACTGAGAACATCCCTCCCTGCCTCACCCCCTACTCCCCCACTCTCAAAATTAAGAATTGGAGACAGCTGCACAAATTCAGTGTGGTGTGAATAAACTAATCTGCTCTAGAAGGAGTCTGCTCTGTGTGTACCAGTCAGTCTGAGTATGTAGTATTGAAGATAGCAAGAGCTCTAGGATTGTCTTTTCTTCAGTAGCAAAGACAAACCCTTTCAGATCGTGTGCCTAATCCACCTTTGTTTCAGAAGGTGGAAGTTGTAACTTATTTAAGAAAACGCAGCAAAAAATTTCACAATCAGCTACAAACAAACAAGTAAAAGAGATTCCATCTGTCACATCCATATGTACAACAGAAATATATTTAATAACAAAAGAAAACAATAGATTTTAAAACCCATTATCATTTATGGAGAAAGGGGATGGGTTTAAAAAATGTTTTTTAAAGGAAGAACTCTTTTGCCCCAAAAAAGCCACCCAAAACCTCTTGACTTCTTTCATAGGTTTCATTTATGGTAGTACTTCTTATTTGAAATTAATAATATTTTTACGCAGTGCTATAAATTTTATTCAAGCAGTCTTTGGTTTTTATACGAAATCACATCTTAAAAGAAAAGATCCTGATAACCATACATTATTTACTTCTTTATTTTCCCTTTTTTCTCCTTGCTTGATAAGGGGTTAGTGAATACACACAGTCTAGGAAAAATTGCACATTCATTTTCTTAAAACTCGTCCTCTGGCATTTTAATAACTAGTTCACTGTTTCTGGATCATTTAGTCTAAAGATGGCGCTGAACCTTCCAGCCTGGCAGAATCTGCAGGCAAGGCAAAAATGTAAGTAGGTGAGTACTTCAGTCCAGGGACTTGGATAAAGCACCATGGTGCTGTCCAAGTTTAAGGTGAGAAGACCAGTACCTTGCATGATTCATCTCACTGTTTGGTTATATTTGTTGTATTGATACAGTGAAATATTATCACCGTGTAGTGACTTCCAGTTTGCTGTTATGGAAGAAAGCAGGTTTTATAGGGGAATGTTGGCTTGAAACCCATATTTATGATTAATAGGCATCATATTCTGGGGGAGCTAAACAAATCGAGAGGAGTATAGTCAAACCCTGAAAGAGCTGCAACTTTTTATAAATTGTGTTATACTCATGCCCTCTGTTTCAGTGTTTATCTTCCATAAAAATCTACTCTTCCACTATGTAAGATTTATTATTATGTATCACCTATTCAGAACTCGGTGAATCAGGGTGCTTTTATTGCAGACAAAGGGATGATTTCTTTATTCTGCACATAAACAGGCACTGTGATCAGCAAAGCACTGCATTCTCTATCATCTCTATAGTCTAGCAGGATTTCTGCAGAAATTTTATTTTAAAAATGCAACCAAAACTTCTAGAGTCAAATAGGCATCTCGCTAACCAAATGGAGAGCTACACATGCATAAAGACTGGATTTGAGCACTGCTAAGAACCTTGTTGGAAAAATATAGAGAGTTGCACAGAGATATGTAGGTAACGTGGTAGAGCTCACTTATTTACACAGTACAAAGCTGTTCTTCATGGAAACATAGCATGCAACAGCCCTTGTCAGCTGAGTCTAGAAAAATGACTAACCACCTGGATTCACAGTCTAATCCACATAACATTGCTGGTGGTGAATCAACAAAGTAGCAGCAGAACTGAGACTCTGAGGTGGCTCTAATAACACTGCAACAGGTTGATCAACAGTTCACCTTTTGGGTGGTACATGCTTGCCTCAAACTCTTGTGAAAGATTCATAGAAGTAATCTGACTTGAAGCAGAGAATCATAAAATAATGTTTGATAGTCAGAATTTAATTTGTCCTTTTTTCTAAGCCTTTTGGAAGAAGAATTACACTAGGAAATTGTAGTCATTAGCAGGGAAGTCATACCTAATAGACATTTGGACTTTTCTGCTCTATAATTGCCATTCTAGACAGTAAAGGTGGTCCATACTTCATCAATTTTGTATTGTTACCAAGAGGAAATCACTGCTAATGAGTAAAAAGGAGGAGGAAGATATAAATGGGAGGAAAATCAAGGATTTTGTGCTTTAAAATTTGATGGGAGAAGAGCTGGAGAGAATGCTTCTGTTTGCTACCTTAACTTTTGGATTCAAGAAAGGAGCTGTCATTTCAGGTATAAAGTCTGGATCTCATCCATATTAGGGAAAATCCAGTGCTGACAGCGTTTACCCTAATCTTGGTGTTGACTGATGTAACTAAGAAATTGGCTCTTGAGAAATTGGTACCAAGAATACCTTTTAAAGAAATAAAACTCATTAAAATTCTTCCCACCCAGTATCTTTGTAACTTACCAAATACTAGCTCCACACTACAAAAACCCATTTGAAACACAGAAAATATTCCAGCTTGCTATGCTCTTTTAATAAATGTTATGTGATTTCATTTTTATTGAAAATTGATGCATGTGTTACTTAGAAATCAATTTAAGAACAAAACTGGCAAGGCCCTGTCTTTCAGTGGATATGTTCCTGCTGACCAGCATTATTTAACATGAGGCTCAACCAAATATCAGCAGCCAGTCTGCACTGGTTCAAGCAAAACTTTCCAATATGTTCCCATTGTTTTCTTTCCCCAGCCAATCATGAACTCAAATACAAAAACTGTTCCTCCTTATGCAGCACATCAAATACTCATAAGGCCAGGTAGGGGGGTTGGAACTCGATAATCTTTAAGGTACCTTCTAACCTAAATCATTCTGTGATGATTCTGTGATAACCCATTTAGTAATGAATGCATTGATCATGCTTATTATATATTTTTTCTGGCACTGTGGGAGTAGCCATTCAGGTTCCTTATGAAAATTCTACAGAGAACTCATCTTTATAGTTACAATCAGGATTGCTGTCCCACTGATCTGGTGCTAAAAACATTTCAATTTCATGTAAAGGGTTTTATCCTTAGAATATTTGTCAGTTAGTCATGTCATGTCATGTCACAGACCATTAAGATTTTTGTATTCTTTTGCTTCCTTAAGTCATGTTTTTATATACAATCAAGATGTCAAATATGCACCACCAAGCTTTTGTCAAATGTTCTAAAGAGTGCATCACAAAATAACAGTCTAAACCCAGGGTTATATATTCACTCTGTAAATTACACCATCCTGCTGAAAAAAAAAAGTCTCCATAGCACAAAGACAACATTTACTGAGTTTTTTCGGCAATTGCAAAACTCTGTAGGTCCTGCCATTCAAAATGTTGACACCTAAATAAACTTCATTATTTTATACTTAGAAACTAAGGCTGCTGTTCTAGGTGAACACAGCAACATTTTCCAGAGGGACTAATGCTGAAGTAAAACAAAGCAAAGCAATGCCAGAATCCTCTTATCATATCAAGGAAAACAAAACAAAACAATAGAATTAGCACCAACTCTCTTTCCCAGAACACTTCCCTTTGTAGGTAAGGAAAGATATCTTTATTTCATATTTATTCCCCTTTTTTTTGTTCAGCCTATGCATAAGTTATTTCTTCCCGCAAAGAATGGGAAATACACCAGTACTGATTATTTTTTCTTGGACTTTGTTAAGAAATTCTCCTGAACATCTTCAAAAATCTTCCTCCAATATATTCTCACTTGCTTTTTCATTAAAACCAATCTTCTGACAAGGTTAGCATCCTATCAAGACTTTAAGCCAATGTCTGCTATCTGGTAGAACCTGAAGTTTTGTAATTTCACTTTTTTATTTACTTGAAGTTCCATATTATTAAGTTTACCATTCTATCTCAAAATCTCAGGCAAAAATATTTAGCATCAGATTTTGAGAAGTCTGTAGATCTCTGCACAAAACTTGGAAAAATCAATTTTTTGCCTCTGGCTTGGGGTATTAATACCTCCTTAAAAATTAGTCCCTGTGTCTAAGTGCCCCTGAATGACACAAGAATAATATTAGCTTTTAAACTCCTCCTTTACAAAACAGGTTGCTGTGAACATAAATTAAGACTGTGAACTGACCACTGCTCAGATACTGGAGGTCTGTAAAATGCACACAGTCAAATAAGATCAGCATGTAAAACAAATACCACACCCTGTCAGCTCTAATCACTTGTTAAATAAGGTGTCCCAGAAAGACTAGAATTTATTCTTCAGTTCAGTGTAAAAAAAAAAGAAAAAAAAACCAAAAACAAAACACAGAAAAAGCCCCACCCAGAAATTTCTATATTTTTCAAAGTCAAAAGTTCAGACTTAAGACTCCAAGTCCAAAAAATTCATTTGTACTTGAAAATGGGCACCTGAGATTGCTCCTGCTGAACATGTGCTGCTGAGACTTTTGCCTCTAGCTGAAGTAGTGAAGGGATTGGAAGGAAAAAAGAAAAGATCTTTACACACAGCAAAGATTTGCAGCAGGGTATTCTATTCAGCACCACACATGACACATGCATTTTCACTGCTGGGTATGTTTTACTTACAGCTCTGATTTCTTTTGCTGTCTCTTTCCCTTTTGAGTTCAAAGTACTTTCATTTTCTTGTGAGCTCTGTTCTTAGCCAAGAAGATTTTTCTAACAGAACGGTGAGGGTAGTGGAAGGAAATAACCCAATGTTGACAGCACATTCAGGGTTGCTTAAGCTTCTGTAACTAAAGTAGGTACATCTGATGGCCTTCCTGTCTTTTTCTTCTAATTAATTAAACCAGCTTGTTGTTCCCTGGAATGTGGGAAACCTCAAGAAAAAATGGTGAGGTAATGGTGAGATATTAAAGTTGTGAACTTTCTGTCAGAGTGAATTCTCTGTAATTATTCAAACATCAGGAGAATTAATTTACCACATCCTTGAGTCTGTTTGTTTCCTGCTCATTTTTCCTCAAGAAAACCACTTCAATTCTTCAGTTCATGCTGTGCTATGTCACTGTATTTATACAATGTATAAATACAAAAAGTAATATAGCAGATTCTTTATATCCTATCAGGCACAAGTTATAATTAAACCTGTCCAAAATCTTGAGATTTCATTGTCTGAATGGACATCACATAGTCACAAAAAACCCCCTCCAAAACCCAGAGATATTTTTAAGTTATGCAGACTTGCTTAGATTTTTAGAGATTTCAGTCCTCCATATACAGAATTGAGACAGATTTAATAATGAAAATAGTTACAAAGTGAAAAATTTAATAAGTGAGATTTGTTTTATGCTTTTTAATATTAAACTCAATTTGATAATGATATAGACAAAATTAATACTTCTGGTCTCCAAAATTTGCATTTTTAGTACACGAGTTTCACATGACAAAATTATTCCTTTCTCCTATAGACCAACATCAGCACTGCTGGGCTATGATTTCCCTTCTTCAAGGCCTTTTTTTAGAAACTTTTCACACATATTACAAAAATTAGTGTTCTGAATCTGATCGAATACCAGACTCATGACTACATACAGATTTTAGAAATGGTAACTTAAAAATGTGAGATTTTCATTACCAACCAGGATAAAATCACATGTAGAAGAGAGTAAAATCAAGGCTGAACAAGAGACTGCATTTGAAGGAGTTTTTGACTTTTAACTATCTATTATCGATGCCCACCTACTGTCACTTGAATTTTAATGAAGCACAACCGCTTCGTTTAAATATATACCTTCATGAAAGGAAAAGAACTATATTAAAAAGTAACAAGGGCAAGTGGTGTTTCCTATGATGAAAGTTATTCTATGTAGTTCGTGTCTCATGAGAAGAAACTCATTTCAATACTTTTTGGTTTTTTTTTATTAACCTGTTTTTACTGTGCAGAACAATATTAAAGTCTACTGAGACTCATGAAAACGTATGGAAAGGCCATCTGGCTTTAAACAATGTCGTCAATCCAGAACTTGGTTGTCACATGAGGAAAAGTCAAGAAGTTGACTGATGTGCTAGTCTTGTATTGCACAGTTTTGTTTTGCTTTTTTAAATTAACATGCTGAATGCAGTGCTTCAGAGAGTAGAGCAATCAGGGAACTGGAACTGTAGTGTGAAATACTTTGTGATTTACAAGGCACTGTAAGGAAAGAAAGAATGATTCATGCTTTTAAAGACTGCCTACTGCATCCACAGAACTACAGCTACAAAGTACTCACTTCTGTGAAAAATTCTTCTTTCTCCATTATATCAGTGACCATTATTGGCGTTACAGCAACACCTAGAGGACCCAGTCAAGACTGAAGACCCTTCTGGCCAAATGCTTTTTGGGTATGTAATACCGAGTGAAATAGAATAAATAGGCAGGACAGACAGAATGGGAAAAAAAAGGCAGAAGATTAATTGAGTTCAGTTCCTCAAGGATAAGTCAGTAAAAGAGCCAAAGCTAGAACTCATCTGTTGTGACTGCCATCACAATATCTAATACTGGTTCAGCATTAGATCATGTAGCCTCTATTTGACACTTTTTATTATGTTAGGTGACCTGTATGAAATATTCACATTAATAGCTTAACCCACATTTAAAGACCTTTTTTTTGGCAGATACATTTATATCCATTTGTGCATAGGAACTTCAGAACAAGACCTAGTTTTGTGTAAGAATATAATTTCTAAAAGACACACGTAAGCTTTTTTCAGTTGTATTTTCCAGTTTGAGAAGAATCCTTGTATTTTCCAAGGGGGAACTGAACAACTTACTAAATTTAAACTATTACAAACGTCATTAAAACCAATTTTAAAATTTGACAGTTTATTTTCTGTCATTAGAATGTCTCAGGTACTTAAAATGACTTGTAATTCTCACTGTAAAAAAACCCAAAATTATATGAATTCCAACAAAATACAAACTTCTACCAGATTTTTTTGAGTTGCTGCTGCAAACTGGTATGCACAGACAGAATATGTGCAAGTTTGTCAATCTTCAAAGGCATGTCTTTATTTTGTATAGGAAATTATCACATCTCGCACATTTCCAAATTACATATCACTTTAAAAGCTGCTGGACTATCATACAGAATTTCACTTCTGTTTTTAAGTTTCTGCCAGACCTAATTACTTAGATTGCCCTGGAAGCTGAATCAATTTCTTGCCATTTCTATGATACTGTCCATCAGCCTTTGCCCTATGGAAAAGGTCTGTCAAGAAGTGAGTTCTGAAATTGACTGTGGAAAAGCACAAAGTTAAATCCCGTGTTTACACGGTACACTTTTGTGAAAGGCAATGAGACTGTGGCACAGCTTGCCTTCCAATAGTCTCTGAGCAAGTTGAGTCAGCATTCAGGCTGCTGAAAACAAAAGAGAATGTGTACAAAAGAAACCTCACAAAGATTGCCATCCTCTGATTATGTGTATGATTTCAAACAAACAAAACCCCACCTCCATCAGGACCATCTTTGGAGAGAGTAAGCAAACTTCTGTGATTTGCATAGCAGAGTAGTAGAGAGAAGACTGTCGGTCAGGCATGACAAATATGACACTGATTATGCAAATGATTATGGTTAGATTTATTGCTAATACAGTATCTAAATATTGCCAATATAACATAAGCAAGTCCAAAGGGTTATAATACGAGCAGGTTTGGCTAGACATGTACAAGTTTATAGTCTTTGGCCTTACAGAATTCACAATTTCAAAGCAATTGAGTACCCGTGGAGTTACCTTAGGATTTATCTCCATATGTGACTGCATCTTAGAGGTTCTACTCATCTGTCCAAAAGTGTGTGTTGCCCATCTTTGGGCTGGACTTGACCTGCAGGTGTCCCTGCCACAGTGAAAGGATCCACCTGTAGGTTGCTGGCAGCCTTGGGAGACAAGCTGGCCCAGTTGGCCCAGTTGGACTAGTCTCCAGCAGCATTTTATGAGCTTTTGTAGACCAAAGTGTGCCAAAGTCAATTGTAATCATCACAGCTCCCCCATCTCTGGAATGTATTAACTATGTAATCATCCGTAGAGTTTCTCCTGCAGTTCCCACCTGGTCATCTTATCTTAGGACAGCTCCCATCTGAAGTAGTTATCTTAGGACAAATCATATCGCACATCAGAGACAACACCAGTGGAGAGGGAGTCAGGGAGGGGGCAGATGAAGACCTGACTATCTTTCATCACCATCACAACTCAAAAGTATTAAAACTTCTGGGTTTAACATCATGTTATGCACTTTTATCATAAACTTCCACTCCAGAGCACAGCAAACTTTGGATGTCAAAGAGAAAAATGTCCTATTTAACGAGGAGCTGTTGCACTCAGCTTATTTGACTGATTGTACCTTCTTGCTTATATGCCAAGGCAGCTTTAAAACCAGAGAGACTGCCACATTCGACTTTCAAATCAAGGACATTTGCATTTTGGGAACAATCAATTAGTTAATATTCACCTCATAATTTTGTGTCTTCTAAGTGAAAATGGACGGCATCACTGAGAAAAAGTAATTTAAAAACGAATATAATCATTAGACTTTAAAGAGGTTTTTTGGTTTTTCTTTTAAAGACTGACATGGTTTATATCTTATTCTAAGTAGGAATTACAAAGGAAAAATTGCAACATAAAGCATCCCATCTTTCAAAATGGAATCTCAACAAATGGTGAAGCAAACTTTACTCACTTTCTAGGATTACAAGGCAATATTGCGCAGTAATTTTTCTTTTGCACTGTGATGCTCCCTTTTTTATTTGGTATGGGCTTAAACAAGAAAGATTTGCCTGATTCTAGAGTAACTAATTCAGTATGCTATTTCCAAATGCAAATTGTATTTTTATATTTTCCTTTTTTTACTGTTACATTCAAATGCTTTTTCTAATGATAGCATCTGTACTAGGACAAAATCAAAACAACACAGTTTCTATTTCAAATCTATGGAACACTTATATAATAAATTCTAGGTGAAATGGAGAAAAATATCCAATGAAAGGCTGAATCAGGGTAAGAGGTCATTAATATATCCATTATTTAAAGAATCTTATTTTATTCTTTTTCATCATGTGTATAGATGGCAAAAGAAACCTGCACCCTAACAGTGGCTACCACACAAATGAAACACTTCACTGAGGCTCAGATGTACACATTATTACTTTGTGAGGATCTTCACCACCATCCTTGGTGGCTCAAATAAATCTCTCTTCACACTGAATGTGTTATTCAGCTACCACATGAGCTCAGTAGAACAAGAACATGCAGCATAAATACTTTCAATGTACTAAGAAATGTTGTCTCAGTACTCACCCACCTCCGCATACACATGTAAGTATAATGCCCTAATAGGTTCCAAGAATAAGCCTGTAATTTTATTGCTCCATTTAATGACTAAATGTATGAAGTTACAAGGAAACATTCCATTAGTAGATGGAATAGATGGAATTAGTAGAGATTTAGAAATATTCCTTTCTAACTGCATAGGGCATATTCGTCCCATGACTGACTCTGCCAGTAGAGATGTTTTGCATTCAAAAGGATTGTACTTAAATCCCAGTCTCTAAAATACTGACATTGTTCCAATATCCTTTAAACTATAAGACTAGGACTGTGGAGAGCCTTCTGTTAAATATGGAAAAGCACTAAACCTACTACAATCTTGTCATGTGAGAGACAATATTTCCAGCTAAAAAATACAATAATAATAAAAATGGAGTGAACTCCTTCTTTGTGTCAGGCAGGTGTAAGTTTAGGTCTGCACTTTAGCCAAGTACAGTTCAGCAACATGGAGTAAAGAGACAGGCATTCTTCTAATAAGTCTCTTCAGCTATGCTTCTTCATTTCCAAATGTGTATAAAATATAATTTCTTTTGACCCTATGTCAGACGAATGGGATTCTCCATACTGGCAGCTCTCCAGACAGTTAGCATACCACTTGCAACTGGTACAATAGCCAATCTCCTGTGAGAGTAAATGCAATGCTTCACTTTTCCACTTGTGACTGATTCCCTCATTTTTTTCTTTCTGACAGTCTTGATTTTTCAGACCTTTCACAAAGTTCCATGCTCTTCATTGCTCTCTGGGACTTGTCCCAATCTCCAGGGAGCCAAAAAAAAAAGCAAAATGTTAAAGAAGCAATCCTCATGTCCTGTGGTGAATCTGCAAGCTGAATGCAAGATAACAAACACACAGAACAAGATACCAGAGTTAAAATGAAGACGTGTATCTTGTCTATACTATTGCCTGGTAGACAACTACTTCAGTCTGTCAATATCACCACCAGGATGAGCCTAATTTGTGCATTCCCTGAATTGCAGACAGATTGCACACCAGTTAACTCTCCCTTACTTGGAAGAGATCCTTCATAAGTGACTGACAGCATGTTGAATTAATAATAATGAAACATTACTAATCTGGGTAGCTAGTCAATATTAATTATTACAAACTTTGTATAGATAAATCTATTGGACATAAACAGTTTTCCATGTCTGAGAGTAAAATGGGACCTAGCCACACCTAAGCTCCATAAGGAATTTAGAAAACAAGGGGGTGCACTGTGAACCTCAGGACTCAGTGGTAAGGTCTTCCTCATGTTTTTGAATCCATGGTCATGAAAGAAAAGGTACTTTTGTTAGGGTTTTCTAAAGACCTGACTTTTTATGCACAAGAGGGGAAAACCAAAAGAAAAATCTTTCCTTATGATGCCGCAAATGGCTACATAGAATTAGTTCTGTGTATTTATAAGCATATTTCCAATTAGAAGAGTTATTGATTAGAAAACAGTTTTAAAATCATAATCATAGGAAAACTGATGAAACAGTGATTTAAATTTAGAAAATATATACATTTTTGAAGTGCAGTTCTTTTTTTCCTCTTCACCTTGAGCTGATTAAGAACTCCTGAGAATGAAAGTACTGGAACTGAGACAGAAAATGAGTAATGTGTTATAATTTAAGACAGTGTAGAAGGTGTAGATCTACTGTCTGTCAATATCTTTACTCCAGTCTAAATTGTTCCTACTTTGTAAAATTGCACTGCTTGAGAAAACACAGAGTTTATAGAGAGGTAAAATTAATCTTGAGGGCATTTTGTGGGTGTTCCTGCCTCCTCTATTGGGCAGTCTGAGTACAAACTCAAGTTACTAAATCAGTGCCCAAAGTTTATGGAGCCTTTCAAACTGTGCTTAACTGTCTTGCAGCAGGAAGACTTTGTTTCTAGTATCACCCTCTGCAGAAGTACTATACTGCCTTCTGAAAGCCACAAGTTGCATAGAAGGCTGGATATTAAAAAAAATATCCTTTGCACTTGAGAACAGATCCTTTCCACAGCCAGAGATTTTCTGGAGTTAACTGGCTGTGAAATGGGAAGTTGCAAGAGGGATAAGTGAGTTGGAATTGTTTAATCAGCATTTTGCTAACTCAGACATGGAGATCCTGTCACTTCTATTTCAATTGTATGATATCCATGGATGATGGCACTGCTGCCCCTGGGCCTCATATCACAATACTCTCAGAGCTCTTAGCACTGTTCTCCAACTTCTAAAATTGGTATAAGTTTTAAAATAGGACAAGGACATATTGGTTTAACAAGAAGAGAAGGGAATACACATTTTAACTGTATGCACTGTAAGCAGTACTACTCAACGCTTGACCAATAAGAATTATATTCTTACTCCTTCTCCTGTGTATCTGCAACAGAGACAACCAAATAAACTGAAATTTGTGTCTGGCAAACAAATTCCTTCATGGTGTGAAGACATTGACAGACTGTGGTCCCAAGAGACGTCACAAAACAGCAACTCCAAAACAGGGTGAAGCAGATCTGCATAGTAAAGGTACCACCAGACCTATCAATCACATCACACTTCAAAAGTATGATCAGCTATGAAGAGGATCACCCACAGTCCTGTTTTTGGGCTCTGAAAAAAGAAAATGTGATTTCAGCTAAGGAGACCTGTGTGAGGATGCCATCCAATCACTACCTCAATCTAAGTGCAATTGTCCATAAAACAGCTGTACATTTAATATATGAATGTACTTTAAAAAATAAAGGGAAACAGCTCTGTCATCTATTTCCTACTTTATATTCAATTTTCAAAGATTTCAAAGATTAAAAACCAGAATAGACAGCTGCCTACTCTCCTTTTGGGCATGCAGCAACAAAAGGACTCTCTTATGCAATTAGTGATAGAAGGAGTTGGAGAAGTGGATGGAGGAACCTCCAGTTGAATGGAAGTTGTAACTCAGAGGAGGAGAGCAAGACAATCTGTTCCCCTTAAATCTGTGTAAAGACTCTTTATTTAAGAGGAATTAACATGATTCAAAATGCTCCAATTAAGCTGTTGTATCACTTAAACTAAATGGATATAAATATTACCAAGTGTTATTTATAGCTATTTGTCTTTCTAACTCAATTCATTCTATGGAAACATTTCTCCTGACCTTTAGCCATTGTCTGAACACCTTTCATTGAAATTGGCAGAGCAATTTTTTGGTTGCTACTGTATAAGATAGACAAAGCACTAGCCTGAAGCGCTTTCTGACCTTTAACTGCCATATTAATATCTATAATTGGATTTGAAAGACCATTTAGGCTGAATATCACCCCAACAAAGAAACTTGAACAATCATGATTATCTCATTAAAGCCATGGACCATATAATCCCCTTAAGAAACGGGACAAGAGAAAGGGTTCTGGGGATTAGCCCCACTAAGCTCTTTTTCCCAACCTTACTTTGGAAGTTCCAACAAAGACAACAATCCCAGTTCCTGTTATTTGAATTCAATGTCTGATTCAAGTGATTTCTAAGGTCATGCTTCAGAATGCCAGTAGTCACTGTCTGCAATAAATTAAATTATTCAGAATCAAGAACCATTGAACGCTATTTTCAAAGCTGTAACATCAGCTGTCACAGTAGCAATTGGCATGTTGCACGACATTTTGTTTCAAGTGGTTTCATCTGAGATATGCAATAAAGCTACCTCGTATATTCTAAGGACATGGGGGAAGCTAGGGATATTTTTTTTTCCAAAACTTTTTGAGCTGCCAAATGTTTGTCACGGTCCTGTCCCTCCTCTAATACAGCCTATGAATACAGCAACTTTATAATACAGCACCATAGCAACACTGGTGGCATAGGTTTTGCTGCCTCATAAGCAGGAATTTTATCTGTGTCAGGTGAGAGTATCTGATCTCTCAGAAAAGATAAAGATGGCTGCTATTTATGACTGATTACATAATAACTTTCCCCACTGTGTTCCCTGCACGTAGCCATTTCCTTTATATGTGCATGTGGATGAGAGAATAATACTTTCTTGGGGTTTTTTTAATATAGTTTGTTCTGCATGGCCCATAACTTTTTATTTTGGTTCTCTAGGAGCATTGTATTTCAGGCCCATCAGATAGATGGGATGGAGTTTTGACAAAGAGTGCCATGTTGAAACAGCTCCAAGGAACACTGAGAAAAGCTAGGGGACCTGAGGGTGAGTTCCCTGCCTTGGCTCTCCGAGGACTCACATCCTAATTGAGCAAGTGGACCTGCAAGCAGAGCTCTTATGGTAACAGGTTTGTGCCTCCATCTTTTCCATACTCTTCTGGGAAGTGGCCAGTACATAGCACGATTTGTGATTTGTGAGGTCTTAATAGCCTACACAGCTTCAGGCACTTGCTATTATGAAGATTTAGCACTTCTAAAGAGGTCTTCAATACTGCTGTCTTCAAGCCTACCTGCAGCAGCACGCTTTCCCTTCTCCTGCTCATACGCTGCCATAAGCACTGGAGGAATGGGAGTCAGAGCAGATCATCCAGCTTTTTACAGGATTTTTTACTGGATCCAAACCCCATACTCACTTCCATGGAATGAACTATTAGGGTGTGGGGGGTTTAATTTATTTTGTCTGTGAACTATCAGTCGCTTCTTCCAGCATGTTGTCATTCTGCAGATTTGACAGAAATATCAGGAAGAGATTAACATGCAGGAGCAGTGCTGACCCTATTTACAACTACAGCTGCCTCACATCACATTGTATGATGTTCCCTCTGGTACTGCTGACATTTTTTAAGCTCCCCAGGATTTAAGAAGGATATGATTGTGTTCAAATAAAACAGGTCACAAGAGACCACACAGAATCCTCTAATGTATCCACTGCTCCCTGTTCTGGCAAGCCATAAAACAGATATGGATATGTATTTGTTCTGCCTGAAGGTTATTTCCTTGGTCTTCAATCTTGGGTCAAGGCAGCTCTGTTGTCTAAAGATTAGATCCAAAATAAAAACTGGGGGGGAAAAGCCAAGAAAATAGGCAGGAACTCAGAAGGAGTAAGGGCAGGAAGGGCAGGAACCAAAGCAGGCACAGGACTCAGGATGGGAGTCAGAGTAGAAAGGTGGAATAAACATTAACACTAGAGCAGAAGCATGAACTAAGTCAGGTGTAAGGACTAACATGGGCAGCCAGATCAGGAGCAGGGAAGTCTTGCTCCAGATAAAAGCTTAGGAGTCAGATATATATGGGGGGGAAAGCCCCAAATCAAAGCAAAACAAAATTGCCATCATTTTTTTAAATTGAATTGTGCCGCATCCCATTAAATACTCTCAGGAGTTTCCACCAATTTGCCTATGAGTATCTGTCCAGTGTAATTTCCTAAGTAATCATCCTGCTAAGAATTCAGTTGAGGGTCATGACTCATTGGATTTAACTTCACAAAAATTTGGAGCTTTTATATTACTGAAGAAAAGAGAAAAAAGGAGAGGAGAGGAGAGGAGAGGAGAGGAGAGGAGANAGTGAACACAGCTCCAAACTAGGACAGGCTTGAACAGAAAGAGGAGAGGAGAGGGGAGGAGAGGAGAGGAGAGGAGAGGGGGAATTACTTATGCTGTAAAATGACATAATTTCCATCTTTTAATGGCAGAGTGATTAATGCACCCAGAGGAGGTGCTACAAGATGCCACTCTTACTTAAATGTGTGGATCAACAAGTTACAAGCAAAGTCTAAGGTTACTGCTGGTTCAAGGTTGAATAGGCAATGAAGTTCAACCTAATGCTGAAACTGCTGTGGGCCTGACAGTATATGGCCATGTTTTAGCAGTGCAGAATCACCTCACTTACATGGGTTTGGACTACATTCTGAGACTTGGTTGTGGTGAGAGAAAGAATGGAACATGTCAGAATAGGCGAAGGTCTTACCAGAGTAAATGGATTGTTTCCATGCCTGAAGTTAGTTGCGAAGTGACACCCACACTGAAATTTCAATTAGAGGAAATCCTTTTGCAGTCATGACAGCTAAACACTTCTCATTAGGTCTGTCTTGTTGTCAATGAGACCAGTAGGACAGAAGTGAAGGCTTTCACTCTGAAGTGTGACTCGAAAAGAGAACTAGTATGGCGATCAGTAAGGACTGATTCAGCTCCTAAATCTATGACGAACTTAAGTCAACAGCTAGAAGTTTGCACTAGAATAGGTTTCAGCAGTTTTGAAGTTTGCACTGGCAAAAGTAAATTTTTGGATGCTCACTTCCACAAGTGTTTAGGAAATGGGAATTTTATTTCTACCACCCCACAAACTAGGAATTACACTTTCTAAGTGGATGCATGGCTTTAAAAGAAAGTATACCCATGTAAAACCAAAGTTTTCAGGCTAGAAAGGCATGTCCCCTGACACAAGTTTGAGATTTGATCTTTCTGTCCCTATTTTAAAATCCCCTGGATGATCAATGTAGATAATTACTGTGGATTTGTTTTTGACAGTAATCTACAGCAAATTGCAGCCAATATTTCCTGTATTACCAGTTTTATTAATTTGGACTAAAAAATGAGTCAACAGTAAGTTGGAGTATGAAAATACAGTTGATTTTACCATTTGCTTTCCTTTTCCTTTGACTGTTTCACTCTCCTTTCTAAACTCAAAAGATTTACATCAGAGATTCCTTTGGGCCACCTCATATTTCAAAAATCACTTTGCTGAATGAAGAAGACATTAAATGTGTTTAATTCCTTTATTTTTTTGCAACACCTTGGTGGGATTATTTTTTCAAGGTGTAAAAATTCATCCCTAAAGCAAAATACACAATGTTGACAGCATTGAACTTGTTTTTCATCATTTCTTATTTACATCTCCTAGACGTATAAAAAAAAAAAATCCCAAATTCAAAAACACACTAAATTTTTTTCTCATGATATTTAATACTGGCTGGGTGGTATCACTTTAAAGACCATTAAGTAATAGATCAGAGAGAATAAAAACATTTTCCAGCCCCCTCAAGCTTTTAACCTTTAGGGCTTCCTTGAGGGGAAAATGATTCAAATGCCAAAGTCACAATTATGCATTCTCTATGCAAAAAAAAAGATGCCCAGACATTTACACACAGAAACTATGCAATACATTAAAGTTACATTAAGGTCCTTAGCTTTCCTGTTCACTAATTTCCCTTCTCATAACTCCCCCAGATACACTCAGAGACTTTCCCAGGCTCAGCCATCACACTGTCTTCCCCAAAGGCACATTCATCAACAGACTAAGCTTACAAGCCATCAGTAATGTGGCTGCCCTATAGATTCAGTGTGGTAAGTAAGGAGAAGACTGATAAGTAATCAACAAGTACAGAGCAACACAGGATGAGAGGTCAGCTTTCCACCCAAGGAGAGGTGAAGAAGTACTCTGCCTTATGATGGAAAGAAGATTTCTTTTTTTTGATTTTTAATGGAGAAGGTGATAGGAAGCTGTAATCAAAATAAAAATGACCAGCTGCATGGGAAGCTTCAAGGCAGGGAAGGAGAGGGGTAGGAATGTCAGCAAAAGCCAGCTGAAAAAAATGTTGCTGTTTATAAAGGCAGAAGAAAGGATTTTCTTTTAGCCCCCCTGGAGGGCTCAGTCTCTCCTTTGGATTTGGCTGCTACAGTAAGGAATCTTTATCCTTTTTTACCCTAACCCACACACCAGCTATATGATGGTGGATAGTCTTTGACATGTGAAAATGCATGGGGAAAAAGCAAATAGAATAAAACAACATGGACCTAGACAGAATTCTTTACCATTGCATTAAAAAACTGCATTGAAGCACTGCACTGGAAATCCTCCATTAGAAGATACACAAGTAGTTGGGATACAGTTGGGTTTGCTGTTAAGTATCATTTTAAATTAACAGAGTAAGTGAAAAATTTCCTCTTGTACTGCTTATGCCAAAGAGAACTCTGTCTTTAACTACTGGTTCCCATTTCTCTACAGCAATTACTTGTTTGCAATTAATAATCTTCAAGGCACTATGTATCTTTATTACCCTGAATAACTATCAAGGACTTTGTTGTCAAGCACAAAAATATGAAAACATACAAACTACATTACTGTGTCTCGTCTTCAAAAGCAGCTGGTGAAAAATGTCTACCCTGACTCACATTTGTTCATATTTTTCTTCCTTAATTAATTGCAAAGACTAAACTCTCATATTCTTAGATACTAAAAGGTAATCAGATTTTAAAATACTATACACACTATTAAAAAGAGTCATGTTTTAGGATTAGTTTATTACCAAGGGTGAAAATCTTGACATATTAATCTTTACCCCCTAAAAGTCATTGACCCCCACACAAATGAATGTGTTGATTAATTGTTAAACAAGTATAATTTTCCTGCATGAAGGTTATACTGTAAAAGAGGTTTCATCTGCATCTGAATTACTAGTGCATCACTTAGCACCTCTCTAGTGTCTGGACCATATGGCTTCAATTGACAGCTGATGAAACCAGTAATTGTCCTCTTGCATTAGTCATTGGTTATATTGTTGCTTAGGTTCTTCATGGCAGAAGGAGAAACAACCTCCCTGTAATGGCCTTGATAATGCACACTAAAATTGAGCCAAAGCCAAAACTCCTCTTAGTTATTATTATAGCTGGCCTGGAGCTAGGAAAGCATGCATCAACATGGCTACTAAAAACTGAGCTGCAGTCCAAAGTTATTATTCACTTTTTATGAAAAATTGATCATATTTATTCATGGAAATCTCTGGGAAAATCTTATGTCAGATAGACTGACACAAGGAATTCTTACTGCCTATCAACAGAAGAGATCTGTGCTAATCAACAAGTGGCATATAATGAACCTTGATTTATTAACTGTCATCATGATCAACAAAGTTCAGACACAGTGAAAACTAGGAAACCATAATATCTGGACTTTTATAGTCTCTGGCTTGAGAAATTCTGTCTACCGAATACACAACTTTTAAAAACAGAAAACTGAGGTACAAAGTTCCTCACAGTATTACCCCAAACAATGTAGAATCTCCACAAATTATCTCTTCAACAAGGAAGGTATTAACTCTATGAAGAGTAAACCCACAGTCCAGGACCCCTCTATGAAAATTATCCTTTTGTCAGTGTAAGAAGCCATGATTGTATTTATTGGGTGTACTTTGGAAGTTCCAAAATAGGTGCGCCTGCATTACCCATTAATATCAAAGATGTCATATGTATTGTAATCAAGTTCCAGTTCCAGTTTACTAATCTAGTACAAATTTATTTTAACAAGATCAAAACAAAGAAACGTTGTATATTTACACATTTGTAAACATGAAGTATTTTTAAAAAGCTGCTTCTCTTTTCTTTGTTAAAACAAAGCACTTAATTCGAGTCAGTTCAACTCAAAGTTGTTGGGTTTTTTTTTAATATCTGAGCCTTACAGAATCCTGAATTCACTATTTCTCCCTTAGAGCAAGTTGCTTATTTTTTGTTGTATATGCACCTTCCTTTAAGATGAAGGAGGGGTTGCATTGCATTATGAGTGAAGCTCACAAAGAGGCTAAGATAAAAATAAAGCTGATTACACATTATAACAGAAAATTCAGTTTACTGTTAAACTGCTTAACTAAGGCAGACCAGACACATCAAGCCTATTTCCTCCAATATCTGGAAGTGGAAGTATAAGGAATGTGAAACGGAGAGGGGTGTGAGAATTTTTCTTCTATGACTCCCTTCTTACTTCTCTTTTACTGTTCAATTTCCTATGGTGGATAGTTGCAGGTTTTCCTCCTATGCAGGTTGCAGCTCCATCATTACCATTACTGAAAGTCATAACAGATTCTGCCCTAGCTTATATATGTTTGGATTTGTATTGTAACTTTCTTAGTTTATTAAATTTCAGCTTGCATAGTTTCACATCACTAGGAGTTCCTCATTGCACAGACAAATTCAAAAACCCCTGCTCAAAATACTCTGCTATCTCCTCTGACAGAAAGAGTGCTAAATTTTGTAGATTTCTCAAAGAAATATAAATTTTCTGAAAAATGTGGCTGCTCGAAGGTGGTCAAGAAAGCACACAACTAAGCAAATAACAACATTGAGCAGCCAGATTGTATTTACCCTGAAGTCCTTTTTTGCCTTGAAACAATATGCCAACAACTTATGTCTGTTAGTAAAGAAAAGCTCTTAAGAGCTCTTAAGATATGTATTCACCAAGTGATCCACTGGTAAATTGCAGGCTTTTTGATGTTGATTACTGCGTTAACAAGACCAAACACTCAGGGGGCTAAGAAAATAGCTTAGTCTCCATAGATATTTCAAACGTGAATCTCTGGCCAAGATTTCTTACAAATTTTTCTTCCTAGCAGTAATCTACTGTCATTGATTTTATGACACCAACCTCTTCACTCAGAGTAGTGTTAGACCACCTGCTGCTTTCACATATTTCACAATTCAAAATAGCTGAACACTCTTTGGAAGTACATTTTAGCAGAAAACACCTTTCAAGATAGGTCTGCACATTTCTCTCTGTGCCATGAGTACTCTCATGAGCGAGACACAAAAATGCTGAGAGGATCAACTGTCAGAGTAACAGGTCCCTTGTTTTCTGCCAGCCATATATTGTGTGATATGTGCTCCTTTTTGATAACCAGATTTTAACAAGTTATAGCTGAATCTTTCCACGCATGAATATAAGCAAAATCTTCTGCACTGTCTTCCTTGCATATTTTGACAAGATCATCATCTTGATTTCTGTTATTCTTCCTCTACTTCTGCCTTCTTTTCTTTTGCAGAGTTTCCTGAACGTCTCAGGTAGGAGAAGTACATCAGGTTCCATGGGCAAGGAGCATTTTTGTCTTCTGCCAGATGACATCTTGTAAAAGTCAAACTGGACATCTCCCCGGCGGCCAAAAAACCCTGCAACATGTGAAAACTAACCTGTTCTGCCCATTAAAACTTGCATAATGCGCTTATCTACACCAACCTGGTATGATATGACATCTACTGAGCACTTCAGGTTTGTTTTTTAAATGGAGCAGGTTCTTCCTTTCTACCACAACAATATTACTGAAAGTTGGTTTGTATTGCATACTCTTTAAAAAAAGCAATATTTTAATTTATTTTCTAACTCTAAACTTTGTCATACACATATTAGGTCCTTACAAAGCTGTATTCTCTCTTTCAAACACATTTCCTGCTTTGTTGACAAAAATGAAGTAGTATAACAGTGATAAATAATACTTTATTTAGAGCTGCTTACCCAAATAATCTACTCCTTAGGTATTCTCACACCCAAAACAATTGCCTGATGTTCTCTTCAGTAAGCTCTGACTGCTTTTCACTTCTCTTGACGAACAGACAGGAGCTGGAAGCTTAGATTAAGGTCCTCAACACCATCAGCTAGGTCCTTAAATACATTCTGATGTATCTATTCTTTGTGCATTCTTTTT
This sequence comes from Grantiella picta, assembly GCA_013397955.1. Taxonomy (NCBI): domain Eukaryota; kingdom Metazoa; phylum Chordata; class Aves; order Passeriformes; family Meliphagidae; genus Grantiella; species Grantiella picta. The sequence continues at coordinate 451,484 of VZRM01006694.1, forward strand.
GTATTCTCTTTCTGTGTTTGGGCATCTATTGTGTAGATGTGCAAACAAGGATTGTTTCTTGAAGCGTTGCTTTTGGTTCTTTTGAAGAGTTGGCACTTCTCTGCTAAAATCCCAGAGTGAATGGCTTGCTCACGAATCGCACGATTAAGGAATGAAGAGACGCAGTCTCTCAACCGTGCTCTCAGAGGATTTATTGGGAGGTCAGGATACAGGTGTGGAGGGGTTGAGAGGTCGAAGTCGAGAGCCTCGAGGCAGGGATGACAAGGGATTATGAGGGAGAATAGGTAGGAGGGGTATAGGGACTACATCCAATAAGGTTACAACAAAAATGACGGATAAGTACAACAACCAATGATTATAACTCAAGGCCACGCCTTGCACCAAAATTTGTCCAATCAAAGTAAACTTAAGGGAGAACAATAGAGAATTTTCCAGAACTGTTACTATATATGAACAAATGGGGAGGAGAATGCAACTGGCCAATGATGTTATTTGATTTAGAATATTCAGATCAGTTGCCTCGGAGGATGAGGGGAGTGATTTAACTTGTCACCCTAACTTAAGGGTAATGTTCCTCCCAGCTCTCTTCCGGGACTCCTTCTTCCCAATCATCCTCCGGGCTTTCCTCACTTTCAACCTCTTCTAGGTCTGTTACAATGTGGGCCGCCTCAGTTTCTATAGTACCCTTGATCAAAAATCGTTTGAATTTTGGAAGCTTTCAAAGAAGACCTCAAACACTGAAGTTAAGGTAAATGCATTCCTGTATAATCCAATCCTTTGTACCCATTTCCAGATCCCTAATCCCTACAACGATTTTCTTGCTAGTCCTGTGTATGATGTAGCTCATTCCTAGGCTGCACTGGCATTTCTTGCTGTTTGCATGTTAGCTAAGATAAACCTGTTAACGCAAGCATATGTTACAAAAAGATGGAAAATGGCCTATTCTGGAATAGTGTGGCTGCACATTTCTTTCTGAGAAAGAAAAAGTCACTATATTTCTATAAAAATATAGAACTGACCAAGTTGGGTGTATGAATAAGTCACTGTTCAGTGCTGAGTCTGGCTGGTCAGAGGTAAGAATTTTATGTGTAATATGTCCTACTGTCCCACTGATAAATTAAATTAAACTAGTTTATAACCTCACATTGTGTAAACATCTCTATAAATAATGTATTTATTTTTATTGGCTGTGCTCTAGAGAACATTTTATACAAGGAATTCTTCATTTTATAAGTGTGGCAAAATTAAGCAACTTTGAAATTATAAATTAGGGCACATTTTGGTTTTTATCTTTTCCTAGAGATATTTCAAAAATAAGTTAAAGGCCAGGAACAATGATTTATTATTATTATTATTATTTTAAAATATCTTATGAAACTTAGGAAAATGTTTTCAGTTTTATGCACAGCAAAATGGTCCTGATTCTATGTCCAGCTTACTAAAGAAGCAGAAGGGCTGGAGAAAACACTATTCCTACACTAACCACTATTCCCCTACCATTAACATTTCTAACAGGCGAGATGAAAAGGAATGTTTTGTCCTTTATTGAGAGTGACAGAAGTTTTTGTATTTTTTCTTAACTTTCATATTTACCATCTTATTAGTGACTGACGCTTTGCAAAGTGGACGAGTGAAGACAAGCGTGTAGACCCAATAAAAAAACATTCTCCCAACAGCAGTCTTGAAAAATTCTTCATGTGCCAAGACTGGATCTAAAGCATCCTTTGGCTGAGGAAGGAACCACTAGACTGGAGCCTAGTCACTGGAGCCAGCCCTAGTGGATGCTGTTGGGACACCCTGCCCCTGTCCACACAGCCTATGCAGCCCTGAGTCAGAAAGACAAAACCCAAATTCTCTCTAACTCTTTAAAACCCGGAACCCAATTCAGCCTTGCTTTAAAATGATGCTGAAGCAAAAGCAGAAGCTACAGATCACTTCATAGAGAAGCTGACCAGATTCCTAAATACCAAAAGGCATGTTTTGCCACCAGGCTATGAGGTTTTCTGGTTTAACAGGAGGATGAGCAATCCCTTCTCTTTTCCAGGAAGAATATATTCAGTGTTGCAATCTTTTCAGATTACTTCTGTGTTTTATGTTGACCAGTAGTGGAATAGCTGTGGAAGGAGATCAGGATGTTCTCCATCTCCAGAAAGGACCACTGAATTTGAACCACCTAGTTTTATAACTGCGTCAAGTTGGAGATCTGAGAATTTTTTCTTTTCCCACATAGGGAAAGGTTTTCAAACAGAGAAAAAAAAAGCTGTTCAAATTTCTACAGCAGCTTACAGTAAAGACAAGATAAAACAAAGTTGTCAGTCATCAATGTTCCCAAATTATTCTTATGATATTTTTCATAATGAAAATATTAAAATGTGCATTTTAAAGTGTCTCTTTTTGTTTTTAAAACTGATTTAAAGGAATAAAAATTGTTAGGAGGGTTAAATAACTGGAAAATTTCAAGTTTCATTTAGGATTATATGAAATATTTAGTTGCTCCAAGTAAATGTATTCATTTCATTATGAAATTCTTATTTGGCATGACCTTGACTGATTTTCCAAATTTTTTAGTTCAGTGACAAACCATTTTAAAAAAACATAGAAGAAAAAGTCAAAAAAGAAAGTCTACACACATTGTTTTCTTAGCTGTAGTGGAAATTTTATATATTTTTGTTTAATGAAATGCAGTAGGAGATAAAACTTATTAGTTCTCCGACTCCAAACTCACAGCCTCAATTTATTTTCATCACTCTCTGTGCAATCCTGGAAAGAATTAATCCCTTGGTGATTAATGGAAACAAACACTTATAAATCTGACAACAATTTTTTTAGGACTGAGGCCTTTATGTAAATGATTAGCAAGTCTTAAGAGAATATGTGATATTAAAATATATATTTGTCATTTTGTGTCAAAAGGAACTTTAAAAATAGAAGCCATTTTAGTTCCTTGATTCTGCCTAATAATACTCCATTTTCTATGGAAAAGATCAGCATTAAAGCAGGATGAGAGCTCTTCTAAGGTCTCTGGGGTTAGCTATATGTTACCTTCAAGTTATTAAATGGATGAGGGTTTTCTTGACAGATAAGTATTACTTGTTTTCAAATATTTGCTTGTGCTTGGTTCCCAATCACAACTAAATTTAAAAACTCATTTTACTGATCACAAAGTACACGACTGAAGGAATATTTTCTTTCACTTTTATCTCCTTATTCCCTATCTCTTCTAGTTATCCCCACTCCTTAAAATCACCCACACACTGCTATAGCATGCAACAGTTTCACATGTCCCTCCCATGACATGAAATTTCAAAGTAATCTCTTCCATCATAAATAATCCTAAATCTCCTAGTAGCAATTCATCTTCTTTAAAGTTTTACATAGTGGCTAATTTATTCTTTTTTTTTCTCAAGCAAGGACATCTGCTTCTGTGCTGAAAAAGTAGATTCTCATCCCATACAAAGGTCCACTTTTTTATTTTGTTAGTTTTTCCTTTGAAAAATGGCAGATTTCCAATTATAGTAATGCTCTTCTGTTTTTAATATGCTAAATCCCACAGAGGGAACTGCAAGAAAAGTGATTTCTCAGCATTTCCTTGAGATTTCTTCTTTCTTCTTAGACTGTCCTAAGTATCTCCTCTTCACTTTTGCAGGCTGCCTTTTATTATACCAAAATATTCTCAAGGTAACCTGAATACTTCCCTTTGTTCTGAAAGAACACATTTCTAGTGCACCCACTATACATACCGTTGTTATCATCAGAAACTATGCTCATCTAACCCACATTTAGAGTAGCAGACCCAGTGACACCATGCAGGCTCTGATAAATCTGATGATCAATTTGGTTTTCCTCTGGAGCTGGCATCTTGTATCTCATCACCCTTCATCTATGTACATCTGTGGTGAGTAATGACTCCAATACATGGGAACAGACTGTTACCTTCTGTCATACGGCAGAAGGCAAAATAATGATCATACTACATAAGGTTAATTTCAGCTGTGCTCAATACAGAATTTCGGCTTTAGTTGTCTAGAGTAACACATTTAGAACCACATGTGTGAATGTGCAAGAGCCATTCACATTCATTTTTCACTAACTGTGAAACTTAACTTGAAGGTGCTATACAGAAATGCTGAGGAAAATGATCATTTCCATTCATCTGAGAATCAGCCCCAGATTCAACTAAAGAGGGATGAACTATATATCTTGATTTAAGGCTTGTTGCAATACCCACAGGAGAAAAATTTAAGTATTTTCACAGAATATGCCAGATCACCAGCCTAATACAAACTGATCTGCCACTTCGAAGAGCCAGCAGATTCACTCTTCAAGATTTGAAGTTCCCCTAATTCCTCCCTTCTTGCTGTTACATGCTGAAATGAATTCAAAAGTAAATTAACAAAGTGCAGCAGTGATGTTTTGAAGTGATGCCAAATAAGAAGTAGCATAAATTTGACAGTTTTCATTAACACAAGAATATTCACTAAACATTTTTCTATATTAGGAGAAATATTCTCTGCTATAAAATTAAATCCATCCTGGCAATGACCCACAAATAACCTGTTTCTATAGTCCCTTTGCTATTCAGCTAGGCCTCCTGGTGGTGCAGAGCTCTCGTTCATTAATTTTACTGATTGCATAATGAGAAGAAGTCATGCAGCTTTGAATATTAAAAGCTGTAGGTCGATTAATCACCATTTTGAAAATAAAGACAGATAAAAATATAAGGCAATGTGAAAACCAACAGGAAATTTGTATCTATGATACGTGAAAAGGAAATTCACCTACTGATTCACAGAGTATCATGTACTTGGCTCAGTAAGTGGGCTGAGAAAGGACAATAATTTATATTGGTCTTGAAAGACCATTTACAAACTGAGATATTTACCAATGTTGGAGCCAATGTCAACAGTTACGAGGAAGCACATCTTGAAAGATTGTCTGGTTACAAAAGATGTTTAAATCCTTGGAAGCACTCTCCTAACAGAGTACAGTATTCAGACCTTCCACTAGACCTAGCCAATCATACCACTGATTTGCTAATACTTTTATGTTCTCTGGACCACGTACCAGGGAGAAATGCAATAATATCCTGATTGTTCTAAAGCAGACTGCATGTTATAACATGGCACAGGTAATACTATTTATCACAAACACCCATCACTACTCAGCTATTCAAATTTCTCGTCACCTTCTCAATATACTATCAGTAAATAACACTCAAAATATTTCCCCTATCATCTGAAAATGTCCACATTTTGTTTTTATGACACCTTGAAGACACAGCTGGGTCTTCAAAGTCATTCCACCAACATTTCTCCACCAGGTACCTCATCCCCCCTTGGGAAATATACAGTCCTTGCAGCAACACAGGCTGGAGAGTAGCTGTTTGGGAGAGGCCCTGGGAGCCCCAGGCAGGCAGCTCCCCACTCCTGAGTGTGGGCCAGCAGCATCCCCCATAAGCAAAAATGCCCATCAGCAGCACCCTGGGCTTCATTGGCACAATACTGAGTTAAGTGATAACTCCCCTGCTCATTAGATGACACATCTATTATACCACACACAGGTGGTCCAGTGCAGGGACCTCCCAACACAAAGAAGGTACTGACAAACTTGAGCAAGACCACAAACTGTTACCCCAGGGTGACTGAAGCTGGAGCACTTGCACTATGAGGAGTCTGAGGGATCAGGGCTGGTTCAGCCTGAGGACGTGGGAGCTTCAGCTGGGAAGCCATTGTGAGAGAGTCATGCAGGGCAGGGCATGAAAGGTATTAATTTAAAGAGAGGCTCAGAATGGATAGAAAGATACTGTTTTCACCATGAGAGCAGCCAAGCTTGGTAATAACTTGCCCAGATTTTTTTTTGCAGGCTCTATCCTTTGACGTTTTCCAAAATTATGCTCTGAATACACGAGAAAAATCAGCTAATGTGATGCCACAGTCACAGACGAGCTCCCATAAACAAAGCATCTCGCTTAAATGACCACTTAGTGAACAGATAGAGGTGCAGCAGTGACTTTGGCAGATTAAATACTCCAGCTAGTTGTAATAAAAATTAGTTTCAAACTCAATATACACTATTGTTCAGAACTGCAGTTATAGTAAAAACCAATTCCCAAACTTGCATACTCTAACTAGTAAACAACATCTTTATTTCATCTGGTTTTATTTAAGTAAGGGAATTACCTTGCTTAAATACATTTGTCTCCCTTAAATATCTTTGCAGAGATTATTCAAATATACATAAAAGAAAAACTAGGTTGGTAAATGCACGCTGCTTTACAATTCTATCATTTTGTCCACTTAATAGCTGTTACCCAAGAATTGGCATTGCAGTCCACCAGCAAATCTGACATGGCCTTTTCCTAATGATTAAAAAAAGAAGGATGCTAACATTGTGAAACACACTTTAATGGTATTTATGTGAAGCATATGCAACGGAAAAAATTTCTTTAGTTCAGAACACTTACAGCCTTCTTAAATCTTACTTGCAAGTGAGTTTTAATCTCTGCAACATATGGTTCTATATATGTTCATGTGACTTGGAATCCATTTTATTTAAATTCTCATAGGTTTGAAAACTATTCTAAGAAAGATATTGTAGATACACAAAGGGAAAACAATAACATACATTTTAGTATTTGGAAAAAAGGCACATGAAGACTAATTGATAAGGGTTAGAGATATGGTTCTTTGTAAATAGCTCTAAATATACAAGGCTAAAACTTCCACTGAAATAAAAATGCTCTTCCAAGGACACCAGGATTATCACAGAAGTGTCCAAAAAAGAAATTTTTCTAGGAAAAACATATTCGGCATCCTAACTGTAATATGGCAAATTATAAAAGTGTGTGTATGAAGTTGATTATTTATCTCCATTGTAATTAAAGCACTATTAAAAAAATTAACTTCAAGCACAGTTTGTGATAGAAAAAACATAGTCAAAGAAACAAGACTTTTTGGAAATTGCAAAAAAATGATCTGTGCAACTGTTGATAGAAATATTCTCTCATGAAGAATTTTTTTCAATGCAAAAACCTCCAGCTTGTCAAGTCTTAGTTTTTCTCTCTTCCACCTTTTTTTTTCCCTTTCCTTCTGCTGTTGCTGGTTGGGAATATGGTTGACAACATGCGGTCCCACCTGTCTTTCATGAATTTTTCATCCACTGAGGTCTAACACATAGTGACACATTTTTAAGTAATTGTAGACAAATCAAAATCTGCACATTTCATGTCATGTGTTAATGAAAATTTTATGATCTCTATTTGTGCAGTTTTCCTAGCTTTAGTCAGCTTCCATGGTTATTTTTCCTGATTTCAGCATATTCATACCTAACAATATTTGCGTAGGGAAACTCTGTGCATGTCCATGACCTTCCTTGAACTGCCCAGACTGTTGCACTTTAATCCCCACGTGAATCATGGAAGAAACCAAAGAAGAGTAGAAGTCTAATAAGGAGTGAGTCCCAAAGTAAATTTACAGAAATTGTGAGGAGGTTCTGTTCCATTACTAGTGGAATTAAATGCATCAGAAATATTTCTCTGCTGAACCAATTCAAGGGGGTACCACAACACCTTTAGAAAGCGCTTTGATTTGTACACACCTCTGTGCTGAAGGCGTGTAAAACTAAACGTCTTCAGCATAGAGGCAGATAAATAATCAACTTCATCTGCTGCAATTAGAGCTCTTTATTCATGCAGCTTAATTATATAGCCAACACCACACTGTGCAGAAGGCAATCACATGCCACTATAAACAGAAACTATAAAGAATTTTGTCTGACATTTTTGTGTTTACTCATTTTGCTTGCTTCTTTCTCCTTCCTTATTCTTATGGGAAATTTTGTCTAATTTAAATAGGATTTAAATACCATTGGCTGTGATTTTAAAGCAACATATGTTTATATTTTCATCCAAACGATTTATTAATTCTCTGCTTAACAACCCTGCCAAACTTGTTCTTTTTCAAACAATAAATTAATTCAGAGAATGATTGTTTATAGTGAGATTTTCTGCTAATTCTGAAATATACCAAAAGGCCACAAATTGAGACTAAAAAATATATCAATAACCAAGCTTCATATTTTTCTGTACTACTTATATGTTATCAGACAGAAACAAGGCTGAAAAAAAAATAAAGCAGCTCAAATATGAATAAGGGAAAAATCTTTGAGATGCAGAGAAGGACACATCAACTGTTCTGGGTTTTGACATCTCTCTCCCTCAAATGGAATGAGGTAATCTCCTGGTCAGCTTTAAACTTTCTGAAAATTTCCCTGTTGTTGGGGAAAAGAGTAAAGACAAACACATCCTTTTCTTTATACATGTCAAAAATGTAAATTTGGACATAGGTGAACAGATATTGTATTTTTCTGGTTCAATTAAAGATTAGAAGTGCCATAACTAGAAGAGGTGCTTAGGCTTGGTATATGCAAGAAAACCATACTTTGGCTAAAGGAGTTAGCACAGTTAAAATATTTTAGTTGAGTCAGTGTAAAGCATCCTGAAGTCACTTTCTTATAATCTGTTTCTTTTGAGCTAGAAAGCCAGAGAGGACCACTACGATATATCATCAACTCACATTTATTTGCAAATTTATTTTAGAAAAAAAATACACGTTGGTTTTTTTTCCATCAAGAGACCATTTCAAATGCTGACTCTGAAGCACTGTTATTATTTTACCCGCTAGAAATATCTAGAATGTTGTTAATTGCTAAATACATGCAATATGTTATTTAGTTCTGTTACTGAAAACTTGGAAAAGCCTTAAGTGAATTCATTGGTAGTGCTGTTCCATCCATCCAACTAGTTTTTTATAAATATTCCAGGATACCAGGCAATCAGGAGAGGTTGCCATAACAGTGACTGTATCTCTTTTTTTTTTCTTAATTCTGCAACCTTCTGTTGATTGGTTGTTTGAATTATGTAAATGCATAGACACACACGTCAATTTGATTGTCTAAACAAAATTTTAGCAGAAAGTAATTTGATTTAGTAATAACTACAGCAGTAGTGGAACTAGGAATAACGCCTCAAGGGATTAAGTCCTTTTCTGTCCAACTAAAGAGGTTAAATGCTAACTGCTTACAAGAAATGCCTGAAAACATACTTCCATTTCTCAGAGACAGCTATGAACCCTAAATAGAAGCAAAGGGAATACTGAACCCACTTCAAACAGGAAAGAAGGCAATTGTATATTTAAAGATTTGAGCTTCCCTCTTGCAAAACATGAACTTGCATTCAAAATACAAATTGGAATGCTGACAGGCAGCACTAACTACTGGGAAAATATTGATCACCTTTGTTTCCTCATTTTTAATTATTTAGGATGTCCTACAGTGATACCCTCATGTTTAGGTTATTCAGGCAGATTGACAAAAATAATGTAAAATGATACAAAAATTCATTTCTCCATATCAAGTATTTTGTATAAATGCTATAAATATAAGGGAGAAAACTTTTCATTTCTAGGAGGAAATCTCTTTTTCTGGTGGTCTTTCCATATCTGATAACAATGTCTGTGCGTTTCTCCAAATATCACTTTACTGTTTTTACTTCCTTTCACTTGGCCATTTTTCATTCCATTTGCCCACCAGTATTCAGAAAAAGAAACCACTAGACTATCCTAATTAAAACCCTCAAATAACATCAACTTATTCTTTGTTACTCACATGAAGAACAAGTGAAAAATGAAAAGTAGGAAGATCATTACGAGGTTAAGTTACTAAGATTAAGATGTGACATATAGACCCAGTTCTGCCACATATCGCCTGAACTTCTGTTAACCAGTCGAGTCACTTGAGTTCTCCGTGCTCCAGCTAGCTTCACAATGAGGAATTTAATTCTTTTTCATCACCATTAGTCTGAACTCCTCGAAGGTTCCCTCCTCTCGCTGTAAGATGCTTAGCATCATGGAGCCCAGTCTTTTGACATTAGTTATAATCATCAGAACACTGAAAGATGCAGAGAACTCTTAATAATTTAGACATAAAAATTTACAAAAAAAACTTTATTATAAGTACAATAATCAAATAGGAGTTCCTAGACCCTAAGACATCAAAACTTATCCCATTCTCTGTAAGATGCTCAGAAAATTTTGTTCCCTGTCTGTACAGTACCGATCATCAAAGAAAAATAATGTATTTCCTTGTCCTGTAAAGTGAACTTTCAATTAAAATTCAACAGTGTAATCCCATTCAAAATAGATCTAAGATAATTTGAAGTACATTAATTTGACTTGGTTACCTTTTTTTGTTAATTAAACTGATGAGGCAATTTATTTGCTCATTCCAGACCTGACATTAAATGACATTTCATGTGACATCCGCTATTTTTATGTTAATTGAGTAACTTTTGATTTGTATATACCAGGTTGATTTGTGTAGTACATAAGTGTCAGGGAAAAAAAGTAATATCCACAAATAATAAGTAATCTAAGTGATTTACGAGTAGATTTACTAGCATTTTGAGCACAGGTGTCTGTTTATTTTTAGATTTCCCAAGGACTGTAGATGAACCATCACTCCAAACTGCTATTTTTAATAGCTTTTTGGAAACTAGAAATACAGAATGCAATGCTGGCTGTTTCTATATAGTGACACTTCTAAAAGTAGTTTCTTTCCACTAATAGCTCTTGCAGAACTAGGCCAGTAGAACCAGTCCTTGAGATTAAATGATCACTGCTAAGTTTTTCTCTTTATGATTATTTGATTTTTATGAAAGAAAGACAGGCTTTAAGAGTTTACTTCTATGAAGCAAATATTTTAATCGACTCTTGCATGGAGCATGTGGAAATTCCTGTAGTTCATTGTATTTCAAACACTGCTAAACACTGCAAAAATAAAAATATCATGATAGATGTTGCAACCATCTCATTCAGTGTAAAATTTGGTATGCCCATTATGCTTGGATAAGATTTTAATGACATCATTACTGGCAAAATAAGACTAATCAGTAGGTCTTCATTCTGTATTAGCAACTGAGGAGAAATTCCTCATTCTGGTTTAAATTTGCAAAAAACCAAAAACAAACACCAGAAATAAATGCTTCTTTTCCCAGCCTTCGTAAGTGTGTTTTGTATTTGTTTCTCAGCTGGAACTCTGATATGATCTGTGTTATATGGTCTCTATTTCAACAGTAAGTGAAAAGGCTTTTCTTGTCTGAGCCACCCAGGGAATTGCCTCCTGTTAACTCCTTTCAGAATTTTTTGGTCATGGGCAAAATCTTCCTGAATCCAGCTTTTCTTCCTTGTAAGATCGGCTAAAACCCTATAATCATTAATAGGAACATACTGGAATCTCAGCCCAAATTCCCACCGTTCATAAAAGGTATAAAATTTGTGTAGGAACAAACTCAAACAAAAAACAGCAAAAGAAATCAAAACTGAAATAGTATTTTAACATAACAGTTTCTAAAACTGTAAAATAAAGTTATAAACCTTACATAGCATGAGAAAAAGATACATATATTTCCGCTAATAATAAAGCCCTGATATCCCTGGGAAGCTGAAGTAATTAAACTAGTACACAATTAATATATTCTTTGCTATATGTCAACACCATAGTTCGCTGGAGCTTTTGACTTTGATGTATACAGATTTTGAAGACAGTGCCTTGACGTGACTTAAGTATATAATCTTTTCACTCCCTTAAAAGACTATACTGAGGAAAGAGTCAGGATAGTTGGCCTTTATTCAAATTAGGAATTAAACGTTTAGAATTTAAAGACTTCTCTCTAAAGTATGCTGGATTCCAAACTAGTTTCCTGCAACCATTGAAGTACTATTAAACACTAAAAATGGTATAATTCAGTATCCCTGAAATTCATTAAGTTTTATGCCAAGAGACCACAAAGAACAAAATTCTGTGACTTCTGTCCAGCCAAAGCATGTTGTTTTAACAGGCAGCTGGAAACAAAATCCACACACATGTTTACTGTGCCCTTATTTAATTCCTGACATTCTTCACCATGCACTCCCGATGCGGCTGTCAACTTGTCACAATGGAAGATCACATTGTAAAATCTGGACTATAGAGAAAAACAGTCATTACAAACAGGTCAGTCTTTGATTCCATAAAAGTCAGTAGCTTCAAACACATCAAGAGAAAAGTTAAACCTTAATTAGGCCAAGGAACAGACAGCAGGTACAGTAATACTTGGACCTAAAAACCCAAGACAAAGTGTAAGTGAATTGAGAAAAAAACTTAAGATTGGCCTTGGTTATCTAACTCATAGATTTTAGTCCATGTAAGGAAACAGGCTGCTTAGGACTTTGAATACAAGGGACAAGAATTAGAAAAGACAGCAATTAACCAATTCTTGATACATCAAATTTCTAAACCTGCTGAAGAAGCATTCAGTACTCCAAATTTTAATGAATGTTTGGCATAAAAAAGATAACAGTGCAGAAGCAATTTGCAGAAGGATATACTTATATGAGCAATTTCTCCCTTATTTCGGGAATGCTACAATCAGCAAAGGCATGCAAAGAATTCCAGCATTGGAGGAGAGGAGAGTTGTCTTGGATTGTACATATGGTGCTGCAAGTATGGGAAAAAAAACAAGGCACAAAGATGGCAAAGAAGCTACTGGCCAAATCAAGTTTTTTCTTTATTCTATCACAGAGTGGGGTATCGCTATCTAGTTAAGAGACTAATTTCACCACAGCCACTTCCTTTACTTATCAGTACTTCACAATTGCTTATTTTAAGCCTTTCCAGATAAAAATTTTCCTTCATATGTGAAAAGATATTAGACAAAGGCTGACATAAATATCAGTAAAATGTCAACCAATCAATGAAAAATTTAAGAGTACTTCTTTCCCAGAAAAAAAGTAGAGTTTTAGGGTCATAATTACAGAACATACAATTTGTTCTGGTGAAGCTCTTTGATGCATTTTAAAACATGTTTTAAACAACATGACTTTGGAAGTTGTTGCTTTGTATTTTTTTTAATCTGACACTCAGGAGCTGGTTTTGACAAACAGAAAAAAGAAAATACAGTGTTAGAAGTGAAGGGATAGGCATGGACCTTGAGAGTGGTTTGCCTTTTCAGTCACTGAAAGGGAATGACCTGACCTTCATGATGTGCAACCTCCCTCCCTTCCTATTCTGCCTGATCAGCCCTCTTTCTCTCTCCAGCTATTATCTAGTCCAGCATGTCTGTTCCAGCAAGCTAAAAACTCAACTTTTCCATGACTTTCATATTTGGCCATGAGTGGAGAGGACTCTATCTATTCTCAGACATTTCCTCCTATTGCACTTGTGGAGAGAAACATACAATATCAATGCAAACGAAAAATGGCTTTTGCTTCTCTCAATATTCCATTGATTTTCTAGATTTGGCTCATAGTTCCTTTCCTCCTGCGCCTTTTGCCCATCATGTCCTTCACACAGAGTAAATTGATTCTATTTCTAGTCCTAAATTCACCACAATCAACTGCTTGTACTATTCTTGTTCTTCCACTAATGTTCTGAATTAAAATCCTGAGACCAGACTAATTTGCTTCATGAAATTTGCTGTATGTCAGTCTTTCTACTTTTCGAGCTGTAATACACTGCTTTCCAATTTGAAACTGGTTTCCACCATTTCAATATCTTTTTCTGCCACTTTGGTTTGCTACAGAGAAGTATAGCAAGAGAAGTACAGAAAAACCATGAGGAGTTATTTGATAGAATTTATAGTGCTTTAACCATTAAATAGCTTCGAAAATTCTTATCACAACAGAACCATGACGAACAGCTGAAATTTTAAATATTGAAATTTCACTTAGCATGTTCTGTGAACACCCAGCTGATGCAATACTCTGCCTCTTAAAATACAATAAGAGCATGTGTCTATCAATAACATCATCCAACACTAATCATATGTTGATCAGGGATTTTCTCAACACACACATGTAGCTTGGAGGGCAGGGTTTTAATTTGCCATACTCCTTGTTATTACACTTCAAATATTTTCGTAAATAGACTGCCAAACACAATTGAGAGTATCTCATTGTTTGGCACCAGGTACAACAGGCCCCTAGACACTGGACTGAGGAATCCAGATTCAGTGCTTTTGTTCACTAAAGCATAATTTAAGGTTGCATTCCCACCAAGACTTACAAAGCAGAAGACTAACAAAACTGCTCTAGCTAACTGAGAATTTACTTTTCCAAAAATTGTTGAATGACGTCTACTTCCCTCACATTTTCAAAGAACAATTTTTTCCTTGACTTAATCGTATATGTCAACAACTTTTTTCATTTTCCCTACTCACAATCATAAGAATGTCTTTCTTCTGGTTGCAGTTCCCGTACTTGCGGGGAAAAGAATTGCTTCCACCATGCCTGACAAGATTGAACTGGGTAGCAAATCTGTAACTACTTTCTGGACTGGCTTCAGTACTGCATCTATATAATCTATCACCCATCTGGCATTGAGTGCTGTGCCAAACCACTAAGCTCAACACTCTCCTTGTAAATTTGTCATTATCCTTCTAGCTATTCAATCTCAAAACAAGAGGTGGAAATCTTTGTACAGAAAGATTTGTGTACAGCAGAGCATCTAAATGACTCAAGCTGATGAAAAGTAGAAGATTAACCTTTTATTGATGTATGTGTAAAATAAGACTCTTCCTTGATCACTTTAATTATTTATATGTACAAAGCAAGTGCATGTATTACAATTCTCTGACCTCTTTGAGACTCCTCTTAAAGACAAGATACTCAGTACTCAGACAAGAATCTGAACAAATGAATACAACTTTGAATATGGCTCTATTTTGACTGTGTAGTTGGGCCAGGTAGTGCCTAAAGGCACCATCTTTTGGGGTTTTTTCCTTCTTATGATTGTTACTCTATAGTACACTACTTGGGCTTTGCACAAGCAAAAAAATGAACACAAAAAGACTAGCAAATGAAATTTTTAGCAAAAGAGATGAGATTGTTCAAAGGTGGAGGGAAAGAGGATATCTTATAATGTAACTGTTTACTCCACGACTCAAATTCTACCTTGGTACTTCTGCCATCATAATCTAGTAAATGCCTAAGGACAACATACAATGAATTATTATTATAGCTACCTGTTAAACACAAAGTATCTGCTTCATTTTTGAGAAGAATATGAATTCTACTAATGAAGTTAATCTGACATTAATGATTTACAGGAAGTGGATTCAGAATTCATATCTATAAATCAAGCTGTTGATAAGACATCTCTGTAGGGATCCTTGGCTTTAAAGTTTGCTCTTGTGTACGTAACAAAATCCATCCTCATACTACACTCTGAGTTTTGTGAGGATAATTTCAGTTGGATTCATCAGGATATAAAATCTTATTTTAATATATATTGATGCAACTTTGAAATTAATATAATTACCTCATAGAATCATAACTCTCTCATATTCACGAAAGAATAGTAGCTATAAGTAGCTGTTGTTGTCCCATACATGAGAAGCTTGTCTTGAACTTTTACATAAGACCTGAACTTTGAATTTTTTTAGAAGACCTGGTGTTATTATTGGACTTATTTGAAATGTTAACTCAAAATAATATTTAGTTCCTGCTATTTTTCAGTTCTTAAGAAACTATAATTATGTACAACTCCATAGATCTCATTCAGATTTAAAGACCAATAGCAGCATGCCTTTTGCAAACATAAATAACATATGTACACTTGATTCCTTCTTTTACTTTTTGGTGTAGAACGAAGTACTGCCATATTTTCTCCTCCAACTCCATGTTTTCTTGAAAGACAAGAAAGGCAACATAGGATTTAATGAGAATGAATATATTGTAATATTTCTAGAGCTCGAAATCCCTGAACAGATTTTTACTTAAGTACTAGTGTTGAATTTTGACATTTCTTCATAGTTTAAGCATACAAAGAATTCTGATGAAATGACAACAGTAGTGAACATAATTTAAATTCATTGGCAAGATATTATATTTAAGGTTACAAAAACAGCCACAGGGGTCTTTGCTTTCTCGGGACAAGCATTTCAATAATATACTGAATTTCGGCACTCAAGGCCATATTCTGGCACACTCATAAGAGGCTCTATTTCTACAAAGTTATTAATCATCCATTTCTATATGCGTTGCAATAGTGATAATACACAACTACTAAGTAGCACAAGTGACAAATATCATGTTGTTCCCTATTCACTCCTTATGGTTTTAAGCACCTTCATTGTTCATGAGAGTGGCAAACTGACAGCTTTGCAGGATATTTGTTTTCTATTAAGCAGGACTGTAGCAATATGCTTTTTTTGCCCCAGCAATACACTTCTGAGGTGGTTGCTTTAGTGATCATAGTCACATGTCATTTACGTCAGTTTAAAGGAAATTAATCTGTGATTGTGCCAAGCTGGGCATTATCATAATTTGGCAAAGATGGTTTAGAAACATATTTCAGAATTTTGCCCATTCTATGACTGAGCTCTCTTGTCAACTGTAAAGACTTCGTAAAGCTATCAGTGAAAGCAATCATTTGCAGTTTCTGCCCTTATTTTGTTCTGGAGACTTAATCCTTGACATTGTTTTTTCTGTTAATCTGTTTGCTTCAACCTTTAAGAGAAGGCTGTCTGTACAGATAATCCAAAGCAAATAGAAAAGATTTCAGAGTTTAGATAAATAATAACATGTGATTTACTTATATGAAGATAAATTTCCTCACTCTAATAGTGACCTCCCTGACTTGAAAGTGCACTCTTAGTTCTTACTCAAGGGCTGCAGATCAGGCTTGCCTCAAATGAGGTGAATCCCAGTGAGATACCCATACAGCAGTGCTGTAGCAATATTCCAACATTTATCTGTGCCTCATGAGGTGTTATTGGCCCTCACTTTATTATAACGTGGCTCCACCAAACAACTAAGTTACTCATTACTTTTGGAAAGAATAGAAAACCCTTGCACAAGACAAAAAAGCTTTACAGTTTTTCTGCCAATCTACTTTCTCCATTAAAAAATGAAATTTAATTCTTCTGCCTTCTCTCTGTCCTTTCTTCCAAACTAAACGAGTAATAGGCCATACAGTGACATGTAAGAAACAACACTGTTCCTACAGAAATCATAGGCCTCTTATTCTGAGAGGAGCAGATCAGATCAACAAGCAGATGCTGCCAATGCACGTATGCAGACACAGAAGTTAATACAGCCTTCCCTTTTATAAACGTAGACTATTTCTACCTAGAATCCTATTAACCTTCTCTCAGAAGGTTGTCAGCAATCCATTCACAACAGAGACTGAATGCTCCATAAGGAATACACTGGGAATTCCCTGTGCCTTGTTATTCGTGATGTTTCCCGGATCATCATCATCATATTAGACTAAGTCAGCATTTTCAGGAAACAAGGGTAAACACTGAGTCGAGACACCATCCTCCTCAGCAGATTTTTTAGGTTTGTCACAGGACCACAGAGATACCCAGCCTCTGAGGAGGTTGAATCACACTCATATGCAGTTTGAGCATCCTCAGTTTTCCTTTGAAAATGGTGTGATGGCAGGACAACTTCACTTATGCTGAATTTCACAACACTGTAGGTGAGCAGCTCCTGCTAACAGAGTTCACATAGACATCTCTCAGGAATGAGCAATAATAGGTAGCTGAACTAACTTTTACTCCTCTCTGGATAAACTATTTATCATTAACCCAAATAAGAATAAGAAAAATGGAGGGAAGTATAAATACATACCTTTCCTACATATTTATTCGGGCTTTCTGAAATACTAAATCAATTTGCAGCAGTGTGTAAATTTTCTGTACTATAGTCAATAATGCTTTAAAAAGTCAGCACTTTTTAGTGCTTAAGTAACTCAAAAAAACACTTCAAAAAACTATAAGAGTTCTTGTAGAAAGCGGAACATGTTGATTTCAGCCATCTCAAGGAAAAAACAAAACATGCTTTGCTAGTTCCAAAAAATTTTATTTAAGAAATAACATAATTAGGAGCAAGTGAAAATTAGTCTTGTATAGTACACTATTACATATAATGACTGACATAGGTATTCTTGCACTGGGTATTTTAGGTAGATGTGTGGCAAGCTTATAAATAAGTACACCAGGAACTCCGGTGTATGCTGCTGAAGACATAGAAAAATCATTTACTAGGATTCCAAATAAATCCAAACAAGTCTTACTTTGCAGCGTCCAACTGCAGAAGGCGTATGTGTTTTCTTATATTCTTACCATTATATTCAAGAATAAATTACACGCTAGTTGATTCCTATGGCTTGTAAATCACCAGTTCATACCCTGGTGTGAGCTCTTAGGGTTAAGCAGCAGCTATTATGAGCTACTGTTCTTCAGTTTCAATGCTCAGCCATTGTTTCGAGCATGTCTCAAACACTGAATGATACAGTAGCTAGTTCTGACTGCTTAGTTAATACTATTAGTTAACCACTGTAGAGTAGTTAACCCTTGAGGAATAAATTCATCTTCTTTTGTAAAAATATAACAGCAATTGGTATCAGAACACATCTCCTAATCTAAAGCATCAAAACTTGTGCATACAACGTCTCAGGTTCAAGTTCATCTGAGCTAGATTCACATCATGATCTTTTTAGTAAATGTGCTGTCTTGTTCTACCTTTCCCTTACAGGTTGCAGGAAAACACATGCTCATGACCTTGAGATCCAGTAGAGCCCTCTAAATGCAGCAATGGATGAACTTCTCTACTACAGTATGAATTAACAAGTTTCAGTTTTAGGAAGCACATTGTAGGAATGAAAACTTCAGCATACAGCAATTTCTCACTGAATAGCACTTTCAGTCTAGGAGGTTGAGCAATTTTGCCTGTGAACTTCAGCCTAATCCCATGGGTGACACTTCCTACATACTTCCTTAAAAATTACTTTTTTCACATAGGCTCATAAGGTCACTGCATAACTTTAAGTGTAAAAGTTCACATAAGAGGTTTCAGTACATTTTTTTAAGGTTGAAGTTAGGATGACAAAATTCTACTGTGAGAGAGAGCAAGTTCATTCAAGTTAAACATTCGAATAAAAGCATATTCTGCAACCAAACAGAAGGAAAGGTAGAAAATTCTGTTTGATGTAAGAATTGAAGGCAGTCCTGGTCCCTGCACACTCTCTTCTAGTCACCACTGAATATTATTCTGATGTATGCAGAAGACTGATTATTTTATTGAAGTAATTAATCAAGTAATGACTACACTTGTGTGTTCAATTATAGTCTTTATGGATGATTAATTTTTATAATACATGTCATTACTGGCTCTATTTTTTTCCACCCAGGGCAAAGAAGGCCAATGTAAAAAATGAGAAGATAGCTATAACAAACTTGTACACTTAGAAGGTATGGTAACAATGTTAAAGACACATTTTTCAGTGTCAGGAATATTGGTTTGCTTACTGAAGCTAAAAAATAAAATGCACACTTGCTAAACATAAAATTCCTTTGCAGTAACACCAACTTGCTTTTTAGACATTAGAAAGCAAGGGGTTTAATTTTCATAATGTACCTAAGCTTTCCAGAAACAGTACGGAAAGAAATAAAGGATGAAACTTTCTATTTACCATCTGATTTTACATTACCCATATTTGTTTCAGCTTTGATTAAGTTAAGGTAACCTTTTCTTCATCAAATGGAGGACTTGTGGATATTGAAGAAAAGTAGCATGCAGACACCACCATTTTCACAAGTGTGGAGAAGGAAAAGAAAAAGAGAAAATTCTCCCACCAGCACAGCCAAGATGGAAAAAAGGAGTGTAAGCTCAAGAAACCATAATGCTACAGCCTTCTGTCACTGTCTTCTCCTACTTGTCACTGAACAGATAAGGAGCTAGCTGAGATAAATTTTGTACTACATTGCTACTCTTTGCTTTTGCTCAGTTACACCACTCCCAGTTGATGTGAAGTCTGTTTTCAGTGTGTTAGCTTAAGTTCTAACTGGTCTTAATTCAAGCTAGAGTCTGATTTATACATACAGATAACTTAATTTGACTAATAACCTAGGAAATATGGGCTGAAATCTGCATAAGCACAACTCATCCAGCATCACCACCCATCCATGTTGCAGCCACAAATTTCACTGCCTTCCAATGTTTGCCCTTCAGTCCCCTTAGCCCTCCAGGTCAGTGAAAGGCACATATAAGTTTTAGCTCTGATATCTGTTCCAAGAGGTGGCAGGTAACTGAAGAGATTCAGACTGTCCAGCAGCAATAAGGAAACAAGTCATTAGACTCCAAAGGAAAAATGGTTGCTGCTTTTTTTTTGAACCCCTATCCACCATACAACTTAAACTCTATTAACAGGTGCCCTCCCTTCTCACTACCAATTAAGTAAGAAGAGTAAAAAAAAGGGACAAAAATCAGTCGCACAGTATCATGTATTATCAGACAGTCTCCACATAAAAATATTTCAGAGAGCTGTGTTATTTTTGTGTTTAAGATGATTTAGTAATTGCTATATGGGCAATTCCTGAAAGAGAAAAAAAATTGGTATTTGTCAATGGATGAAGATTAAATAATTAATTAATTAAGTAATCAAGATTCTTTCAGTTGAAATTATGCAGTTTCTCATGCAGAAGCTTATTTATTGAAGAATGAAATTTTAGGTTGACTGAACACTGTAAATTGTTCTGGAACTCTGGAGACCATCAGAGCCTTCAGAGAGTCCAGCTACTTCCAAACGTCTCTGTAAATATCTGCGACATTATCAAGGACAAGAACTTAATTTTTTCTCACCCAACCTTCCACAGCAGCATTCTGTGAGGCACGGTTTTTGTCTGTCTATCTGAGTACATCCGCTTGTGTCTTCATTTCATTCCTGCCCTATGTTTTGTAGAGATGATTATCTCCCATATTGATATAGTCTTACCCTGTAGTTAGATTTAACATGATGTGGTACCCAAGTGAATTCGACCCGCAAAGAGGTTACACCTCCTCAGGACAGCTCTGATGCATGGCTGAGTGAATTTGTAAGCTGTCTGCCTTTATTTGTAGATGTACATGTGTAGCCTGGTCCATGCTGTGATAATGAACACTGATGGTTGAGGCAAATATTTTCTTCTACTGGCAAAGGTGAGTGAGATGTCATCTCTCCTTCCCACCACAAATTAATTCTCTGCAAATGCACATAAGAGTTGTCTGATACCTGTGAGGACTTTAATGTTTCACTCTAAAACAGGAGCATACCAAATGTACTATACAATACACAACAGGCCCCAAAGCTTCCTGGGGTAACTGAGGCACCAAAGGCAAGGAGAGTTAACACAGTGTAGGTACCCCATAATTTCCTGGGTTCTTTCTCTGCCACCCTCATTTTCATCAAGGGGAAGACATTGTCTCCAATCTATGTGCTCATGACAAGGTTTGGGCAGTACATCCAACTGTGCATTAAAAAGAGTCAATGGAGTATGTAGGCTGTTAGTAAGAGATTTGCAGGATCTTTTAGGAGACCCAGAGAGCTTCAGACTTCTGACTAAAGACCTGCAACCTAGTCCCAAGTCAAAGATTATTATGGCTCCAGAATGAATGAATATTTCATAGCTCCTTGCAGAACACTGTCCTCTCCTAAAAATCTCTGCTTTAACATCTGCCAACTTAGAGTCCAGGGGATTCTGTTTTCCCCAAACTTGCATCTCCTGTGTAAACATGCTGCTGCTCTGTCTGCCAAGTCAGCATAAAGCTTGACAATGAACATTTCAAGGGACAATTATTTTCAGCTCAGGAAGGTGTTAGCCAAACAGAACGTTTGCAAGCTAAAAGGACATAATAAAAATTGAGCAAGCATTCACCGAAGCAGAATTATTGGCCCCAAAATTGAAGCATGCTGCTGTCATAACCTGTAAACACTAATAGCTGAATCTACCATGAGATTTACTATGTATTGTATTTACTATTGGAAATGAAAGATAACTTCAAAGTATTAGGTTAGAAAAGTTACTTCTTCAAAGTGACACTCCGGTGTTGATAAGTGTTCTCCACCTATGACAAAAATTGTGTTTATTCAGCTTACCAGTCAAAATTAATATTGTTCTCAGACCTAAAGGATCAGTGAAGCTTATGGAGAGGAAAACAAACAAACAAGAAAAGTACCCAGTATCCTTCTGCTTCATAAATTATAAACAACAACAGCCTGATAATAAAAAACAGTATGATCAGGGTCGTCTCCATGTTGGCAATTTCAGAATGACAATAGATAGAGCCAAGAAGAGAGTAGAGTTTGATTTTCATAAAGTAGTCTGACCCTCCAGGGCTAAGAATAGCAGAAAACAAATGAAAAATAATTTGTAGTTTTGCTGGTAAACTAAGCATGACAAGGAAATAGTATAGGATGAATGTAACCTCAAAATGTTACATCTCTCTATACACCTATCTTAATCCATCATTTTCTTCTATAAAGAAGAAAGTCCTTGCCAGCTTCTGTCTGACAGACTAAATATCAACTTGTTACAATTTTGAAGACTGCTTCTTTCACACTCAGAATTTTCTCTGCTAATGTAATACTTCAGTTTTAATTATAGGATAAGCCATCATGCAGACAAATCTCACTATTTGCTAGTATTTAATTTGTTGAGGTTTCCTTTCAGATATAACAATGCAATATTCTTTTACACAGTTGGGATTCATTTATTAATAGTGTCCAGAAAAATCACAGTTGTTTCATTTGTCAGATACTACCGTACTGTGAAAATGAAGGTGCTAGGGAAAGTGCCTTAAAATATGAGCTCAATTACTTTTGCTGTGTGCAGATTAAGGTTCTATCTATATTGCTTCTTAGGGTTAACTTTGAGGTCATCCTCAAACAGCATTCTTTGCTATTCCCCCTATCTGTACTGCACTTCCAAGCCTATACCTATATCTTTCATATGATACTCTCTTATTTCCACAGCAGGATGCATCTGCAGTACAGATTCCTTGCACACTGCAATACACAGTGCTTCTCTAAAAGCCTGGGTTTTATTCCATGTTTGCTTATACCTATGGACAACAAAGCAGAAAGGGGATACAGAGAAACAGAAAACAAACTGAGCGTCTGGAGTAATGGTAGCAGAGATTTTGTGCTGAAGATTACGTGACACCAGTGCATTTCAAACAAGAGAGCTGTGCAAGGAATTGGGGTTGATCTCATGTCCAGGATTTAACTCTTAACTTCTAGGCTCCAAGTAGGCAGCATGCATCAGTGTGCTTACTTCTGGGAGATGAGCATATAGGTTTAAAATGTAAAGATGATTACGGCTTTGTTCTGGAGGGTATATTCTTAGCTCTCTCTTAATTCAAATACAAAACTCACTTTGACTTCATTTGCATGAATAAGAGCATGAGAGACATTTGCAATAGGAGCAGTAATTTGCATCTAAGCATATGGATGCTCATATTCATAACTTATGTGACTTTTATGGCTGATGGTTTCTTAAGTAAACAGTACTAGCATCTAGCTACAGTCTGTGAATTTGTTAATTTTATATTTTTAATGTGTCTGGGTAGTCTGGCTATAGAGAGAGCCTTGAAAATATCGCAATGTCTAAGTATTCTAGCACACACTAAATATTCTAGGAAATAAGAAGAAGCCCAGGTTTGCAAAATACACTCTGGCTGACCACCCCTCAGCCCTCACTCTGCTCTTAAAGCAAAGTCCAGTAAAGTGATGGTCTACTGATACACACAGTCAAGGGACCCAGAGGTTAACACTACTGCTACATGCACAAGGTGAGCTAAGCACACACTGTTGACTTTGCAGACATTTGGTCTGCAGATTAAACAAAGATAAAAGAAAATGTTATATGGTACCCAAAGATTTATGAGTTCTTGTATCTCCTCAGTACATCCAGAACAAGTACAGGATGAGTCCCCAAGGCTGACCACTGCTATTCCTTCCTAGAATCTTTGCCAGCTCCTTACTCCTTTGTGTCTTATGCTATATAATTTCATCACCTCCCTTCATGTCTTTCTCATAGCGTCCGTGATGTCCTGATACTAAGTTCTGGTAGTGCAGCTAAAATTACCATATTTGAGTATTAATGTCATTTATTTGCCAAAGTGTGTTCTCACAAGCATACAAATATATCTTTTCTTCCCACCGGCCTAATTAATCTCTTCATTGCATATTATCAAATTTCTATTTCTTGCAAGTTTTGAACATAACAAAAAAGATACAAAAAACCCTAACAAAATATTAAAATATCTAGAAGCAATTGCTTCTACTTCTCTGTTTTTCCTCTCTCATGGATTGGGTAATCCATGGTATTAAAAGCTTCAGAAACATTCCTAAAAAATTACTCAAACTAGAATGGGCACCTATAGCATATTTCAGTATACCTGTATAGACTATTTGCTCCTTTAAATACTCTTTGGTGCTACACAAGATCTGGGCACTCTTTTCACTTCTTCTTGATATTCCTTTATATTTACTATCAGAAATACCATGAATAATGCAAATAACAAGGTCACCTCACTGAAAATGCCGAGTTATTTCAAGTCTACCACAGTAATCCTCTTCTTCCAGAAAGAAGATTTTGTCATTATTAGTGTCAGCCATAGGTCACTTGAATATAAGACTTCATCAATGTCAATTAAACTTTATGACCTTCAGCAAAAGAGTAGAATCAAAGTTAATTCAAACGCTAACAAATATAATTCTTTTCATCATTTAAACACTAGTTTTATCTAAAATTAATTTTTTCATATAATAAAAGTAATGGTCAATCTCATCTGAAAAATTTCTGACGGATTAAAGTATTAGCCTTAAAATAACTGTAAATTATTTGTTGTAATTTTCCAAATTAACAAAGATTAGCCACAGGTATCTGTCCAATTAACCTCTAAATGATTCTTAGACTGCATTATATTATAATCTTTGACAAAACTATAATTCTTTATTGCAATAATTAAATGTATTTTCACTATTTAAAGTACTTTATGTTTTTATGAGCAGTGTTATTTAAGTCATCCCAAATTTCAGGCTCTTTGTGCAAAACTTTGGTATAGTTTCACACATAAACCAGGTTTATGAAAACTGTCTTGGTTCTAGTATTTTCTTCATGGTAGCTAGTATGGGGCTGTGTTATGGATTTGTGCTGTTGGAGCTGTTTATAATTCAGGGATGTTTTAGTTACTGCTGAGCAGGGTTTGCACAGCATCAAGGCCTTTTCTGCTCCTCACCCCAACAGTACTGGGAGTGCACAAGGAGCTGGGAGGGCACAGAGCCAAGACAGCTGATCCCAAATGACCAAAGGGATATCCCTCACCACATGGTGTCACACTCAGTATATAAAGCAGACAAAGAAGAAAGAAGGGGAGGATATTCAGAGCGATATCTTCTAGGCAAGAATATGGTCTTGAATGACAGATTTCAGATGATGGCAGTCTAAATTTAGAAGTCAATTCCTACAACCAGTTACCTTCCCAGATAATAGTTGTTATTTCACCTCTAATTTTAATGCATCTGCAAAGGCTTTTAAAAAAAATCTACATTAATTTTTTTGTTTGTTTCTTTGTCTTTTTTTAAACTGGTTTTACATTTTTTTCAATCCCTTTAGACTGATTTAAACCAGAGACCTTTATTTCACATAAAATTCTTCTACCTGGTTTGAAATTTACAACCTAGATTTATCAATTCTCCAAGGAATGGGAAGCTATGATGAAAGACATGATCTGAGGAAGAAGTTGGATTCAGTTATGCTGATTTCTTAAAAGTTATTTCCAGAAAAAAGGAGAAGGGAAAATAACTGAAGATATATATATATATATAGATGATAGATAGATAGATAGATAGATAGATAGATAATTGATAGATAGATAAATAGATAGATAGATAGATATACATGTATAAAGTTCTCAGTACTTCTCTTCAAGATAAGATGTGGATGTCACTTTAAACACGAGAAAAAATTGTTCACTTTTACATTTTCCTTGTGCTCCTTCATCGTATACTGACATTTTAGTGTACCATCTCTCTGTTTCTGTTTCTAAGTAAAACTTTACATGGCAGTTAAAAACACTACATAGATAACAGCTGCAGCTGCAACTTTCACTATAACAAGACAGCTGAGGCTACCACATGGAAGTGTGCAGGTTCATTTTGTGAAACAATATGAAGTGCAAATCTAGTGACCAAAGGCATGAGAAAACGTGTCACCTTCATTTCAAGAAAGGGTAAAAGGAACCGTTGTTAGAAAGAGGTGCTGAATGAAGCAGGAAAGCTGTTGAAATGCACCCTGCTTATCAGCATGGGATCTGACAATAGCACAGGTCACTCTTGTGCCTGTTCACAAACAAAGCCCTGTCCTTAATTGAATGCAAGACTGTTGATCATTTAATTTGAACAATTAGGATTAATGTGCACATGCACAAGCTATGAAGCTCACATATAAAAAAGATTTGCTTTGGGATTAAACATTTCCCAGACCTGTAGGAAAGAATGCTGTGCTCTATACAGCTAAAATAGGCTCCTGAAAGCTTGGACAACCATGGGAAAGTGATTGTTGAACTTGTTAAAATAAGGATTTATTGACCAATAATGCAAATGTCTACCTCTTAGCTTGCCACCACGGGCTTCCATTGTGCTCACTTGAAAGGAAGTAATATTCCTATAGAGTAATTCATCTGAGTGTAGATGTCCAAAATAAAGCAGATGACTCATCCCCAAAAATGTGAATTTTGTTTTTTATTCACAAAGGAACCCAAAGGTATCTAAGAGACAGATCTCTACATGTTTCTACCATTCCAAATGTCTAAACTAGGCGAGATGAATCCCACCTAGTGAAAATGTCTTTTAGTCATGACTCTGGTATTAGCACCTACAAAGAGGAAATAAACAATTTATGACCAGGGTAATAAAAAGATACATTTAAAGAGGAGAGAGTTGAGTTTAGATCATGTTCCAAAAACTGTGATGAAAGAGTAGGATATGCTGGGTTTAGGATTTATTCCCATGATACAGCCTGAAAAATTAAGGGTTAAATGAGAACTATGATCTTCGGCTAGGAATACCATTAATTACTTGCAAGCTTATTGCCATAATCATATAGCTTGATAGCAGAATCACAAGAAGAGAAAAATTCAGAGACAACTTATGTGCTAGACAGACATAAGCATGGAGTTTCTTTTCGATCTTTTCCCCTCTCTATTCATCCCTTCCTTGCATTTTTCTGGATTTTGTATTTATATTTGCTTTCAGCTTCATTTATTCACAGCAAGAAATGCTTGGGATATGCAGCTGAATCCTAAGGTCATCAATTCCTTTGAACTACTGGTCACTGGTGTTTGAAATGACAATCCCCAAATATTTATTTCCAAGGCTGCCTGAAGTGTTGTGTGTCTTCAACAACTTGCATAGGCTAACTTGAGTGATGGTCTGCTCTCCTGTACAAAGGCTTGGACAATTAAGATCCACTGAAGTGATATTTGCTGATAAAATTACTCTGAATTAATCAGCATGTTAATTCTTAGGGCCAGTTCTGAATTCATAGAATCTTAGAAGGTTAAGGAGTTGGAATGGAACTTAGGAATCATGTAGTCCCAACTCCCTTGCCATGGGCAGAGAACCTCCCACGAGACGAGGTTGTTCAAAGCCTTACTCAACCTATTCAAGATGAGACACCAGACACATCATGGACAGCAGATATTGGCCCAAGGTATGTTCCTTCTCGACATTAAGCAATTCTGTTTTCCTGGCACAAAATGAAATACAGGCAGAGGCTAGCCAGCTCTTGCTGTGTCCTCTATTACACTTCTGTAAATTGCCCCTTAGACATATACAGCTGACATGCTTCTCCAAGCAGATTTTGCAGTTTTGGCAGAAGTTTTTAAGTAGCAGCTTCAGCCAAAACTAGCCTTTTGTCGCCAGCTGGTTCTAAATGAGATTAGAAGGGCAGAAGAGAAGTAGATACTCCCTAAGACAGAAAAGAATCCTCTTGGAAGCATTTTGTGCTATGCAGCACAAAGAAACAAGCTATAGCTAGCCGGAAAGGAATACACTGTCTTCCTACAATTAACCTGCAGAATTGCAAGTGGAAAAGAAAAAAACATTTTCTTGGAGATTAGAGCAGGGCTCATTACAGAGCTGAAAAAAATCTGTTTTCAAAGTTTGGAGTTAAAAGACTTATGGTTGTTGTGCTTAGATATATATCTCTATATGCACAATTTATTTTTCTCCTTAGAAACTGTCAAGAGAATGTCAAGGGCTCAAGCAGTGCAGCACCAACACAGCATTTTGACAGGATGTAGTTAAAGTAGCCTAATTTCCATCTGCTGAGCACTTTGTTGTCCAGCTGAAAGGTGCTGAGACGTTAGATACTACTGACAAACTATTGCTCCAAGAATGGTTTGGGTCCAGGCAGAAGCACAGTGAGAAGTGATCAGTGTGGCTGACAGCCAAACTGACTCATGGGATAGTGAAAACAATCACAACCTGGCTGCATGAGAACATTTAAACAAGGGGTGACATCCAATCATTGCTGATACAGCCTGACTCATGTGGTAAGCAGGCAAACCTCTCAGTGATAAAATCCAGCACAGTGATACCGTGCCTGATGGAAATATTTTAAACCCATATTAAATATAAAACAATAGAACAGTTTAAGTTTCATTAAACTGTCAATCATTTCTGCACCATTCAATTCTTTGAGGCAGAAGAATTGAGAGAAGAAAAACAGAGGAGTAGAAGCAATTGCTTATAGATATTTTAATATTTCTCATTTCTTTTAGGGACAACTAACATGAGCTCAAGAAGAGAAAGATCTGTTAGTTAAACTATAAGTTTCCATTTACAGGAGTATAAAAAAAGAAAAATTAAAATATGTGTAAAGACATCAATTTTTAATACTTCATTGCATAGACATTGCATGGCATTGATAGTGGTTGGTATTCTTGTCATATGCATTTTATTTATTCTAGTGTTTCTAGTGCTCAATAAAGGTCAAAGACAATATGCCTTACAAAACATAAAAAAACTTCTACATGAGCCCGTTTCATGTGGTAGTTAAGCTACATTGACAAACATTCTTTTATTCAGATTATTTTTCCTCTTCTTCCCTACAGTTTCACCATCAAAATATATGTGCCATTACTAGAGGACTTGTGAGAGACATGCCGAAGATTTATCTAATTGAAAAGGAATTGACAGAGCACTAGAAAATACTCTTTTTCAGGAGAGGATAGTTATGCTGCAACAGTCATTTGTCATTTTACTCTTGATACAAATGTGTTTGGGGGGTTAACAGTCTTTAGCTTAAACATATTCACATTGCATTTTTAGTTTTAATTTTCTGAATGTTTTCTGGTAATGAGATTACCCTATTACGTGTTTCCTAGGCAGATTTTTTTGTCTGCTACCTAGCAAATCCTATTATTTCTTGCTTTTCATCCAAGACATATTACTGTGTTTATTGCCTTTGCAAGAGAAAGGCAATTCAGATTCTGAAATTGATAGGTGTATGCACAGGTAGTATTGCAGACCTTGCCCTCTGTTCTCTGTCTTAGTAAGCTTACTTTTCTTAGGGGAGAGGAAGGAAATGGCTGTAAACATCACGGGTTTTTCCCCCTCTTCTTAAAACTTGAAGGTTAGGATTCTCAAATAAATGTTAGGCTGGAGTATGGATAGAGTGGTTAAAAAATAGCATCACATTTTTACAGCACTCTTTGAGAGTGGCTTTGAAAAACAGTCATATAATTCTACTGAGCTCATGGAAGTTTTACTTGCAGTGAAGCCATATTTTTGTTCTTGCCAAAGGACAGTCCCTTCCAGGCTATGGCCCACACTTACTGATATCTGATATAACTGCATGTACAGCTTGAGAGTGAACACTCAGATATGTGATTATATGTGGATATAATTTTTGTCAAACTAACCACTGTACATGGCATTAATTTTTATGTTGACTTCATGCCAGCTATGAGATAAGTAATGTCTTTTCCAGAATCAAGCTAGAATGAAGCTGCTGGACAATACCTGATTCTGCATGAAGTGTATAAGTTGAAGTAAATCCATCATTATTTTGTTTTTTTTGGTTGTTTTTTCTGCACTGTTGATCCTATAGTCAGTTTATACCAGATCAGCCTTTAGCATCCCATAAATTCAGTTTATATTATTTGGAGCAGGAATCTAAAATTGTCTTCATTTCATCACAGACTCACAAGCTTACTCTCAAGTGCAGTAAGAAAAGGAGAGACTGATTCCTTCTTTCTTCTGCAGAATGGTAATGCATATTATTTTAAATATTTACCAGAGGAGCTTTGCAATAATTCCAGTAGAAGGCAATTTTTGTTCTTTATCTGATAGGCAATAATTAATATTGTCAAGCAAGTCAGTATATTCAGAGCTAATAAAATCACAGCACCAGTATGAGGATGTTGTGTTCTTAGAGTTCCCAAAGTTGATTACCAGACTTATACAGACAAAAAAAAAAAAAAA
>VZRM01006695.1:13047-67281 GCA_013397955.1 Grantiella picta
ATATATAAATAAGTAAATAAAAGTAATAATTAAATATAACTATATATAAACAACTATATAGAAAACTAATTATGTATAACAATAATGTAATAATCAAGCAGATCCCTCTAAACTGAGATGCACTTGATTATTAGCGAGCTCTTGTAAGCCAGCCAGCAGTCCCCTTCATGTGAGCACCCCTTGTGAAGCTTTTCCAGGAGTTTCCCTTCATTTTGGCAAAGTCCTGCAACTTTAAGATCATTGCAAGACAATGTTTCAGCCCAGTGAGCAAGAGGGCGGGAAGGGTTTGCAGTCTGCAGGATTCACATGCAGACTTCAAAACCAGCTGTTACCAAAAGTGGGGAAGAAAAACACTTCCAGTAAACTGTCACACAGCAAGCAAGTAAAAGCATTTCCTCCTTCCCCCAGCTCTTAGCATTTCAGCTCCCTGCTCTACAGACTAATTTAGCATTATTATTACAATTGATGTTGCAAGGGAGCAATCAAGTCTTTGGTGGTAATTTTGTTTAGTGTGTAAGATACTCCCCCATCTCATTCCAGGGTATGAGACAGTCCAAGGGCCTTCCTACTTACACAAATAGTTTCTTGTCTCTGATGAATAGCTCAATTGCAGAGACACTGGAAAAACACTGGTTTGTGGTGACAAAAAACAAGGATCCAACCCTAGAAGGCAAAACAGAACAGTGGAAAAGTGAAGACACAACCTAGATCAAACACTGGCAGCCTCAGACACCATCATAGCATCAAGTTGGTGCTTTTCTCTGTCCACAGAATGGATATATTTAACTGTGCTATTTGTAAATCTTAGTTGTATCCTTTATCTTCCCTTTTATGTCCCCTTTGTACTTACGTGCAAGCCCGACAGACCTGTGACCCCTTTAGAACCCCTGGCAATTCCATGCTGCAGTGCACTGACGCTTGTGAACCCAATCCTCCTTTGTATTCCAAGGGGATCCCAAGGCCTTCCTTCCCTGTGCCTCAAACCTGACTGCTACCCATAGAAAAATGAGCAAATCTGTGATTTCTCATCTTACCGATTCTGAATGCCACTTCGGTCCAGTTTTACACCAAAAAAGATAGCACCCACAACCAAGGCCAGAATTACGGTCACTGCAATCTGGAAGCGGAAGGAAGAACGGAAAAAGGAAGTCATTCAGATAAGTAAATAGGAACTAACATTATTCAGTCACATGCGGGGTTTAAGATTCACACCTGCCTAAAACCTTGCCCTTGTGAGGCAATGTACACCTCTGACACACACATTTAAAATCCTTATGACAGCTTTTCAGATTTTATCCTCCTCATTCTTCTTCTTCGTTCTTTGGCTAGGAGAGTTTAGTAGAAACACACTTACAGAATAACCAAGTTTAAATTTTAAAGTGAGGTACAAAATTAACATCAGCCTAGAAGATCCTGATGTGAACCAGAGAATGGAACACTTTCCCCCCCACCCCAATCTTCAGTGGAGTAGTCCTTCTGCTAAACTAAATTTGAGATTTTTTCCAAAGGCCACAAATATAGCTGAGCATCTCACTCCACTTACATAGCAGTGGCACAGGACTTTTCTGTTTCCCTATCTGCCTTTGAAAACAAGATTCTGCCCTACAAACTACAGATTATGAGACTGAGAGCAGCAAGAGTCTATGACTTTTAGCAATTGTTACCTACTTGTGCAATGGAGGCCTGTGGGTTCCTGATGAGATTTTTCAGGGAACGCTTGGACACCCAGTACAGCTGAGTGAGGAATCCATTTGCATAGGTAATCTCATGCTCCTGCTTGGAGAGTCTCTGCCTGCTTCCCCGTCCAAGCTCCACTTTCGCCAGTGCTTCCTTTGTGCTCTGATACAGGCTGGAGCTGAGATATTTCTGGTGCAGCACATCTACCACGCTGCTATCCATGGTATCTTCTGCCACTCCATTTTCACTGCTCACTTCTGAGTGAGAAAAACAAGATAGGGCTTTTGATTCTCTATGAACCTAACCTTCAGATATGGCCCATCAAAAAGCTCAGCAGTTCTGGAGGCTAAAGAAAAAGGCAGAAATGCCCAGAGAAATTTGAGATGTTCAAGTCTTAGCTCTGAGATTAAGAGGCTAACTTGAGTGAGAGGTTTTTCCTACATTTTTAATCAAACCTAGCTAATCTGCCCATTCTTTCTGGCACAAAATGGTCATATTCATAAAACAAGGCACCTGAAAACCTTTGTTTCCTTTAATTTGGGCAAAATCAATATTTGCTCTGATTCATTTCCCCATTCCCAAAGAGCGCTTTATAAAATCTGTTCCCTTAAAATCCTTCAGTCAATGATGTGCTACCGCATCCCCAAACAAGTATTTCCAAACATTTCACTCATTATATTGGTAGAAAATTTGTTCTCTAATAGTTCCAATCTTTTTCACTCTCTAGTAGATCCATCGCTCCTTAGCCTATCTACCTTGTCTTCTCTGCAGCAGCCTCTTATGTGACTGAAAACTTCAGTTAGCTGCCTCTTGAGACTAAGAGGTTCTAGTTTTTCCAGTCTTTCCCACACACATTTTTTTTAAAATTTTTGGTACTTGTCATTGCTCTCCCTATACTATTGAAGGAAAAAAAATCCCTTAAAAATGTTTTCTGAGCTCTTTAAAGAAACCCAAAGCAAAGTGTATCTATTAGTAGGAAATATAAAAATATAATTAAATGCCCTTAGACTTAAGAGAACCCAGAGAATAAAAGCTTGCCATCATCACATACAACTTCCCTTCTAGCCAGCAGTTGATTTCTTCTTCACAATTTACCTTTTCCTGTGTCCACAGGTCTGTGATCTTCCTTGCTTGCTGCCACAGCAGTTGAATCACCATTTATGACATCAAGGAAGAAGTCAGCTGGATTGTTGAAGGGTTCACATTCATATCCTTTAAAAAACCAAAGCAGATTAAACCAAAACCACACATACAATGTGTTTGTATTGCACAGAGCACACCTTAGAAGGTCAGGTTTAATACTGTACCACTTTTCCATAACCCCGTTACCAGAAAACTTCACCGCCTTTCATAAGCGTTACTATATTGCAGTAGAACAGACAGGATTTAGGACATGGTGAATCCATCAGGGTATCTAAAGAGCTTCAGAGTTGTTTATTCACTGATTTCAGGTGAGAAGAAATCTGTCAATTGCTTCTACACAGCTTAGTACGGACAACTCTTGCCTCCTTCCCAGTGCTGTTCAACCACATCCCACTCTGAAACACACACAGTTCCTCAGTAGAGGTTCCTGGATGTCTGCTCTACAACCTCAGGTATTTCTTCCAGAGGCTCAACTCTTGCTGGTGTTTTCTTGGTCACAAGGATGAAGAAGAGCTGTCCAAGAGCAGCTTCTTATATATGGGACAAGGAGGAAATTAAAAGAAACCCAAACCCAAAGATGCTTCTATAGCTTCCCTGAGAGAAAGGAAGTGGGCTACTAAGAGGAGAAGCAGAAGTACTGACATTGGTTAAAGCATCTCCCTTAAAGCCAGGGAAAGCTTGCAATCTAATGTGTCCATGGATGCATCTAAACTGGATTGGAAGCTCACTCCACATTCTCTGTTCATTGTAGTCAGACATCCTTACCCTGCTTACTTGGAGAGAGGGCAGCTGCCCAACAGTGCAACTATTTAACCCATCTTAAGATACACCTGAATTTTATCCTCTTGCTTGCTCACCGGAACTCAGTCTAGAGCATGTTTTTGGACCAATCTGTACAGATTGCTGCTAATCTGCAGGCTGTGGCTCAAAACCCACTGGATCTGCCACAAAGGCCTGATACAGCTACCAGCATTATCTTGTCTCTTGGACATCATGCTTCTACATGTCCAAGTGATTCCTGGCTTTTGTCCTCATGCAAGGCAAAACAAAGGAAAGAAAGAGCCATGCTCTCTCGTCTGAAAATTTTTGGTTTTCTTATTCTTTTTCCTGTTCTAACATAATACTGCTCATGCTCTGTATGTACAGTCCCTAACATCCCAGTGACAGAAAAGCACGGGAGTGTTATCCCATGCTGGGGTAAGAATCTACACACAGATTTTACTCTTTAGCCAGTTCACTTTGCGCTTGGCATGGAAGACTTACCAATAGAACTGAAGTACTCCAGGGCGTGCTTTGCAGGACCATGGTACAGCACCTTTCCTGAAGCCAGTAATGTCAGACTGTCAAACAGCTTGAATATCGAATAGCGGGGCTGATGGATAGAAAATATGATGGTTCGCCCTCTTCTTGAGAGCCTGAAATAGAAACAAAACATCTCTTAAGAACACCACACTTTGAATTTCAGAAAGGCAAACCCCAAGTATCCAAATCCAAGACAAATACTTGTCAACTTCTCAGGGTCTTGACCCAGAAAAAGTGTAGTTCCCCCTTTTCTGTCACTGTGTCAGATGCTGTCTGCAAGGCCTTCAAGACAGCACTTATCATTACAGGAGACCATCACTGCAGTCCAGGTAGAAAAGGTATGATGTTGTCTGTAGCTAGCAAAGCCTGAGGCCACAGCTGTGTATAAAGCCTTCTTGCATGTTTATTATATCAGATGTCAACCTGACTAACTAGAAAAGTCCTACTGCATTCAATGGCAGCACCAGGCTTTACTTATCAGGATGTGGAAGTCGGGCCAGCTGAGATTTCTCTTAGCTCTTCTGCTGAAGATTTACTCTAAAGAAAATTCAAAACAAGTTTTCCTTGAGGTTTGTCAGATGCTCTTTCAAGTGCTTTGGATCAAAGACCTATATCCACAAACAGCAGAGCAAAGTGACCCCCACAAGCAAAAACAGACAACATGCCACAAACCTAGGAGGAGGATTAGAAAGTCATTCTCATTAAATAAGGCTTTTCTGTCCTCGTTGCATGTGAGTTTGTTCTAATTGTCAGAAGACAGTTCATCTCCAAAACATAGGAGATGAAGGTAAACACTGAGGGTAAATCTGCAGGTGAAGTCTTATCTGAGTTCAAGACTGTTGTCGGGGGGGAGGGAAGAGACTTTGTAATAGACTCAGATAGAAGGCCAAGAAATTATGATTACAAGGCCTGACCTCCCAGTCCACCCCTCGTTGTGGCAAAGGGAAGCTGTCCAAGCTACATCTGCTTTTTGGGCTCCAATCCAGTGCTTGCTGTGGAAAGATTCCCATAAGCTTAAAAAGGCTTTGGAAAAGACCCAAACAAATAATTTACTACCACTTCTGAGTCTATCTGTCTATTTCTTTTTTTTTAAAGAGCACTATAGCTACTGTCATAAGAACATTCCTCTTTTTACTAATGAGCTGACAACCAAATTGCAACACAGCCATGAAGAACCAACTCTTACTTCTTCAGAAGGATGAGGACTGCATTGGCTGTGCTGGCATCCAGGCCAGTTGTTGGTTCATCCAGAAAAAGGACTGGTGGCTCTGTGATGAGCTCCATCCCAATGTTGGTTCTCTTTCGTTCCCCTCCAGACACTCCCCGGATCAACTCAGTTCCTACCTGCAAGCAGATGAAATCGGATATTTGCAACAAGACCCAGTCAGCGCATGCTCTGGAGCTGTGGGCTTTCCATACTCAACAGTATATGAACTCTAGGGCCAGCAGCAGGTGAGTTTGACTCAGTGTGAGGGACTGTGTAGCAGTAAGCTGAGCCTGATTTTCAGAGGTACCAGGTGCCTTATGACTTCAGGAAACAAGGATGACACTGACAAGGAAGAGACAGAATGAGGCCATGGCATTCAGAGGAGGCATTGGTGTTCAGGAATGCCTTTTGTTGGTAGCTTGCCTGCTAATACAAGCTCTGCACAGAACTTTTCCATCACAGACCAGTTTTCCTTCCCTCAGAGCTTTCAGAAATGAGAAAACAATTTCCTTGTCTTATCCCACAAAGCCAGGAAGTGACTGAACAACTTTCCAAGATGCAATGACTAAGCGACTCTTTCCCTTCTGAATTTATACAACATGCTGGACATGGTCCAAAATCTTCCCCTTTTAGTAGCAAATACACATAACTCTCTCCAAGCTCCCTCCTGAGCTAGAGACAGATTTCTTGCATGCAATATGGTTTAGTCAGGTTCCTGTTTAGCTTCCTGCAAGTGCACTACATACACCATACCACCCAGAGACAAATGGTTCAGTTTCCAGAGGTAGTATGATTTCTGAGAAAGGTGTTCTCGCTGCTCACCTTAGCATCAGCCACTTTGGTTAATCCCAGCTCATTGATTATCTGGGTGACTCGCTCTTCCTTTTCTTTAAAGCTGATGGAACTGGGGAGTCGCAGTGCAGCAGAGAATTGCAGATTCTCCCTCACCGTCATTGTGCCCATGACAACATCATCCTGAAAGTACAAAGGGACAGTTGGAAAGACTCCTCAGCTGCCTGAGAGGGCACCAGAGTTCCTTACTGGATAAGCTGTTTGCAGACCACAGTGGAACCCGGACTGAGGGACAACTCCTCCTTCAAATTTTACATGATTGGAAATTCAAGGTTCTTCAGTAGCAGCCAAGGGGAGAATACAGCTCTGCAGGCCCCACAGCTTACATCAAGCACCCCCTCTGCCTGCTTTCAGGCTGAGAAGTTCAAGTGCAGACAGTGCCACTTTGTACTGCATGTACATTTTTCTTACTAGCCAAAGCATGGCAGATAAGGTAGTGATTTTGTAGTTAAACTTCTGTCAATCCAGTTGGAGCCAAAGGACATTGCTAGTGCTCAGTGTTCAAGGTAGAGGCACTCAGGGAGACACCCCGGTCAGCTCTGTTCCCAGTTACCAGCCATACCTTGCTGTGGTCAGAGCATCTGCTGAGTTCAGCTGCCAACAAGGAGCTTTCTCCAGCTCCTCACTGGTAGCAGCTTCTCAGAGAAGCAAGAATATTGCACCAAGATGCTCCTAACTTTTTCCATGCCTCGGCTATGTATAAGTCTTGGACATAAAACTTTATTCTAAGCATTACCCCTTTACAAAAGCTTCAGTCATGCACTTTGAGGGAGAAGCAAATTTATCCAGTTGACAGTCACCTGGGCAGCCTACACCAACCTGCAACAACCATGAGCCAGAGATTTGTCATCGGATCCATCCAGAGCTCCACACCTCTCCATCTCCCCACTTTGACATTTGTACCAATTTTGCATCCTACTGTATGATGAGAAAAGGGCTGCAACACTGGGCAGCTGCTGAGAAACACGCCTGTTACATCAGGCATCTCTGGAAGACATCCCCTAAGCTGCAGAGCAGCAGCTTCTTGCCTGCTCTGGGACTCTTCCTACATCAGATGTAGTTCATCAGTAGCACAAATGATATACCAGTCAACCATGTTTGGCACTGGAGTTAACAGAGGAAGACAGAATGTGCTGCTTTGCTGCCAAAGATGGCTTAGGCATTTCATACCATCCCCTCCCTTCCCACAACCTACCAGTCTCTGACCCTTGCCTCCCATTCCCCACTCAGATCCACCAAGACAACTGTTGGGTCACTGGAAACTAAAATGTGAATTTAAGCTTAATATGAAACATAACCAACATATGAAACATGACACCTTCACTTTCACAGCACGAATGGAGGGACCATTAGCAGTTTTATAGGGACAACATATGACTTAGCATGCCTATATGCTTGTCTACATAAAACTGATCCTATAGTTATCTATGTATTTAGGACTTAAGTGCTGTTTGTAGTTTTTGGGCCATCTTCATTGATCCAGAGAGTACTGCAGGGGGAAAGGGGGAGAGACCATTTAATGTCTCACCAAGTTGCTTATCATTTTAAGGTGATGTTTGATTGCTTCGGACTTTTGAGAGACAAACGTCTCAAACTAGGACCACTTGCAATAAAATTACTGGCTATTCATCAGCCACTGAGGATTTGGGGATCTTTGACCTGCAGGATCAAGATTCAGCACCAGTCTCATCCCACAGATCCTCCCAGAGCCCCCCAGCTGGCAGCTTTCAGTTGCCTGTGTCACATCTGCCTGCAGTCAGAACCCTGGATGGTTTCCAGCTTTGGCTGCTCATATGGCTGCCAAGAATCCCCTTCTCCCCCAAGTCCCCCAGGGCTTTGAGGGTCTATTATTGGTCCAGGCCTCCACCCACTTCCGCAGATTCAGCTGGCTTTTCCTGTCTCTGAGTGGAATGAACCGCTGTCACAGCCAGCTAGAATCAGAGGAAGAACAGCAGGGATCTATTTATTTCCTAGAATTATTGCCTGATAGTTTGAAGGTACTTCTGCCAGCTAGAACTGCTTCTGAGTTTAACAAGAAGAGATTTTGGGTGTCATGGTTTTTTTCCTCCCTTTTTTAAAAATCTTTGCTAGCACTTCAGGTCAGAGCCCAAAGAATAAGTCACAGTAGCCCAGTAGTTTGGGCATCCATGTAGATGTGGGAAGACAAACACCTCTGTGCTCAACTAGGTTGGAGTAACAGTTTGATCTTCTTGTTTTCCATATCCCAGATAAAAAATAAATACTGTAACATCTGAGTTATCAAATTAGGCTCTGTAGAGATCACTGAAAATTACCTAAACTAGTAGTTCATGCTTTCCTTATGTGGTCTTCCATCCCAAGGTTTCCCAGGCCTCACAGAAGGCAGTTACTCACCTGCACAACATATCCTGAGATGCACTTGAAATTTGGAGGTTGTGGGATGCCGTCTATAAGCACTTCTCCAGACAGACCTGCTGGGTCCTTTCTGGC
Source organism: Grantiella picta (assembly GCA_013397955.1). Lineage (NCBI taxonomy): Eukaryota > Metazoa > Chordata > Aves > Passeriformes > Meliphagidae > Grantiella > Grantiella picta. The sequence continues at coordinate 21,698 of VZRM01006695.1, forward strand.
AGCCAGCACATCTAGGAGACTTCAGACAAACACCAGGCATTAGGTTTTGCAATAACTGCTGCTTTTACCCTTGACTGGGTAAGTACCACCAGCCAAGACTGAGCTACAGCCTGCTCACAGCGTGCTGCAAACCAGAGGGCACAGGAAGGGGCTTCCCCTACTCTGCAGGCTTTAGCTCTTTGTGCAGAAAGTCTGGTGCACATCCAGGATTTTCCAGCACACGGTGTGCCACAGCAGTATGGCAGTGTACAAATGCTCACAATTCACAACAGTCAACCCCCTACAGACATAAACTTGGGCTGTGTATTTACAGATAACCTCAAATGCACAGAGACAAAAGCACCCTGCTGACTTGTTGCAGGCTGCTCTCCAGCCAAGGGAGCACAAAACTAACTCCTTTGATCTCAAGGAAATTAATCCATATGGGTATAAACAACACTAGAGTTAAGATTAATTCTAGAAAGTAATTTTTTTAATGTATCACTGAATTCTCCTTACTGCCAATGCAGAGGCCAGCCTGTCTGCCAGCTAGGTAAACTGCCCTGATGAAGTGCTGCTTTTGAAAGCATCCTGATTAAGCCGCAGTCTCCTTAGAAAAGAAGGTCAATGGTCACCCCAAAGACACACCTGTGTGAATCCTGGCCATATTTGCCAGTATCTGACATTTTTAAAGTTAGAGTGACAAAGGGCTCTCTTACCGCAGGACAGAAAATATCATTAGCACTGGATGGAAATAGTCTGCATGGTATTTCTCTGTGCCTTCACCCAAACAATTCAAGCACATGAGCATCCCCACCAGCAGGCCACAGCCAAACTGGGGTTAAGGATCCAGAGCATCCTACAGACTGCATTACACCATATTCCTGTCAGTTGTCAGAGAGGGGTGTGACATAGCAGCTTCAAGGAAGTCTTGTTGCAGTGAGTTCAGAGTGCATGACATCTTGCATGCCCAAAGGCATCTTGTACCCCATCCCATTACCAGTCAGGACAGAGCCTACATCTGAGCTCCAGTCACCCCAGTTCTGCCTGGTATCTTAGCTCAGGCCATCACCAAAGATGACTGCAGTAATACGGAGCAGATGAGGGGTGTGACAGTCATAGTGCAAGAACTTCAGCAAAGCTGACAGGGGGGCAGGAGGTCACACTGCATTGCCAGATTTCATGCATGCAAAAGTCTAAGCCTGTAGATCCCTCACATCTCTGCTAACCCTCAGAATCCCAAATATAGTTTGAACAGCTAACGTCCATTTAAAGGAGCAGAAGGTACTCACGAAGATTTCCCACTCCCTGTTGGTCCCAGGATAGCATTCAAGCCTGGTTTCATAATGCCACTAGAAGAAGGAAAGAGTTGTTTACAAATAAGGACATTTACAAGGACCACCCATATGCAGCTTTTAGTAGAGGTGAGGTGTGAACAAAACGCTGTTGAAAGGAAAACTTTGAGATTAAAAACTTCTTAAATCTAAAATCAATATGCACTTTTCCTTTTTGTCCCAGACTGCCAGTCAGAAGAGAATCAGAACTGGACATAAAAAGCAATCTACAAGAGACAAATCAAGTGTCTTCCCTGCTGAGCTGGGTCTTAAAAAGAAGCAGCAACTGCTCTCTATTGCTCATTTTCTCTGACTGCAGCTTGAAACACAGTTAAGGGAACCCTCAGATCTTCTGGCAGAAGAATTCACACAAGTTTAGTCCTAATTTGCTCAGATCAATAACTGAAACTGCTTCAGCGATATCCCAGCTATTTTGCCTAAAAGCAAATCAAAGTGCTCACATGAACTGCTGACTGGCAGGAGGGTAGTCATTTCTGTACCAGCACAGCTGGATCTGGAAGGTGACACGAGGTCACTGGTTCACAGCAGCAGATTAATTCCTAGTATTCTAGTATTTCATTTAAGCTAACACTTACTTAACATTATGAAGGATCTTCTTTTCCACAGTTTTCCGTTTACAAAGGAATCCACTGGACTGCTTAACGGAGTACTGGATGTTATGGAAACTCACAACGGAGCCCCGAGGAGATCGGATGGACTCCTGTGTTGGAATAGAACGTTGGAAATTGCCTGCTCCTTCCTCTTCTCCAACAGAAATAATGCTGTGGTCAAATGTGTCTGACATCATGTCCTTGTTACACAGGTCAAGCTCCACTGCATGGAGATTTTTGAGGTCACTGTTGTTTTGAGCAGTTCCCATCTGTTGAGACAACACAGAAACGCAGGGAAGGAGACACGTGAACAAAAATTTCTCCAGAAAGTGTCTTGGAAAAGCAAGTTCATGCACAGCACACCAATCTATACACATGCCAAGTTTCCAAAAGGATGGACATTCGCACCAGAAGACATCCAGTAGTCCCCAAAGGCATGGAAACCCACAGATTTAGAACTAACCTTTAAGAACAAGAAGTTACAACAATCACATGTTGTTGGCATAAATGATGCTTGCTCAAAGGGCATCTACTGAAGCAAAACCAAGCCCACCTGTGATGGTCATTGGCTTTTGCAACAGTCAGGACTACAAATAGAAGCTGCTACCACTTAAGCTAAAGAGACACAAGCTCCCCTTCTTCAGTGATAACGTGCTTACCCCCTACCCCCCAAAAAGCCAGCAGAGAAAGCCTATTACTGAATCATTTTGAAGAACCACAACTAGAAGAATGGTTGTGTTTATGGAAACGTAGGCATCTTGTTTGCTGCACAAGTCTGTTTCAGAGATATCAATGTGAGTAAAATAACAATCACACATGCTAAAAATTTACTGTGATGCTGGGGAAAGCCAAGGTGCTCACCAGATTAAAAGCGCAAGGAGAAGGACCTGTCCAGAAAGACATCCATTACTAGTTCTTCAAATTTTGTGTTAAAGTAGAAGTATTCCACTGAACACCCCTTTCCCACCATCCGCACTTCTTTCCTCCCAGGACTGAGAGGGTGATAACTAGTAGGACCACCACTACAGCAGCAGCAGATTTCTCAGGGAGAGATGGTCATCCTATTAGGAAACTGGAGCTACAAAAGCCAGGTTTAAAGAAATGGGAATTGTCCTTTCCTCTCCACCTCTTCCTATCACTGAAAGCTCAACAAGTTGCAGGAGTTTTTTCCTGTACAAGTTAAATAAAAATGTTTAGTTTGGACCCATACCGAACTCTTTAACCCCTGGGAAAGCCTCGCTTATGGGAGACAACACAGGATATGCTGGTTACATCAGCAAGATATGGCTTATACACTTGAAAGGTTGCACAACAGATCATGAGAAAAAAAACCCCAAGATGACAATGACACTAGGGACAAAGACCATGCTAGACTTTGGAACATTTTTCTTGTCTCTGTCCTGGATAGGTTCTGCGGTTTAGTTCACCATACACCCCTTTATGCAGGTTTTCGCAAAGCTACCGATTAGCACTGGCAAGCTGAACCACAAGCGGGTGTGTGCACGGACGGCAGGAGGACGAGAAAAGCTTAGCAGAGGCTACAGGTAGGCTCGGGCGGCAGCAGCACCTCACCAGCAGCGCGCCTCTGTGTCCCACCCACGCCCCCCGGGCCGGTTTCGCCACCGAGCCGGAGCCGCTACTCGACCGGCCACGCTCCGCTTTCCTCCCCGNTGGAGCCCCGCTCCGCGGGCGGCGCGACCCCCGGGGCGGTGCCGGCGCTGTGCTCGGGCTGTGCTCGGGCCGCGCTGCCGCAGCGCTGCTCCGCCGGCGGCGCTGGGCTCGGGGCGGTGCGGAGCAGCCCCCTGTGCCGGGCTGCCGCCGCTGTCCGCCCGCCTTCCCGGGGCGGGGAGGGCGGCGGGGGAAAGCCACGGGCTTCGCTCGCTGGGAGCCCCGACGCGGGCAGCGGGCGTCGGACACGGGGAGCCTAGCGAAATGCCCGCGGCCCCTGCGCTGCCCGGCACCGGGCGGACAGCAGGGGAGCGGGAGGCAGCGCCCACTCTCCCTCCCACCTCCTGGAAAGGTCATCACACCCGGGGCATGGGTCCAGCCCGCCCGGGTCAGCTGGGGCCATAGGCGGCCCTGGCAGCCCTTCTCAGGGTGGCCCTGGCACTCCGATCTCTCCCGTTCCGAGGCAGTGTGCTCCTTGGTGGGCCCAGAGGGGGTGAGGACAGCCTGCTGGGATGACCTGTTGTCCATCAGGTTGCCTCTCTGCTGCCACGTGTTCCCAGCTAGGAGAACGTGTGAAAGCGGGAATATCGCATTTCCTTCAGTTTGTGGTCAAGCCTTCTCCTTGTCTTCCCATTCCTAAGCACTATTGTCTTTATAAATAAGCTCTATCTCGCCAGATTCCTTGATGTTGCGAACACAGGAAAAGGCCAACTTTATGGTTTGTAGATATGATTTATGGCAAAGCTGTCAAGTCAGCATGTGAATTGTCTCCGGTATGACTGCCCTCTGCAGCTCTGTACAGCATTGTTTTTCTTCTAACTACACCTTTTGCTGGATCTGTTTAAGGCTCAGCTCGGCTAAAATATACCTCTAGCTATCCAATCAATAACAATAATAAAAACTCCACCTCTCCCTTTTCCAACACCTGCCTCCCTCTGGTTATGTTGATGTACTTAATACCATTGATGCATTAGGCAGAACACACCCACATCCTATGAAGGTGTATTGCTCGGCAGGTGTATTGAAATATGGGGGTATTGAAATAGCCCTAGAGATCTGTCAGAAGTGCAGGTTTTGCCATAGGTACACCCAAGGATCAGGCTTGCTACATGCTATCTTCAGTCCCTCTGTGGGTCAGAAGTGGACTTGAGTTCATGTTTCCTATGTGATTTGACTTCCTCTTTTGAGGAAAATCTGCCTACATTGAAGACTTTTGCCCTAGTGTTTCATCAAGCATGCATATCTCTGTCTTCAAAAATATTTCAATCCTAAATATTCACTACCCCCCAACAAGCTGCAGAGTCAAACTTCTCTTGTCATGTGCCTGGGACAGTGAGAAAAACAGAGTCTGTGTGCTTAGGAACAAAGGTGAGCATTTTCTGAGTCATGAACTTGCTGCTCCACATGGTGCCTGCACAGTGGTGCAGGAGAACAACTCGCTCAAGGAGCACAATTAAAAGTTCTTGTTACTCTTGACAGCTTCAGTTGCACGGCTGCTCCTCAGACAAAGGTGATAGGTGCCTTCATGCTGGTAATTTTGGGAAACACTTCAGCTCCTCCCTTCCTTCACGGAATGGAAAATCCACTTCTCTGTCCCTTGTGTCTAAGCTCATCCCAATGACAAAGAAATAAGCAGAGACCCCAGATATGGGGAGGAACCAAATTTGCCAGATACAGGATCTGGCTGGAGGCTCTGGCTTTTCTCTAGCTCATTCTTCAAGCAGCAGTTTTCTAGGCCTCTTCAAGGAGAGCCTGTTTCATCTCCCACCCCAATCAGGAGTATTTTTCAACTATATCATGTTACTAATCCAGTTGATCTAGCTCATACTGTTTCTGAGGGAGGTTTCTGCCAGTACAGGGACAGAAAACAGTAGCCAGGGCTGTAGTTATTTAAGACAAATACAACAACCCTGATGACAGCCTGTTATTGTACTTTTCCCTTGCCCACCACTCTGTAGGCTGGTGGGTGTCAGCATTGCTTTGTGCTCCCCATCCACTGAGAGGGGCGTTTGCCTTGTAAACTGTCAGGCTTTACTGCAGATTAAAGGATGTGGTCTTCACAGAAAGACAGCAAAGGCACTAGCCCAGTGTAAAGCTCTAGAAAGCACCCAGCTACAAAGGCCAGGTGCTTTTACCGAGTGACATTAAACAAATAATGCTATAGGCTTGGAATTGATATATTGTGATAGCAAGGGAAGAACAGCCTGGGCCATGTTTCAGATCTCATGCAGGTTTTAGCACAGATTTGAGATATACGCTCTTGCTCCTTAGCTCCTGCTGCCTTGAGCCTCTGATCTGGCTGCCACTACAGGTTTGCAGAGCAGGAGGGACCATGATACTATCTTGGGCATGGGGAAAGGGATCTAGCAGAAACTGAGGCTTTGAGGAGTCCTGCCATTTCTCCACTGCTTTCTTTAGGATGCTGCTCTCATTGACCTGAGGATCCAGGGTGTTTTTTTAATCCTACCTAACACAGAATTTCATAAAGCTCATAAAATATTTCACAGACTTGAACCAGCAAGAGAGTGCATAAGAAGTATGTCCAGGAGGAAATGTATGATGATTAGTACTATTGCCTTCTCTACTGAATGCATCAATAAGCAGATCCCAATGCTCACTGTACAAAAGCTGGTCTGAGATCAATGTAGAAGATGGCAATATGCTGCTTGAGTGATACTTCCTCGGCTCTTCTTTTCCAAAAGCTCCAGTAAACCATTCCAAAAGACACACCCTGTACAGATGTGTACACATGTACTGAATTTGCTGCATCTACAAATTCACCACCTTAGGCACAAAAAGGATCTCACTGTGTTTTTTCCACCCTGATTGCTCATCGTGTCAAAGCTAGTGCTGACTGGCCTCCCTTACTTGGTTAAAGTGCTGCTTGCCTTGGGGAAGTTGGCTTTTGCAAGACTTACAGATTATGTAGAAGAAATGTGGCTCTGTCAAGTTTCGTTAATCATTTAGTCCATTATCTGAATTCATAGTAGCATGAAATCTTTAATTGGTTAAAGATAAGAAATGGTGTAAGTGAATCTAAGAGTAAAGGAAATCAGTATTTAACTAGTGCACTACACTGAGATATCAGGGGCTTCATTCTGACAGGAATCATGAATAGTTGAACTATAGGATCAGAATTACACACAGGTATTAACTGATAAAGCAAGTAATCAGCCAAGGATGTTATATATATATATATATACACTCTAAAGTGCCTAGTGCATCTAAACCACCATGGCAGTTCTTTAGAGTTAAAAAGATGACGTCATAAATATGCTCAGATTTGTATCGCTCCTACTCGCTGCTGTTAGTAATGTGTTCAGGAGCCTGCTAAGGAGAAAGAAAGCTCTCATGTCCTCTGTGGCAAAGCAGGTCTGCGAGAGACAGCAGTCACAACTGCCCCTGTAGTATTCTCATGCCTTTAGGACAAAGCCTGGGACTTCAGACCAAGAAGTGCACCTAGCTAAACTGGGGCCCCAAGACACAATCCGCAGTACAATTTTCTCCCACTCTCTACCCAAGCTCCTGGGCAGGACTCCTTCAAATACAGTTTGTATTGCTATTTGTGAGTCAGGAATGGGCACTCCATCCTTCTTCTTCCCTTTTGAGGGCCTCAGTGCCTGCAGGAGGCTAACAGGATTAAAGTGTGTTTTATCTGTCCCAACTCAGCTCTGCAGAGGTCAGTTCCCTCACTAGACATGAATGTTGACATACACATTGTTACGTAGGCTTTTCACCTCCTTCCTCAGGAGCAAAGTCCAGGCTGCCCCATGAGACATTCCTAAAAACTGTTTAACTTTTACATACCCCCAAGGCCTGAGCTGCTGCCATTAGGATTTGCTGTGGCAGCCTGAACAGATTCAGAGGGGTTTTTTGCAGTAGGTGCTGTACACCCAGAATTGCAGAGTGTTTTTCCCCCAAGGGACCCTACACAACGGTGAGAAATATCATCATAGCCAACAGCTTGCATTCTGGAGAAGGCAAGATCAGAAACTATCTCTGTCTCATCCTTAACTCTTCCTTTATTTTGTGCCTTCCTAGAGACCCAATAGTGCTATATGAGCTTGACAGAGAACTACTGTGCCATGACAGAAGGCAGAGCATCACAGTAGGTGAAAGAAAAACTGCAAAGGCTCAGAAATCTCAGCTGTCCCCTACTCTGATGCAGACTGCAGGAAAATCACTTTTATCAACAAGGAAACTGAGGAAGAAAAGCAGGGAATCACCAGGTTGCAAGTGTTATCAAAGATAACCCAAAACAGAAAGCCAGACTAAATGTTTGGATTTTTGTCTTGAAAGCAATAACAAAGAGGAGAACAAAGAGAAGGAAGCACTTGGTTGCACAACTCACCCAGTAATGCCACAGGGAAAAGCAGAACACTCCGAAGTTACTTAGGCCAGAGCTCTTTGTACTCACCTTCCATCTGGCCTCACTGGTTGTGTTCCACTAGGTCTAAGTGCATCTCAATATTTGGCTATTTTTTTCTCGGTAAAGCCACTGCCTGGTGTTTGTCTTGGCCAGGGCCTCTCAGTTTTTTTGACTGTGTTGCTCTGCTCCTCTCCAGACTTAATTTTTATCCCCTACATTGGAAATGGCTGTGTAGAGTGAAGATGACAAGTGCATGCAAAAGGGGCAGAGGCAGTCCAGAGACACCCAGGAACCACTCAAGGCCAGCAAGGTGTCCTAGGGCTGGAGGTAGTTGGCCATAATCAGGAGAGGCAGGGGGAGTAGCGAGTTACAACAGAAAAGCTAAGATAGGTCTGAATGGAGAATAAATGAGAGTATGGGTGTAGAACACCAGGCGTGGCAAGTGTTGATGAGCTTAGCTTCTCACGGGACAGCAGCACATCTAGGGGTGGGTCCTCCAGGCACTCAGGGAGAGAAAGGGCAAAGTGGAAATCTTAATGACTCATGGAGGAGGCATAGGACAAGAAACTGAAAACTCTCATCTCCTAGAGGGTGTGAAAAGACACATTCATAAACAACCCATGGTGACCAGGCTAAGGTTGCAGGAGACATGAGAGCTCTCTAGATGGTGTTCCTTGTTCTGTGTCATGATAAGGACCCCGACCACAATGCCGGAACATAGGTCCTGGTGCCCAGATGCTGCACAGTTCATTTGGGTACACCTCTCCTTGGTCATGAGTATTTGGTAAGAGATTGCAAGTGCAATCTGTTTTAAAATAGGGTCACTGTATTTTCTATGGTAGAGAATGCCTGCTGGTGGCATGGCCTCTCCTGGGCCTGAACAGAATAAAACTATCTGAGGCAGAAGAGCCTGTATTCCTGAAAGGATTCACAACGCCTACCATCTCTTGTTGCTGTAACAGTTATCAATTATGTAGGAAATGGAGAAGAAGCTCTGCCCTTTTGTCTGTCCCAGAAGTCTTTGTATGTGCTTTCAAAGCCTACTCTCTTTGTGAACTCCAGACACGTGTGAACAACCTGGGTGGTTTGCAACATTTCAGCAATATGTCTGCAGGTGTGTGTGTGTGTGCGTGCACATATATGGAGTTTTTCTGCCTGAGCTTGGCCTTTGCTGTTATTTCTGATGGTTTTTGCAGAAGGAGACCCCACAGGTAGTCACAGCCAATGGAAATGATCACTCAGGATGGCTTCCCAGTCGCTTCTCAGGCAGCACAAGCAATGCCAGCTTCAAGCTCCTGTGTTGCATGTTGTTCTTGGTGGCTGTTTCTTAGGCTGCTGTGCCTTCTGGCACCTAGAGGTGAGTGTAGCAGCAGAGCAACGATTGGTATCTTCGGGAGATGGCAGTGGCCAGGAAACAGCACCATCCAGAGCTGTTTGGGACATACTGTGCTGTAGAGCCCTGTCACTGCCATGCACACAGGCTCTCTTGGTAACTTGCTATGGCACGCCTCAGAAAAGCTGGCTAACTTCAGGCTGGAGCCCCATCACTGAACAGCCATTGTTTTGTCAACTGAACTTTTGCACTCCTCCTGCAGTACCCTTCAGCCAGGGCTGGGCTTTAATCTCACCGCACCCCTGGGGCTGGCACCCTCTTGCCACCTGCCTGAGTGCTTGGCATGTGTGCAGCATGGCTGGCTGGCAATGAGCTACGCCTGGCATTTGCCACCTCTGAAAACGGGCCACGGGCAGGGCTTCTTAGTTCCTCAAGCGCTGAACTGTGCCGTGTCACTCCAAAACCCGGCACATTCATGTTATAATATCCCTTAACCTCTGAGCCCAGGATGGGGGCTGGACCTGGCACTCACTGAAATTCCTCCTGCTTTTACTGCTCTCGAACTCTGAGGCTCCTCACTTTTATGTTTGGACACCTGGAATTAGGGTTTCTGTGACCAATAAAAGGATTGCATATCATCTGGGTTTGTAATCAGCTAGATCATCAGGAGCTGGCTACTCCCCTCGTTTTTTCACTAGTTACTGATAAACCTGTTAATACCGATAGTGGTTCCCTGATGTTGCTCTTTTCTTTATAAGTGACTCCTGCTAGGGTGTGAAAAAGACAGGGCAAGGCAGCCTCCAGCTAACAACTTTCTGTGCTAAAGACTGACCAGTTAGCAGCAGCTCCAGCCTAATAATAGCACTTATTAAGAACTTTTCACAAGACTGAGAAAAAAAGAGAAAAACCTGTACAAACCCTTTGTACAGGTTGTAGGGAAAATTGTAACCTGCCAGAGGTGGATAAATCTTGCAATAAATACTCAAGAGTGAGGGTCTAGTATCATAAAGTATCTGTTGGAAACTATGGATTCTGCTTCTGTCTTTTCTCTGCCACCACGAAGGGAATTTTTCTGTATCTCAGTTTCTCTCAGTGAAACAAATGAGAGATTTGTTTCTGGCCTCCTTTGAAAACGGAAGAGAACGGGCTGTAGGTGCAAAGGGTTGTGAGTTGCACTGACTGACATCTACTGGTAAACCAAAACAGGCTGGTATGGTAACATGGCTGTGTTTGTGTAGCATCTGGGGATTTATGTATTCCTTTTAAACATGAAAACTTAGTCTTGCTTGTTGTTAAGACAACAGCATCAAGTTCTTGGAGAGATACGGCAAAGAGACACTACCAGGAGCTTTCCATGCTCATGGCCACGGCTGGTTGGGGCTGCTTATTCCAGATGCCCGAGCTTCCTCTCAGACATCACTGCCATGCCATTCCCTGCACACATCCGTGAATCTCTCTGCCTCGCTTGTCCTTTGAAACCATAGCTAGGACACCACTTCCTTCCCCCTTGGCTCTAAGTCTGAGCACACAGCACTTAACCAAAGTGGGCCTCAGACCATGTCCACTGTGACTGCCAACATAAATAACAGTGATAACGGGTGATAGCTCTTCAAAGCACTTTATACTTTTCCAAACCTCCTCCCAAAGATTTTAACCACCTCAAGCCACAGCTGGGACAGTGCAGTTTGGAAGGCTACCCTCTGCAGATTGAAACGAAACACAGCCATGCACCTTTTTTTTTGAGGAAAAAACTCTTTACTTTCCCCATCAGACATATATCGTCTAAGTAATATCAGCTCCTGATGGGAGGCCTGACAATACATAGCTGAAAAGAGAAGCTGTATGAACTACATGTATGAACACATTTGGTATATTTATGTTATTTCTCAAACAGCTTGAAAACACAATTGATAATTACACAAAAGCAAATGCTGAGGACAAGTAACTTCCTTGCCCTACTCTAGGACACATCATATACATGATGCCATGGACACAGTTGCAAGGCACAGTTGCATGGAGATGTTCAAGAGAGAAGAGATTAATGTGGACACAGGCACATGCTGGTAACAGAAGTTATTTTACACTGAGAAACACTGACACTACTAAAATCACAGCACAGAGTGAAGGAAGTGGTCTGTCTGCCAGGAAGGGGGAAAGGAGCTGACCTGGGAGACCACTACAGCCTGGAGCTCCTGTCTGACCCCAGGCAGAGCTGGTTTAGGGCTCCTCAGCATGGCAGGCTGACTGCTGTCCCCCAAGTCCAAGGGAGAGGAAGCTGCTGGGTTGTTCTTGCCAGAGAGAAAGGGAAAGCCCTGGCAAGCTGGGCTAGAGTCTCCTGCATTTAGCAGAAACAGGCAGAGGGAGAGGCAGACATCTCTCTCAGCTGCAGTGGCCCCGTGGAGACTCCCATGCTCTCCCTTTGCAGGGGAAAATTGGCTTCCCAAATTTCAGGCATGAACAAACACTTCATGTGAACGTTACCATTTTGTTCCTCCTGCTACCCTAAAGAGCACACACAGTTGCTGGGAGCTGGTTACCTGAGGCTGTTGGTCACTGTCCCACGGATCTGAGTCCACCTGTCACACCTCTGCACTTCACCTGCCTTCCCTGACCCTTATGGGGGTCCCTGTGCAGAAAGGAGGTGAAGGTCATCTTCTGGTGTGGAGTGCCAGGCTCTTGCACTGTGCTGCTGTGGCTGCAGCATCCCTGCCTCAGTGGGAGGTCATCTGTGGGGCTGGTCTTGGGGTTTGGCACAGCTCGGGAGAGGAAGAGAAACGCTAGGCAATGCAAAAGGGGAGGTCCTGGGTCCCCTTCTGTGCTGAGCACAACAGCTAAACAACACCCTCCCTTGTGAGAAATCTGAGGCTTTATAAATCCAAACCTTACAGATAGTAAGTTTTACCTTCATTTTCTTGGCAGAACCTATCAGGATCCTGTTACCCTCATAGTAGTTATTGCTAAGTTAAGGAGCTCAGCCTCAGCCAGCAACATACCTTACACTGACTACTAGCACAGGTTCAACCACCTAAAGCAGACAATTGCTGCTTGGATCTCTCCCATGGTGCCAGACTTAGTTCCTCACAAATCAGCATCCCAAGCATTTGACATCTGTGCAGTAACACAGACTCAGAACCTCATCCAGTAATTTAAGTCTATGGAAAAGGCAGACACTCTTTCAGAGGCCACAAAAGAACAGCAATTTAAAAAAATAGATCTTGGTACTCATAGTCTGCTCTCAAGCTAGGATCTAAAATAAGTACTTAGAAATTAATTTAAGAACCTTCCTCTGTGCCTTTCAACACATAGAAGATGTGATGAGTTAACTAGGAAGAGCTGTGTGCTCTCTTCAAGCCCATTACAGAGCACATAGCTCCTCTGTTCAATTACAATTTAGCATATGAATTTTCTGTTTAATTAAAATTTGGAGAAAAAAAAAGCCTGTTTCAGTTCTCCTGACATAGGCTGTTTTCTTCTGAAGAAGACATTAGCTTCAATGCAGAGAGGAGGAGGAAATAGGCAACACCATTGTTCTGTTTTCAGCTAGAAAAGCTGAAGGTAAGAAGTTTCGCTCAATTCTGAGTTCAGTGGAAGTGGGAGTCAAGAATTGTGGCAATATCCCACAGATAAGTCTTGTCCTCAACAGCAGGACCAGCTGATGATGGGAAGTGAGTCATGAGACCCTGCAGTTCCTGCTTCCACAGCTCCTGTCTGAAATTTAAGCTGTGAACTGGACAAGCTCCTTCTCACAGCTCCTGCTGGGCCCTTGTAGTTGAATGAATCTACTTCAATTTACTAAGAATATCTTGTGGCTGTGACAGCCCTGAAACCTGGGCCATCTGAGGACATCCTGAGGTCCTTTGGACATTGCCAGAGAGGCTTTCCCCAGAATGCAGTGACACATCCATCTTAAAAGGGTGGCAATACAAGATGCCCCTGCACAAGGTCCCCACTAAACCTATCACTGCACTGCACAGCACATTTAACAGTGTAGCACTAATGAAAGCTGTTAGCAGTGGTCTAGTACAGCTCACATTTCTATTGGCTTTAAGCCTACAGAGCCTATTTGAGGCTAACTATTGTGGAATACCAGTGATTAAGATATTTGAAATATATTTACAGTGGCCCTGTAATAGCAGCTATAGTCTGCACCAATTACAAGGAAAGAGAAGCCTCAGCAAACAGAAAATGCTTAGAAAATAAGTATTTTGCTGTCAGGACCTGCAACTGTAAATCGTTTCCTTGACAAAAACAAGAAGCATCAAATTTCATAAATATGGTGTTAGTTTGCAAGGTGCAAGAACCTTGAGATGTGATCTAAGGAGTGTGAAAAAAAATGACAAAGAGATTTCTCAGGGTCCACAACTGTGTTAGAAACCATATAACCAGAAGTTTGCTCCCTAACACTCAGACCTAGGACTCCACCAGTATCAACTGCTTCTCATTTTAGAATATTTCAGACCTCCTCCCAATTACACTAGCAGTCAACTTTCACTGTAGTTATCCAGAGTTAAGTGCTAGTAACCTCTTTCCTTAACACCTGAATCTAAGGTACAGAGTGGGTTAACCAAGGTAATCTGGAAACAAACTACAATGAACAAAACTGGCTGTAACCAAGTAGAAACAACTACATTTCTTCTTTCCATTTCACACTAGTGATTATATTCTGTTTTCTTTACATGACAACCACATCTTTTTCCTGTAGGCCATCGTGTGCTGGGAACAAGTTGCAATATGCCACTCTGGACATAAGTTTTCAGAATTCTGAGGTCCCTACTTTTTGGGGAAGGCTAGATGAAAGACATTGTGCCAGCTTGTTCAGAGGCAGAAATCTAATACATCACCTACTTCCAAATGTCACCTCTTCCCGAGATATGGGGGTGGGGGAGAAGGTGAAGGGGGGCAGAAGTTCTAGCTCTGGGACATTATACATCATTACACAGAAGAAGAGTATCCCTGATTTTTCACATTAACAGTTCCTGGCAACAGTGGTGTCTGTGTCCAGCTGTCTGGATTATCCTAACAGTGAGGGAGCAACTGACAGTGACTTAGAACTGTGGCAGCCAGACTGGGAGCACTGGGCTGTTGAGCCCTGGTGTAGAAGTGCATATCAGACTGTGGCTAGAGATTCTTGGGCACCTGAGACCCCAGCACACTTGGGCAAGATGTGATAGACCCCATTTTTGGAAGAGTTGCCACTCAGGTTGTTTCTCTGTACATGTTCCGTCCCCCAGTTTTCTGCTTCTTCTTTTTCCAGCTGCTCTAAGCTCTGGGGGTGCAGCTCTTCCTGACTGGCTTCTTCCTCCTGTGAACAAGAAGAGTGACCTGCAATGTCAGCAAGTTAGCAAGAAATCTTGCAACGCTCTGGGAGAGAGGCAAGGTGTGCATGATTCTAAAATATCTTCCCACATTCTTTCAGAAATTAGAACAAGCCTGCCTGTCTATTAAAGATTGAGTACACTCTTTGCTGCAATACACTGATGAATGCACATTCAACCTTTAGACAAACAAGGAGAGATTCATCCTTTTTCATCCTTTACAAGCACATTCACAGAAATGCTGTGGCAAAGCAAATCTGGAAACAAACACTTGCATAAGATTTTGGGCATGTTCACATGAGAAGTAGAATCTCCCCAAACATCCTTTCAGATGGCAAACTGATGGGACTACTCTGCAAAAGGGAGGCCTCTTTCTGACTCTGCTATGTCACTTTGTGCTGTTTGCTATTCTCATTATTGAAGCCACAAAGACATGAAGTAATGACATGGTTCCCACATGTCTTGCTGCCTTTGGCTTTAAAGCTGAAGACCCAAAATGCGCTGGTTGACTCAAGATGGGCAGTCTTTGGCAAAAGTCACAATTTTGCAGTGAGATGCTATGAGCATACAGCTAACAACTTTCCACCACATGTGTGATAAATAATTCACAGGCCAGATGTTAAGATGTTAAGATCACAGTCCACAACAGCCATGAGCTGCTCTTGCTGGAAAGGGCAATTTGATTTTTTTTTTCTTTTTCTTTTTTTATGTTTGAGGATGGACAGTTACAAAGCAACTGAAGACAGGCAAATTTTATCCACTGCCACAGGACTGAGGTTGGCCTCAAAGGAGCCAGAACCTGTGTTTCAAGGTACCATGGTTAACTGAGGGGACACGAAAGCAAGGGGTTTTGTGTCATTTTGCTTGAACAGAAAAGGCTTAATCTTACAAAGTGCTGACCCTGCCCAAGCCTTTTTGTTCTATGTCACTGAGGATTGGAAAAGCAAAGATGATACCAGGCCCTTTCACCCAGCAGGGCTGTTCACCTGATCTGAAGCTGGTTCAAGTGCATGGTGGAAGGCTACCAACCTTGCTGACATCGTCTAGTCGTTTGCCCAGCAGGTCCTTCCTCTTCAGCTCTTTTCTTTCTGGCACATCAAGCTTGTTCACCACTGCATCAATCTTGGTGCCAATGCTGTTTAAAGACTCTTCCAGCTGCAGCACACGATGCAGGAGGCTGAGTGAAACATGAAGAGCATTTGTAAGCTTTTTCTTGTGATGAATAGTAGGATTTTTGAGTAGACCTCAAATAGAAGTGAATGCTCCCCATCAGATAACTGATTCATACCCACTGAAGGCATAACTCCCTGCTACACTGTGTTTTCATCTGTAATCAGTGGTTCTGCTTAGGATGGATCCCAGCCACTTTGGATCACAGTCCAGACACAGTATAATTCCATTGTTAAATATTGCACCTGTCTCTCCTTTGATATGGCCCTATGTGGTTTGCTTAGTGTTTCTCAGTAGCAGAATCAGGACCTCCTGATTCTCTGTGCTGTATTTATCCCATGCTCCTCTTGTGGAAGAAATGGCCAAGTGTTATTCTTGGAGCTGGAGGATAAAGGCCAGCTAGGCTATAAATCAAGGACATTTATTGCTACAGGACCTTCTGTAAAGGTATCATCTTTCCCTGGCCCAGTTATCTGGGCCACCTTCTGACCTGAAACATGACAGCATATTGCCTGTGGCCAGATGACAGCTGCAGAAGTTATTCAAGAGGCAGAAGGCAACATTTTTTAACTCAATCTTTTGCAGGAACAAGCAAACTACGTTACTAGAACTGTCCCAGTTATCTCCTGACCGGCTTATTTACACATGTGCAAGATAAAAGGGACAAGATCTTACTGAAACTGCTCAGCACCACTGTAAAGAGATACATCAAGGAAGGAAGCAGCAGGAAATCAGACCCCTCATTTGCAGGGGGTTAAACTACTGAAAACACAAACATACACTTGGAACTCTTCTTTGGAGACCCAGATGGCCTTATTGGTGTGGTTATTCCTTGCTTCCATGTAGGTCAGATTCTCATCCAGGTTGTTGCCACCATAGGATTTCCCCAGATTTTCAATCTCTGTATTTAGAGCAACCTGGAACAAAAGGAAATTCCTGCAAATGTGGATACTAACTCTCTGCCAGCTTTACTGTGAATAACACAGAGCTTCTCAGGCAGCGATATACTCAGCCGTATCCAGGCAGAGTTGGAGCTCTATTTTAGTTGCCTGCTTAGTTTATACCATATACCTAACGATACCTGAGGCCACTTCAGAGCGATCTCTACCAAATAGAAGATTTTTTTTTTCCCTTGCCCTTTTTTTACCCTTTTTGCCTCTAGGTCATGCTTCATCTGCTGTTGTTCCTCTTCATCAAGGATGTGGTTGCCATCCTTGTCAAATCTGGAGAAAGCTGCTGTGATCTCATGGTCTGCATGGCCCATTCTGCAAAAGAATAGAAAGCTCAAAGCATAGAATTAAGCATAGAATTACAATGTTAAGTTCTAACAGAGTGAGAATTTTGAAATCAGTGTATTATTTCCTCCTGCCAGTGACAAACCTAAACACCCCAAATGGGCAGGAGATAGTAACACAAATCTATTTAGAACAGGAGACTAAACATTTGAGTAAAGATTTTTTTTGTTAGTCCTTAATTGCCCAGATCTGAGCTAACTGCTCTCCTTGTCTTGAAAAGCAGAAAATTTAAATTACCTGTGTTACTAAGAGAAAGGACTAAGTGGGCATCCCTCAAAGTGACTCACTTACTCCTTCAAGCTGTTCTTGAAGTCTTCAAAGTCCAGTTGTTTTGTTCCATTCTGCAGGGCTTTCTGCACATCAGAAATCCGCTCCTTCTTCAGCTTCAGCCTCATGAGTGTCCGGTTGTAGCTCTAACACCGAAGATGCAGACACAGAACCACACACATAGAGCAGTGAAAAGTAGAGCAGAGTGGGCAATGCAATACAGGTGACCATATGCTAAGTAATGCCAGGAGTTTGTAAGCTTTCCACAAGCAAAAATAAAACACTGCTTTATGAACCTCACCTCTAAACTAGAATCACACATTTGAAGTGACACCAACATGCTATCCCTCTGCTTTTCTCGTCCCAGTTCTTCCTTTATCTGATTGCCCAGCACATCAGCTGTTTAAGATAATGTCTCAAATACTATTCTTTGCAGAATATTGGTCTTACAGCAGAACTGCGACCCTCCAGGCACTTTTCTGGAATTTACCCATGGGAAAGTCAGATTTAACCTGCTAGATTTGTGCCACTCTAACAGGCTCAGCTTAGCAAAGTAGGATTTGCCATGTTATTGATCAAAGTGCATTCTATGAAGAATTGAAAGAGCTTTGTCTAAAAACCATCCTGGGAAGAAAAGTCTCCCAGAAACACTAAGTATCTGTAAGATACTTACAGATGTAAGAAAAATCAAGTTATCCCCCAACACCTGCTTTCTCATCTCATTGCCAAAGGGTCTGGGAGTTTGATTTATCCCAGAAAGGTACTGTGACTCTTGTGCACACAAAGAAGGGGGGTCTGGAGTTGGCAACCACTGTTTCTCTCTTGTAAATTCCACTTAGCTCAGGGGACCTCCAAAAAATGCTTCATGATTTAGCTAGAAAGTAGCACGGCTTTCACTATTCATCACCTGCTTCAAGATGTCAGAGAACTGGAGCTCATCTTTCTGGCTTGAAAGCTCCTCCTTGACTTCTGAGTAGGTGTCATTGATGATGGCCAGAAACATGTTCTAGAAAAAGGGGAAGAAGCAAGATGAATATTCATGAGACATCTTGCCTGCTCTAGCAGCTGAAGCAGCAAGAAACAGGCACAGATGTGCAGGACTTAAACAAGGGGTTGTTTCCCCATGGGATAGCCCTTGGGCAAATTAAAGAGGGTGAAGAGAAGGCCCACTTCAGCTACACCATGTTTTCTTAAGTTTTGCAGTTAAATCAGTGGCTGAAACTACATTTGTTCCCACCTCAAATACTACCTTTGGTAGCTTCTCTTGCAAAATCTTAGGTTACATTGGACTCCTGGCACTATGTGTTCAATCTGGTTATTATAAGCATCCCTCTGCACCCATTGCCCAGGAAGCCTGTCAGTTTCAGTCTTCACCTTAACAGATGTGAAAATGGCCTTTAATCACCCTAATAATCAAATCCCCAATTGTAGTAACACACTCTTTGCCTACTGTGGTCTATTTGCACTGCAAAGCTATTGTAACATTAACTATTTTTCTAAGCATTTGCACTGCACCTAACCCAGGGATTGCCAGGAGGGGTCTCCCAAACACTGCTCTCAATACAGGGACAAGGAGGACTTCGTTGCTTACCAGGAGCACAAAGAACACAAAGAACACATATGTGACAAAGTAAATAGGCCCAAGAACCCTGTTGGCGTTGTCAATGGAATTGTAGTCAAAATCACCGAGAATGATCCGAAACTGGGTGAAACTGGGGGAAAGAAAGAACACAGGGTCACACAAAGGCACATGCATTTATCCTACATCCTCGAACAGTCCTGAGGTGAGCCTGAACCTGCCTGGAGCCCATATGGGCACTGGCACAAACTAGAGCAGGGTCTAACTCACTGGAGAGTGGTGAGTCAAATGTATCCATAGTATTTCAGGGCTGACAGGGGCTGATCTGGTTAGAACAAGAGGAAAATAAAACACGGTTTCCACACAAATTCAGGTTGTCCAAAATATATTTTGGTATAAATAGGAGTCAAAACCAAAACAACCTGAACTTTTCCTTATTAAAGGCATTTAACTCAACAAAGCCATCTCTTGCAAGAGATGGCGGACTCTGGAGGAGATATTAGAACTCAACAGTGCTCTTCAAACTTTTGCGGTTCATAGCCCCTATAATGAAGAAAGTTTAAGTCTATTGATCCCAAGTTTCCTTATCTCAGTTGTCTCTTATAGACCCCTCAAAGGTAGGACCTGGATGCCCAGAAGTCTGTGGAACACAAGCTGAAAACCATCGGTGTAGCAGATACCTCCATTAACATCACTGAGCAGGCCCATGGACTGAAGGATTGTCTGAGACTGGATTTTAACTCACTTCCCCAAAACTCCCTTTTGTGTGTGCTCATCTGCTCACTGGTCATCCTCCATCTCAGATATATTGATCATTATCTGTGGAACTTCTCTGGAAACAGATATCCTTACCAATGTCCCACATACCTAATGTCCTTGCTGATAAACACCAGACAAACAGTAATCTGCCTGTAGCCCTCAGTTTTCTCACTGTGTTCTTTTGTCCATGAAGATGTCACAGCCAGAAGGCTGTGAGCAACTTATTAACCATTGTGGTTTTATTACAATGAGATACAACAGGTATCTGACTGACCTTGAGATTTCCAGCTGGGGGGGAAGAATAGAAAGCAGTTAAAATAATTTTGATAAAATTATGGAAACAGGATACTAACTTATAGACTTACATGCATTTAACAAAGGTACTGAAGTTTTCCACTTGTGTCCCAAAAAGAAGGTAACCCAGCTGGGCATAAGCAAAGAAGACAATGAAGAACATAATGGCAAAGCCCAGGATGTCCTTGGCACAACGTGCCAGTGTGGAGGAGAGCTGGGTCATTGTTTTGTTAAAGCTAATGTACTTGAATATCTGCAGGATGGAAGAACAGGGACAAAGTTAGGCCAAACCATCAGCTAGGTCAGTTTCTCTCATGTATGCACATGCTTACTAAAATGAGAGGTTCACTATGGTACCAAAGTACTGAGGAGGAAGTTGGGCTAGGGAATGGTGGCTTAGTCTTCAGGATATTTGTCCCAGGTGTGCCACCATCCTCCTTTGGGTTCATTAATGTGGGACTTTGTTCCCTCTGTCAAAGGAAAATACAAACAGGGGCTGCTAGAAGGAGAAATGTGTTAAGGCTAATAAGGAGCCCCTTGGTGTCTTTCCACCATACCAAGATGCTTTAGTTGAAATGCATAGTCCATGCCAACAGATGAGTCATTTCCAGCTCTTGAGTGACCATCATGAAAGGAAAATCATGGTTTGCAAAATTATCCTTCAGAATACTAAAATAGTACAGGATGGACAAAGTTACATGGTACTCAGCATTTTCTAAAACCACTCTTACACCACAGGGTCTGAGGTCATCTCCCTGACCATTATCTCCAAATAACTGGCCTCAGAATGCAGGATGAAAAGTTGCCAATATTTGCTGAAAAACAGGACATATATCTTTGAGGAAAATCCTCTATTCTATAGCTGTTAACACTAATTTACTCAGAGGGATGGAAGAGACAATCCCCAGACTATCTAGAGGAAGAGGTGTGACTGGAGACCTGGCATGCCCCAGACCCCCTGCAATACCTTGATCCAGGCAAAGAATAAGTTAACTGCATTCATATTGTTGTACTGTGTCTGCCAGAATGCCAGGAACTCAAAGTCTGCATAGGTGTTGGGGTGTTTCAGCAACTCTCCCAGCAGCCTGTTCACCTCAGTGGTGCGAAAGATGTGAAACCCAATAGCGACAATGGAGAGCTGCAAAGAGAAAGAGGAATAGTCCTCAGTGACCACTGTACCTATGCTTTCCCTGGAAATTAAAATGTCACAGAACTCATTAGTATCCCACTTCAGAGCTGTGGGATAGCCCACAATGGTGGGCTATGAAAATAAGATGTGCTGAATGATGTCCTGACTTCACAGTCTCTTGGGCATATTTAAAGAACGTATTTTCTCCTAGCAGTTCTTCTACACAAAAGAGCATGTGTCCATTTGCTCTGCTGTTTATTTTAGTATTAGAGCAAAACATGTGCTAGCTCTTGTCTTATCTAGATTAATTTCCACATTCTTTCATTTATTTTGGCTCTTATACCTCTCTGCCATTACTCCTTCAAAAACAGTGTGGAAGGATCCTCACCAGAATGACAACCACATCCAGGATGTTCCAGATGCTGGTGAAGTACTGAAGCTTGTGGATACGGAGCTCCAAAGCCTCTTCCACCACATAATAGAAGATAAAGACACAGAATACGATTTCACAGGCAACAATGAAGAAGTCCCATGCGCTGACATATCGTATCAGCTTCACTGTCCGGATTTGCCAGGAGGGAATGGCACCACCAGTGGCTGGAAACTCAACCACTAACCTTGGAGGGGACAAGAAAACAATTACAAACTAGGGGATGGAGTCTCAGAGATCATTTTGGGAAGCATCAAACTTGAGCATGAGCTATCCACCATGAGTGGAAGAGTTGTGCATGTGTTTAGGCAGCCATATTTCTGCTGCTTCATCGCCTGTGATAGAAAAGGGTGAAAGGTCATGAGAAGTGTGACTGGTTATTTCAGGAAGACCAAGACTAAACCATACAATTTCTACTGACATCACTCAGACCCACCCCACTAGTGGACCACAATAAAATAGTT
Source organism: Grantiella picta (assembly GCA_013397955.1). Classification (NCBI taxonomy): domain Eukaryota; kingdom Metazoa; phylum Chordata; class Aves; order Passeriformes; family Meliphagidae; genus Grantiella; species Grantiella picta. The sequence goes on from VZRM01006695.1 coordinate 43,694, forward strand.
GTATTTTAACAAACAATAGCATTGAGGAAGATGCAAGAGGCTGAAGAATTTTTGTCAGAACTCAGCTTACCTGAGAACACAGAACAGATTGATATTTGCGTTATATACAGAGAAATCAATGAAGACAACTCGTGTTCCCCGATCCAGCCACAGTTTCTCCTTCAAGACTTGCAGGGCTTCAGCACTCTCTTCTCTGGTCATCTTGAGGTCTATGTAGTATCCTCCCCCACTGTAACTGGTTAGTCTTCCCCAGTGAGATGAACCACCCAGCTCCTCCTCAGAATGGTACCTCCACCTGCCACAGACAAGCCACAAACAAAGACTTCACCTACTCAGGCTTGGATACAGCCTTCTACCCAGGAGAAACTAGACTGTATCTTCAAGGGGCAGAGCAGTTTTTAATTAAAGAATTGGTGCCTAATTCCTATTCTGACCCTAAAAATGTCTCCATTATTACTAGTTTTCTGGTTTAGTGCTTCCCAGCAGTGATACAACATGATTTGCAATACAATGGAGGGAAAATTCTGAGGTTTGTTGGCTATATGAGTCTTGTTTTCATGGAGGTTACTCTCAGGATCTACTCTATTGTCTTCTATCACATCACACACAACCATCTGCTTAGAATGCTCTTGTATTTCCTAATGAATAATAGCTTCTCATTCATGGATCAAGACTCATGCAGTGAGCAGAGTTATTAAACTGCAGCTACCTCACATTATTATAGAGAAATAGGTTGTCAAGATCAAAGGGATGCATTCCCTTTTCTCTGGCTCCTGAAGTCCCAGAGGAAAGCAAATAGTAACTTGCCAGTTGAATGCCAGCTTGCCATTTGATGAATTTGGTCCCAAAGTCTTTATTTATCCTCACTCTCTTAAAAATAGGCAACAATTTCTTCCTAATTTTCCACTGGATTTTTCGTGGCTTTCCCAACATGAAAATTCATTCTGTTGTGCCACTCATTCTGTTATGCTTCTTCACAAAGAGACACTCAACCTTATTGATAGACAAAAAAAAGGACTTGCTGCTTCTGACTGCAAGGGGAATTCCAGCTTTATGTGAGAAACTCCTCACATCTGCATCCTGCAGCTCAGCAGTTCTTATTTGAACTGGAAGAGAGAAATTTGGATTAGATGTACTTACGCAGTTCCATTGATGAGCCCAAAGGAGACCCTTTGCTCCTTGTCTTCGGAGTATACATCATAGCAGCCTGAGATTTCCTCCTTGAAGTCATTGTGGACCACACAGGAGTTGTTCTTCACCTTCAGTTGTCTCATGCGTGGGACACCCAGCAGCAGGTTCTCATAGTAGATGTATGACTGGGTGCTGTGTGCTGCCAGGGACTCGTTGTTGTACCACTTTGTCCAGTAAAGATTATCCAGCAGGGGACCTTGTGCATACTGCAAGTGAGGGAGAGAACAACTCCTTCATAGCTCACATGTCAGAGGAATTCTCTTAGCCTGGGATTGAGATAGTAAGACCTGACCTACCCCTCTCTGCTCCCCAAGATGGAAAGTAGTAGAAGTTGGTGTTGCATATACGTTAAGGAAGGGAAAGACCAGAGCTTTCTGGTGGTAGAGGAGGGATGCTGGGCAGCAGGGTCATCATTGGTCTCTCACAGTTCTGTAACGTCTTTGCTGCACCTTCTATGACTAACAAAGAGACAAGAGCCCTACAAGTCTCTTTGTCTTTTCTACTTCAGACAGCACAAGTCTCAAGGAATTGCCTTGGCACCTGTTGTGAGTGATGAAAAGTGCGTGTGCCAGTGTCCTGGAAACAGCGGGGGAGAAACAGTAGTGCCATTGTTTGCTGGACTGTTTTAATATGACTGAAAAAGACAAATCTAATCGACAAGTAATTTCTGGCTGTCAGAGATAAGTGGTTGCAATAACTCAATGGCCTTCATTGTGGCTCTCATTATTCCTTCACCCATTCTTTGACAGAAATAAGTTAGACCCTAGACGTTTTTCCCCTTCTTTATTCTCTTTGATAAAAGCCACTGCAAATTTTAATCCACATTCTTCATAAAGAATCTATAGATCAGACAAGCCCAGACATGAATTACAGGCAGGTTAATTTTGCTGGTCCCAAATTGCCATGAAAACAGACATAGGCTATTACTAAGACACCAGCTTGAAGATATTGAACTGTAGGATGCAAAGCCTCTTGTACCACAAGGAAACCTGAAGTAAATCCCTTGGCTTCTCTGGGACAGTACTTCCCATCTGATGCTCACATCACCGTAATTATTTTGTTATGTCCTGCCTGTTCAGCTGACAAGTTATTGGTAAATGGACTCTTCTAGCCACACACAGCACTTAGCTAGCCAGTATTCTGGACACAGTGCTCAGAGATAAATTATACTTTAAATCAGTGAATATTTTGCATGCAAGTGTTATTGTAGCTATTGCCAGTAGCTGGCAAAATCTTGTGGCAGCAAAATGCCTTGCTGAAATCACTGGATAGTGTTTCAGAGGGAACTGAATGTCCCAGTTTAGCTGAGAGGGTTCCCCATGCCAGGCCAGATAGGTACTCACCACCCAAAAGTCAGCCATGCTGCTGATGGACTGGAAGGAGACACGGCCATCTGTAGAGCTCTGCAGGAAGAGCTCAGACATCACTTTGGTGTAGTAATAGGCATTGGAACTTGTCATTCCATATGTCACTAAGAGAACAAGAGGAGGATCCTTCCTTATACCTGAATATTGGAGCCTGATATAAATGTATTTATATATTCCCTTTCTATGTACCTTATATTTTCACAGGTAAGCTGAACAAGGCACAGGTGAAGAAATCTTAGGACTCTCCATTTTCTTAGGGATTTACAAACTTATCTGCTGCCCATTCCAGAGTTTATACTGTCAGAATGACCAACTATAAGAGTTAAGTATTGAGAGAAGACCACTGGATGATACAACTGAACATCCTGGGTAACAGCTTTTGTTCTCAGACAAAATTTCTGAGGGAGATTTTATTTCTAATAATAAAGCCCAGGATGCATATTTTGAATTTCTGATGTGAAGACATGAAGGCACAGAGACCACCCTATTTTCCCAAGTGAAAAGCTCCAGGTAAGTTTTCATCTACCAAGAAACCTCAAGAGGAGCAGACTAACTTCCACAAACATGTTGGTTCAACTCTCCTGTGCTCCTTCCTTCAGAAAAACATCTATCGTGGTGATCACTAAGAACATGTCCTACTCTTGAAAGAACACCAGGAAAATAAAGCACCTGACATTCAAGACACATTCCCCCCCACACCTCCTGGATGAGTCAGTGTGTGACAACACGTACGTCAGTGTGTGTCTTGGTTCTTTAGGGAGAGTGACTGAGGCACTGTCTCCCTGGGCCACCGTGATAGTAACTTAGGGTACTATTGTCTGTCCATCTCTCCTGACATAGGGTCCATGAAATATAACCCTCTTCACTGTTCCAGGCCACAGGTGCTCATTTGTGATAATGAATGAACCTTTTCGAAACCAGACACCCATTGTCCTGCCCACACAAAGTCTATCAGCATTAGCATTCAGTGGAGGGACACATTACATTCACCCAAGAATAACAGAGTGAGCTGCCATCTGCTTTATCACCTCAGCCAGCCATCCAATCTCAGAGGGGAAAATCTCCCTGAACTGTGTCTTTGATATCAGGAAGTTTCTAGAGTTGCTTTGCAGGTCTTGAACACTTATTGTGAAACAGAGAATAAACCTGGGCAGATTCTCCCAGGACTGTGGAGTCAATGGCTAGAACTGAAAACATGAATCAGAAAATACTACTTAAGTCTAACCAACATCAGTAAGCATTGGTCAGTAATTTTACTTCTGTGTCAAGCAGCTATTGTGTAGGTTAATGACACAGCTTCTTGCTGCTGTGAGTGTCCCTACAATAAATGCAACACTTACAGCAGAGCAAGGAAGACTAATAACAAAATCTCACATTATTCCCCTCCTGCTGCACACAGAAATGATGCCTATGAGATATGACAGCTACTTACATAGACATATGTCCACCAAGAACATGACATAGACCAGCAGCTCCCGCAGAGTGGTCTTCACATAAAGCTCCCTGTTTTCAGCCGTGTTCTCAGTCAGCGTAGTGCCCCACAGACCTGTTGGGTATAAAGAAGACACTCTAGAGTTTTGATGCCATTCTCAAGGGCCATGTGAGGAGCTGTAGTCCTGTTCCAAAAAAATGCTGTTGGGAGTTGAAGTTTTGTTGCTTTTCAAGGCCAAGCTACTTTTCATTTCAAAACTTGACTTAAAAAAATGTGCAAAATACCCCTAAGAAGAGCCATTCCAGCATGAATAAAAGATTTGGGGCTGGCCAACACTGAAATATATTGGTTTTTTGTTTTGCTAAATCACTCTTTAGTTTTCTATTTGAGTTCATTTTGGCCTGATCTTTTCCTGACTGTTTTTCTGCTTACTTTTTGCAGAAATTCAGTCTTTGTCACAAATGCTCTTGAAACCATAATATTTCATCTCAGTCACCCATGTGCCAACAGCTGACCTTTTGAGAGGTCTTACATAGCAGAACTGCCTCTGGTGTTAGCTTTACAGCTATTTCTCCTTTTAGTGTATATTGAACCATTGGGCCCCAAATATTTGTCTCTTGCTTACCTAAAAACTCTTGCCGTTTTCTTTTTGGTCATAAGACTCAATCAAATAACCCAACTCAATATTTTCAGCATAACATTTAGAGCCAAATTATGTTCAGGACATCTAACAATGGAGCTTAGCTGAATCCAATACAGTTATTCCAACTGCACCAGCTAACAATCCTATTTCTTCACACAACTCATTAAATGTCACCAGGGTTGTCAATAATAGAGAAAAACTTCCTTTAAAAGGAGCCTTGATATTTTGGGTTTGATGAACTACTCGATACCATTAGTGTATTTGTTTGTTCTTTTTGTAATGGCTTTCTGTTGCACTTTCTGGAATGCACCTGAAGTTGAAAGGCACAAGAACTTTTAACTGATAGCCTAGTGATGAAAGCCATGTCAATAATACCCATAGTCTTGCTGCTTTCTGCAGCTCCTCGAGAGCTCAGCCCTGATTCCTATCCCCAGTAGAATGCAACAACCATCTTCCTGCAAGCCAGGCTCAAAGGTGATCAAAGCCCCCACATTTGAAGTCATTTCTGGCAGACGACAAACTTCTTTTTTCTCTGGAGCAAGCAGAAGTGTTCTAGTGGTCTGTGTGCATTTATCCTGTCATTTTGATAGCTCTTTGGCATCTCAGCATATTGGTAGAGCTTTTGGCACCATCAACTACCATAGTGACTGTTGCAGCATCTGCCATCACTTCTGGGCAGACAAACCTGGACAATTCAGACCAGCAACAGAAATGACAGCCTGGAGAAGGTCAGGATTAACTCCTGTGGAGGAGAAAGTATCATGCAATCTACAGGAATCCTAACAATGGAGAAAACCAAGGGGAAACAATCTGTCCATCTCTTCAGGTCACTTTTAAATGACCACCTTCATCCTTATATATGACTACATCACAGTTTTTAAACAGGTTTGTTTTGGTTTTTTTTCCATGAACAGAGAACTCCTATTATCCATATGTTTGGAGCAAAGGCACAGACCTTCTTTAGTCTGAGAACAGAAATGTACTTGGGAACACCTAAATTCAGGGACACTGAAATATCCTTGAGAACCTGCTTCAAAGACTTGCCCAAAATGATACCTGGAGGACCATGTGGCTGCTCCAGAACCCTTTCAGATTGCATCCAGTTGTTGTAATAGTATAGGAGCTGAGGTTTATTTTCAGCTATGTCTTTAGGAAACATGCCAGGGAGATCTATCATCTCATACACAAAGCATGTCCCCATCTGTGTCTCCTTTGGCACCACCTACCCCCTTGGGGATGCAGCTGTCTTGGACATGACATTTGGAGCAGAAGGACTCAAGGCTAGAAGACATCCAGTCTTCCTTATGGCACCTTGAATGACCATGCAGCACTCACGCTGCTAAGCAAAGAAAAATAACAGAACCTAGAAAATAGGCTATGAATGCAATTCATTTATAAGTGTCACCTTCCTGATAGTAAGAAGTGACTGATAAGAATTACTGACAAAATCTACGTTATCTTTTGGGTGTGCTTTTAAACCAGACTTGTGACCCAGGTGAGTGACTAGCTCACAGCATCAGGTACAGCTGGAGATCCTCTTCCAAAGGCAGTGGGAAGCTGGGTGTCTCAGCAACCGCCATGCACCCAGATACCCAGCAAAGTCTGTCCGTAGGTTGGCCATGGAACAGCTGAGGTGGCAGGAGGCAGGCAGGAACCAGGACACAGAGTTGCTTGGACTGTGCTTAGAGAGGAATGGTCCTGAGCAGTGGCACTAAGAGCAGCAGCTACTCACTGCTAATCCCTCACAGCAGCTGATGAGGACAAGAAAAAGACAATAATCCAACTATTACCACTAGCCTCAAGGAGCTATGGACATGTAATCCCAGGGAATGTTTTTTAAGCAAAAAAAACCAAAACCCCTCAAACTGTCATTGTCTAACTGACTTATATTTACTACTTCTATTTTCCATGTGAAAATTTTCCACCAAGGTGATTAAATAGAAAGGGAAGGGGGAAAGCCAGCAATTAAGAATCAATGAAAAATGATGAGCAACTAGTAAAGATGCAAAGAAAGGAAGCAAATTCTTCAAGGAAAATGTCCCCACTTCTGTGAGGCTCAAAGAGGCCTTTGGTCTGTTTGAATTAACCTTTGGATTCCAAGCTTTGGTATTACCTACAGCCCTATTTACCACCCTTAGTGACAGGACACACTGCTTCAACAGTCAGAAGAAGAAAATGCTGTAGTGTCCTGACAGTTATCTTCATTTGCATACTCCAAATTCAACCCCGGCAGCTCACAAATGGAAATTTGATGTTAAAGTATATGTTTCTCCATTTTAAGCCTCGAACAATGCCTAGAAGAAAGCATTTCAGAATAAACCAGGTAAATGATACACTGCCTATGAGTAATTTGTAATCACCTACCAAACCCACTCAGCACTGTTCCTTGGCCAGGAGAAGGCTCAAAAGCCTCTGCTCTGAATCACATGTGAATTAGTAGTGTTAGACTGTAGTGGCAAAGACAAAAGTATTGATCATACAGGTCTTGTGCAATTTAGGACCAAGCTATACTGTTATTCACTCACTCATACTGTTAGAGGGTACAGCTCTGAGAAAGGTTTTTGCCTTTAAAGTGAGAAAAGACACATTGGCAAGAAAATTTATTTCTTTTTGCTTTATCTTCCCTGTTTTTAAAATATTAGGATTTTATGCCTTCTATAAGAAACTGTTGAAATAACGCTCTTACCCAGGATGGCATCCTGGCAGCAGACTTATCTTGTCCCCAGGGTTTTGTTTGCCTCTGAATAAGCCTACATAATATTTCATTCTCCTTTGTCTTTTAAACTGGAAAACAGCACCTCTTTCTTTCAGCTGTGTTCAAGGAAAGCATTATTTGATAAATTGCTGTAATCCCCTACATTTCAGTCCTGACAGTGCTAGATTTTCTCTGGCAGGTATGTCTATCAGTTCTTATGTCACTGTAACACAGGAGTCAGTATCACTCTATCTAGAAAATGCACACAAAGACAGAATAGTCTCACCACCACTGTGGTGGCTGCTGTGGATTCAGAGCACCTAAGCTCTGCCAACAGATTCACTGCATGACCTCGAGCACATCACTAAGTCTCTTACCTTGTAGTAAAGGTAACAGGGCAGACCACGAAGCTATAGCAAGGCACACAGAACAAGGATGCTCCTTTCAGGCCAGCCAAAGACAATCTCTGGAGTAATGCCACTGCATGTTGAACAGCTCCCTGGGCTACACGGACACCATAAGGTTTCTACCTTCTGCATCCCATCTCTTCCTCCCCTCCTTCCCATACCATTGTTCCGAGGGCTAATAAGTCCCTTCTAATGAGATATCAGAGATTTACCTCGGATGCCTCTGAAGATGTAGAAGCAGCACCTGAGGAAAGGACTTCTCTTCCCATTCACAGCTTTGGTCTGTTCTTCTTGGTAGGGCAGTGGATCCCCAACCTCGTCAAAATTCTCATAGGGATTCTCCAGGACAGACTTGGGGTTGTAGATGGTTTGAATTTTCAAGGAGGTAGAGGGAGAGCCATTGTAAACAGGATTGTCCCAAGCTTTCTTCCCCACTGTCTCCAGTTCATGCACCTCTGCTACTTCAAAGTGGCTCCCAGCTCTGTTGTTTAGGTGAGACAAATTCATGACTACTCACTGCCGGCACAAGTACTTTTTAACTGGAATTGTGAAGATTGCCTGCCCAGACTGGAATTAAAAGTTAGCAGAGAGATAATCAATGCCAAACAGCTTGTCTGCCTCAGCAGCCAGGAGAGGGCACACCAGCAGCTCCCCACACAGAATAAGCATCCTCTCTTTCTTTTATATCAGCACAGCTGGTGACACCGATCAGAGGGGTGGCACTACCCCTTGTTAGAAACCACCGTCAGCCCTATTATCCCGGTAGCCTTGGGAACACCGGCAAGTCCAGGAATCCTTCTCTGCTTCTTAGCGGCAATAACAGACCAAATGCCGTCGCGAGAAGAGGCGGCAAGGGGCCAGGAGTGGCTGTACCCCTCAGGCTGCTGCAGGCCGGGTCAGTTCCAGGGGAAGCTCCGGCTGGCGGCCACAGAGGGGCAGAGGGGCCGGACAGCAGCCTTTGCTCGGGGCCGGAGCGCTCCCGAAGGTTCAGCGATCGGCCAGAGAGTAGAAGCTCCCGCGGGCGGCAGCGCCGAGCCGGCAGGGCACACAGCATCCTCTGCCCTAGCTCATCGTGAAAGCAGCGGTGAAGCAAGGCAGGAAATGTAGTGGTCGTTTTGGAAACCAGGGGCTGGAATTTTCTACTTTCACAGTATTTCCACAAGGTCCGCACTGCCTGCCGGACCTTAGGGAAGCCTGACTAAAAATAAACAAACCAGGATTACACCAGGCAGAACCGACAATAACAGTAGCTGGGGTTGCCTGCATTCACCTTGCCTCTGGCCACCTGCAAGTAGTCGTCCGAGGCACCACAGCTGCTGCAGGGCTGTGAGTGTACCCTGGAGGGTCCCAGGGCTTGACCCTGGGCTGACACACTTGTCTTGGTGATGAGACTACAAAAGAATGTACAGCCCAAGCCCTGGTCCTTCCTCAGGTGTGAATGCACAGTTCAGAAGAGGTGCCTCTCCATGGGTACTGAGGGTTGCTATTTTCCCGTAGGCCCATGGGGCTCAAAAGTACAAGAAAGGATGTTCCCTCTGGACTCTAATGTTCATACAGGTGATGTTGCCAAGCCAGCTGGGATTTGCAGAGATGTCCCCTAGGTGTCACCTACTTAATCATGGCAACTTTGCACAGGGCACTAAGAGGGCAGCAGCTGGTTGGAAGGTCACTGGAGGTCTGATTAGGTCCTTTTACTGAATTTGGTATTATTAGGGCTTCTGGTGTTTTACTACTCCCCAGCAAAATGAAAGCAGTGGCATGGAATCAGCAGGTTCAACAGATGGAAAGCATTTTCAGAGCTCCGAAGCAGCAGGAATGCTAAGGAATGAGATCTCAGTGAAAGGCCACATGCCAGAGGCAGGCACCCAGTTGCACTCCTGGGACCATACAGCAGATATCCCTGCCCATGCACAGGTAGCATGGCTTATGTGCAGAGCTGCTGCTTTGGGGGAACATGGGGTTTTTTCACAGTGCAGCTTTTGCTGCCTGTGGCGCAGCACCACCGCACATCCCACATCCTTCAGGACCCAGTGCAGATCTGCCTTCTCACTGGGCACAGAGCAGGTGGTGAGAGGGGGGACACTGACCTTCTGTATTGAAAGACCAAGCCACCCACCTAGCCCAGAAGACAGGTCATGTCTGTGTCACCTGAGTTTGAAGAGCCTAATAAAAAGCAGAACCAAGAGCACTCTATAATTAAAGAAACACATGCAATGCTTTACAGGCTGCATGGGGTGACTCGATTTATGCGGGTCTGGAAAGCTCCTTTTCAGCCAGTAAACTTGAATGATGGGAGATATGTCAGCTGGGGGCGAACATGATCCAGACTTTAGGACCTCGTAGATCACGCTGCTATGCCCTCTATTGTGTTTGATGTAAGTCTGGATGGAACACCAGAATTTGCTGGCTGAGGAACAATGCATCTGATAGCACATTTCAGCACTTACCTCACATCTTTTTTCCTTACAGTGGCTTGGGCCTTTTTTGCCAAACTTTCATTTTTGTGAAAACCAGCCAACAGAATTTCTGTTCTCCATTCTTATTCCCGTCTTTGTTGAGATCCATTTTTCAGCAAGCCTAGAAGAAACCTTTCAGAGATACCCATGGAAGATTGTTTCTAAAACCAGAAACCACCATCACAATGGGATTCAGCATGTTAGAATAGGACAAAGTAACATAGCCAGAGAAGCTTTTCTGTCAGTGTGCCGAGCACACATACCTTTAAATATCTCACGCTTAATTCCTTTCAGTAAGGAGAAGAAAGGACCAAAGAGTTCATAAATTCCACCCCCCACCCCCCAAATACTATCAAACACTGAATTAGACCTACAAAGCATTTAGATTTCATGGTTAGAAAAAAGTCCTATCAGTTGATGAAGAGCTGTCACTTGTTGGGACTGAAGGCAAGTCTGCTCACCAGACCCAAGAGGACAAGACTCTCCAGGAGCTCACCAGCCACTGCTGAAGCAGCCCTGATGGGAACATTTTCACCAACTAGAGGTGATGCTGGGACACCAATTACAGACCAACTCTCTGTGCTGATCAGAGCTGGCAGAGGACCAGGACAGAAGTACCCAGCTCTATAACAGAATCAGTTTCTGCCCAGATTTTGAACAATCCTTTTAGTTTTCTTCCAGGACCTTAATCATCATCACTGAGGTTTTAAAGTTTTACAGATGTCTCATTCTTGAGAAATCTTGTATATAAGTTTAGCAGCAGGCAGTATACTACAGTCACTTTCATTTCAACTATAACAACGAAAGAAAGAAAGAAAGAGATACCAGCCATTTATAAACAATTCTATATCCAAGTTCCTGTTTTCTCACTTAGGGTGCTATGTTAATTCTCTTGGAAATAATCCATTTTCAGCAGGTTCTCACCAACACAAGCATTTGGTTCCTACTTCCAAGCAGCATGAATAGAGCTAGAGATAGTTGTTATCTCTGTGGATTGCATCAGGGACAGAGAATGGGAAAGTGGTGGCGACAGTACTAATCAACTGTTAAACATCAGAAATAAAAAAATAGACTTCCAAGCAGAGTACCTTGGTTTTGAGTAAGCTGTTTATGATACATTTTGAAAATTTTCCCAGCACAGTGTATTAATGTTCATGTGTTTTCATTACTTTTCATTTAAATTAGATCTTCTCTGCCTATCTCTTTTTTTTTGCATTCAACAGATGGATTTTATCTACATTTAAATACTATCATTCTTATTCTAATAATGTTCAGAGGCTAAGGAATCCAACCATCTCATGAGAGACTTGTTTAAAAAAAAGTCTAAACAAAAGGTGAAAACCGCTTTTTGCACACATAGATGTAAGAACTGTGTCACTAAGCAACCCTACATGTCTCTAATATGTCAAGATAAATATGTTTGAGGAGGAGAAGGTGAAGAGAGAGTGAAGGACATTTTAGCCAAGGACAGATTGAAATTGATCTATAAAAACTGGTTACCGCGTTGTACAACTTAGCAATAAGTTTTCATAAACCTTTGTACAAAGATGTATTTACTAACGCTTACCTATTTCCTAACATATTGGAGAGCTTTCTTACATTCATGTACTTGAGCAGTAGCCTTCTGTGGGGACTTCACTGCATGGCTGCAAATTCGCAGGGATTGTGCATGTGCAACTCCACCTGAGCAGATAGAAGTAGGTACAGGATGAAGTTATCAGGTCCTTTACAAGATAATGGTGATTTTTCCTCTTTTTAGAATAATAGCGTTAAATTGTCTCGATCTCTAAATACAATTTTGATTACAAATAACCTTTACTGGCAACCTGCAGGGTGTTGTTTTCTTAAATCTTCATTGCAATACACGCAGATGTGCAGATCCATGTGTGGACATGTTACCACACACACATGCAGCAAGCACACTCTGTGCTCCTAGGAACTGTCTGGGCCAACTGGCATTACTGAGAGAAAGTCTGTCTTTGACACACCGTGGGCAGTGATGAACACCCAGATGAGCACCACACCTAAAAACGCACAAGCGCCTGAGGAGGACCAGCTTCAAAACAAAAGGTATTTCCTCCTGTGCAATGAAACCAGCTTTGGGGAGGCAACCAACGCACAGTTTACTCCCAGAAGTGACCCACACTTGTCACAAGTCAGGCAGCTTCCATCAAGGGTCTCAAGGAGTCACTTCTCATAGGCTGGGCTGCTGTCAGGGGCAGGGTGTTTTCTCCTCTGCTCCTTTGACCCAGATTTAGCACAGTCAGCAAGAAGAGGGACACACACAGTCTGTGTTCCATGGCATAGTACAGGCAAACACCTGCCACTGTCTGCAAAGACAAAGCAGGACTCAGACCAGAGATTTCCTCTCCAATCCAGCTATCCGCCAGATGCAAGAGAGTCTCTGTATAATATCCCCTGAGAAAATGGCAGGTTGCCAGCTTGTGTTGAATGAGTGTGATGAGAGGAAGGAACGCTGATCATGCTTGATTTTTCAGGAATGTTGTATTAATACATGGGCTAACGCATAGGGAAAAAATAGCAGGATGCATCAGATGTGAGATATGAGACTGTAGTTTCAATCAGTTTTGTTAACAGAAGCAAGCACCATGGAGAATTGCAGTGCTACATTCAGCTTTCTGATGGAATAGCATAATTCATATAACAGGAGACTAGTAAAAGAAGGTCTCTGTTGTGGAATTGTTTTCCGCCTCCTGAACTTGTGTTCCTGCTGGTGTTTCCACTTTTAGATGCACCAGCATATTTTTATGCATTTAATCTCTGAAGTGTAGGTAAGGCCTAAGCTCTTTTCAGTTCATTCACAGTAAATCTTGCATTGAAATATTGTTTGGTTTCATTAGCTATTAATCATACTTCAGTGCTTTTTATCTACTCCTCAGTCACATGCTTATGAATTTAGTAAAGCCCTTAAACTCACTACTGTGACCACCTGGGCTTCTTGGGCAGTTCTCTGGGAATTTTATAGCATATGGCTCTTGGCTACAAACCGGCACTGCGTTGCCCTGTTTGGGAAAGCTCACTTGGAGCATCATTGACCATTTTGGAGGAATCCCACGAGGATGGTGTTCAAATCTCTCAGCGGTGACAGTCCGGCCCACCTCAGACACTTGCATCCCACTCAGCCGGCGTGAAATCTTTCAGCTGAGACCCGCGGGATGCTCCAAGGAAGCCACGCTAGCTTCCCCTCCTCGCTGACCCTGCACGGCAGTGCCGCCGCTCGCCCCGCCTGCGCCGCCCGGCCCCGGCCAGCAGGTGGCAGCCGCGCTCCGCCCCGCGGCCCCTCGGCTGTCCCTCGGCCCGCCGGCTGCCAGCGCTCCTCGCGGCTTTCCCTCACCGCCTTCCCGAGTGTCCCCAGCTCGCCCCTCTCCGAGGGCCTGGTGCCCTCTGCTGAGCACATTTCCCAGCGGGTGCCTTGCCGGTGCGGAGGTGACCGCGCACGCTGCGCTGCGCCGGGCTGCGGCTCCTGCAGGCCTCCCGGGCCGGGCAGCGCAGCCCAGGGCAGCCTGCCTTGTGCCCTTCATGCCGCCGCTCCCTCCTGTCTGCACGGCCCCCTCCTCAGGTGGCTCTTCTGCCTGAAAGCACATTCCCCAGCGGCCACAAGCACTGGAAATCCCAATCCCCCCAGCACTCACCTTCCGTGCCACATTGGGCTCATCCTTTATCAAACTCAGTCAATTACTGCCTGTCACCCCGGTTAACAAGGACAATATGGGCAGAGCCGGCACAGCCTCAACAAGACCCAGCCTGTCCTCGCCAGGACAGAGGAGCAGAGACATCCACCAGCCGGGAGAGGGGCAGCTAAGCTTGAAATGCTCAGCAGAGCACTCAGCTATCAACCAATCCTGCCTGAGGAGCAGTGCAGGTGTTTAGGATGAAGGGAGTAAAATTTATTCCATCTGGGAAAACTTTCTGGCTGACGACTGATCCTTGGATATCATGCACAAGCTACAGCGTGAGTGGTAGACATATGCCATGGAGGATGTATCATGGCCATCTGCTGAAAGTTGCCAAGCTCTTTGCAGTTTAATCATTGCATGTTGACCTCAGGAATACTCCCACCTCTCAGGGCCTCTGGCAGGGGCAGGAAATGCACGTATCCCATGGAGAATAATTTAGGGAAGGTCCAAAGGGTGGGGCTGGGGTATAAAACTGGATTAGCAGTTCAAACTTAAATCCTCAGCACCGGTTAACTGTCATGTAACTCATTCCTGGACAGGGAACTCACCCTGCCTGTTCCTGTCATGCCTGAAGCAAACTTTAGTAATGAAAGACACTGAGATCAGGGTCATCCAGGGGAAAACATCAAGCATCTCTGATACCTGCTGCAGGAGTATCCCTCTCCCCCTCCTCTAGCAGCTGTCAAGTGTCAGCAGTTGACATTTTGGTGTTGTTGTTCCCCTAGTCAGTGGCTAAGGCTCACATTAACATCCATATGCTGAAGAGGAGATACCCTGTTCCTAGGGGTGACAGAAATGTTTGTGATACGCCCAGCAGCACCAGAGGAAGGGCTGAGTCCCTGTATCTGAAGGCCTGGCATCTTCTGAGATCCAGCTGTGAGCACCATGAAGCAAATGCAAGAAAAGGAATCCTGACATCTTTGGAAACCAAGGCAGGAACCCTCTGGATGCTAAAGAGCTGCCCTAGTTCTACTTCAGCACATCCTGAGCTCACCCCACTGTTCTTTTGGGGGAAGATGCTGGCCAAGTCCTGGCCAGAGAGAAGAGAAGCAGATTCCTCAGGAGTTGCAAATAATTCACCTAAATTCTCTTTTTGTTCACTGCTTTTCTGTAACCAAATCATTGTTTAGATGAAAATAACTTGTCTGCAGTGCAATTATATCCATTCAACCTGAACTGTCCCATGCTGCCCAGTACTTATTTTTCTCTACTTATTCCTGACCATGTCATTCCAAATAATCCATTAAGTTTATATTTTATAGGCAGGGAGACAAGATAAGGAAACCTCAGGTGACCATTTGAAAACCCGGAGGCTGGCATCAGTTTTAGGATTAGGTGCTGTATGTGACTGATACTCAGGGATGAGCCAATCACCTGATGAAGCCAGTTCTTTGAGGATGTACTTGAACGATTGAGAAAGAGGAAGTGAGGAAGGGGTTGGGGTCAAACCAGTCACTGGCAACATTGTGTGTTTGCATACCAGTTAGCTGTTATCTGTGTTCCAGTGCTTTCCAGACTCATTCTACCTCAGCATTCAGGCATTTTAGCTGGGATCCTGAAGTACCTGTGGGATGCTCTCAGCATATTACCAAAGCTGTGATCAGGTGGGGACATCATTGTGGGGGTGACATTGCAGTCCCTTGGTAGTGGTTTGAGAGGTCATCATCCTGACAGCCATTTATGCCCCAAAGCTGCACAGCTGAGTGTCACACACGAAACCAAAACTTTGCTGCTGCAGGGCAGTGTAAGTTTGCCTGGATTCTCCCTGTGTGATATTTTTGCTGTTCAGGGAGGCTCTTCGAGTTTTAGGGTTACTAATCTTTATATGCAAATTCTTTTTCAGAATTGTTATTCCCAAGGCACACCACAGAGCCAGCAGGCTATTTAAAAAGCAGAATGGCACAATGGACAAACCTCAAACCTTGGGTGTCCCCAGTGCCAAGCACAACCAGACGGTTCCTCCACGTGTCTTTCTTACGCCACTGTTTGTACATCTGCACTTCGCTCTGCCTGCAGTGTGACATTGTGAGCACACACTCCACTGTTGCCCCCAGACTCTTACCTGCAGAGCTGCTGTCTCATCACGTTGCTCTTCCAGTGTAGGTTTGGACAGTTGACTCTTCCCCTCAAACTAGAACTTTGTACTTGTCTAGTGAATTGCATCCTATTATTTAGTTCAGTCCATGTATCCCATTTGCCAAGATCTTACTGGAAATCTAAGCAGGGTGACCTCCAACACATTTTCTACTCTTCCCAGTCCAGTACAGTCTACAGAAGGAAGAAGCTTGGTCTGTCTTTCCTCTCATGTATCAGCAGGGAAATTCAAAGTAGCTGCACTGCAGCTATGGAACCCATAATTGTTCCAGCAGCCGTCAGGCTGAAAGTGGGAGCTCTTAGCCCAATTTCTCAACACCTCCACAACTATTTTCACCTAGGTAAAATTAGGAGGATAAGAACAGTTGTGGTAATGTAATATAACTCTATACCAAAAGCCATAAAATTCTGCTACTTCGCCCTTACTTTACTTTCTTTTCGCAAAGAATCAGGAATAAAATCACCTGGCATTATCAATTAGAGAAGGTTGACGTAATTTCCATGCCAACAGTGGTTGTTCTTGAACTTTATACCTGAATCCTCTGCAAACATGTTCCTCTCAAACATGGCTTCAGATGCAGGAAAACACACACATTGTAAAACACACCAAATGCCTGCTGGGTGAATGTGTGAATGCGTGATTACGTGTGGTGGTCAATAATCTGCTCACCTCTCCACGAGGAGAGACTTTGGTGCCACGAGAACCAGACTTTGTAAAAAGCCTTTGTAGACTGACATTTTGAATGAGACTTCTATGTTAGTACTGTCACAAGACTTTAGAGACAAAATGTGGACACTTTAAAAAGGTAACAGAAATAGCTAAGAGCAGATTATATTGGGCAGCAGGGTCCCCTCAGTGTGACCTGCTCAAGATTTCTTTTAAACTTGCAACAGATTTTTCCCTCTGTTAACACACCAAACACAAACACCAGGTTAACACAGGGCATTTTTACCCGACAAAACTAACAGGATCCCAGAAGTCTGCAGCCCTTTACTTGAAGTGAGGAGGTAGAAGTGGAAAGGGAAGAGTGTTTCCATCTCCATTCTTTAGAGGAGACAGGGTAGACAGGTTATTTAAAGACCTGGAAAGACAGCAAAACCAGGCAGGCAGGTAAGGGAGCAAGCAAGAACCTAAAAATGTTCCTGCCAGAAACCTCACAGCTTGTAGCACCTGTTGCTGCCCAGAAACATAACAGCTTGTAGGATCTTTCTCCTTTAGGACTCAAAATGTCCTTTACTTGGCCAGCCATGTATACTTCTGCTGTCCACACACCATTGTGGGGATGCACTCTGCTCAGGGAGAATCCTGAAGCATTTTCAGTTGCAAATGTACTTAGACAAAGACACAAGCACCATCCCTGTTCTGTAGGAAAAAAACCAATAAAATGCTGCTCACGACATATAATTCTTCACTGGGATCAGCAGAGAGGGAAAAGAGGAAAGCAATGCTGGCTTCTGGAGGTGTACAAAGCTCTCTGCTCTAGTTCTGTTGTCCAAGAGGAAAGAAAACGTTCACTTTAAAAGCAACTGAGGCATGGATGTAGACAGTTGGAAGCAGCAGGCAGCGAGAGGCACACCCCATCTTTGAAGTTTTCCTTTGTGTGTCACTGATAAGCCTATAGTGGAGAGGAATGGGTTGAGGGTCCAGCAACTTTCTCCTTTGTCCTTCCTGCTACTCATAACAGCAGCATGTATGTATTCTCAGGGCAACCTCACCAGTTTCTCCCTGCCAGGGCATGCCAGCTTCCCCTAACAGGATTCTATCAACAACATCTCCAGGACAAGAATGAATATCTGTGATTCAGCCAGCAAGCATGGAAGGGAGATCTCTCCCAGATCTCTAGATCCCAGGTTACTTTTAACTTTGGTAAACATTTTGTTCTCCTAACTGCTGGGGCAGCCATCAAATGCTCAGGCTGCTATTGCAGCAAAGAGACAGGGTAGAAAGCAATGATGCAGAGCACACACACAAAGAGGATAAACAGTGGCATGGGACACTGTGCTCTGCCCAACAGAGGCAGCTGCAAACTGACCTTGGATGTGCCGTCACCATTTCCTGGTGCTGCAATTCTGCCACGTGCTGATTATGTGGCAATGAGTCCCCAGGGCTCACGCTTACAGCCCTGCAGCATCACCTGTTCTCTCCCACACAGGTGGAAATCCACCCTCAGATGCAGCCCATCTTGGATGTGTTAGCTGCATCTAACCCGGGCTGACACCATGGAGCACGAGGCACTGTGACACTGCCCACACCACCTAAGCTGGGTCAGAAGATCTGCCACCAGGAGATGGCATTTCTGCAGATCCCTGTACGGCGCTCTCACGGTGCAGGCACCAGGGGATGGGGTACCTGGGAGGACGGTCACAGCCTGCAGTGAAGGGCAGGAGGTGTGGGCTGCAGGTGTGGGAAGGAAGGCACAGAAGGCCTGGAGGAGGAGAAAGGCCAGCTGAGATGAGCGGAGCACGCTGCAACCCGAAGAGGGGAGGCTGCAGAAATGCAGAGGTGCCGCTGCCCAGCGAGCGCAGGGCGGGAGGGTGGGNTGAAGAGAGGGTGGCAACACAAAGACCGCTGTGTTCCTCTGGGCCCCATCCCTTTCTCCCCCTCCTCTCCCAATTTATTTACCCGAGTTCAAAAGACAGCCTCACAGTCCCGAGGGGCTGGCTGAAGTGGCCAAGGGGTGGGCTGTGAGGTCATCTTCAATGAGGGCAAAAATCCAGTATCAACAATGCTGCCCATTGTATGGCCCTGTTTAGACAATACCGGCTGGGTTCTTGCTGCTGGCAGCCCGAGGACTGGGAGTAAAGCCTCTTTGGGGTAACAGGAGGGGAGGAGGGTGGGCAGGGTGTCTGGCATTGAGTCAGACCACAAGAGATGGAGCAAAGTGCAGAGATAAGCACCCAATCCCACTCATCAGCATGTTATCAGCCTAATTCTTGATGCTATGATTATCTTGGTGCTGATTCTCTTGTCAATGGCAGGGAATTTAGCCATCCTGGTCACAGCCTAAAGGCATGTCAAATCACCCCAGTTACATCTGCATTCCCTTCTAACCCTAGCAATGTGTGATTTCTGCTGCTTTATTGACTCCCTTTATTGACCCCACATTTCCCACTCAGCAGCAGCAGCAGGGTGTCAAGATAATCATCAGCCCTTGCCCTTCCAAAGGCAGTTGGGGGTTTGGCCATTGCTATTCTTCTGGGTGCTCCCAACTGAGGAGCCCAGGTAATTCACACTGAACTGAGCCATGCTTTAAGAGTGAGGATGGAGCAGGAGATCTTCAGGAATTTGTGGGAACCATTGAATTTATAGAGAACAGGTTATATTTTAGGGGGAGGGGGGGAACATGATATAAAGCAAGCAAGTGACCAGGATGCTGCCAGTTCTTGTAAATATAAATAGCACTTTTGGTAAATGCCATGATACCAGGCTCCTCAAGGCACACTGTCTGGAGCCACATGACTAAACAATTCTTAGCTTTCCATTTCAAATATGAAAGCCATTTGATACCTCTCCCGGACAAGGAAGAGTGTGTGAAAATATAACACAGGGTCAGCAGATTCCAAAAGAAAGCATGGGGGAGAAAGCAACATTAAACAAGCATAGTGATCCCCCAGGCTGGCATCTGATCCCTGGCACCTGAACTCCTGAAACAGACAACCCCGAAAGACCTGCAGCTGCCATCATCTTTCAAGCAGGTATTAACTCTGAATTCTTGTAGTCTGAGCCACGTCCTGTCCCAACTCATTCTGTAGCCATGGTCCCCTACTCTATTTCTCTGCAATTCATAACTGTGCCCAAAAGTCAGGGGCACCATTAACCTGTGAGACCGCTGGCAGCAGTGGTGAATGATGTTCATCTGCCAAATGTTCATCTGCTCTGCAGAGCGGGCTCAGTGCCTTTGGAAAGCAGATTCCTCATGAGGGTAAGGAGGAGAAAGAAAGCATTGGTGAAATGACAGAAAGCCACCCCAGCACTTCTCTTTGGATGAAAGGCTGATGGCATGATTCTCCCACCCCTAGAAAAAGCTCTAAAGCTGGAATTGCTTCATACTTCTCCAAGAAAACAGTGCAAGAGATGCAGAAAATAATCCTAGGAAAATTTTTGCAAACCTTTATTTTTGGCAGAGGAGAAGGCATAGGGTTCATTTCTTTCCCCACTTTTCAGCTTATTCCCTCATTGAGTCTCCTCTTCTTGTTTCAACTTCAGTTGTGAAATAGAAAAAAAAGTGGGAGACAGGGAATGTTGTTAAAGAAGATAAATAAACAGCATGAAACAAACCTTGTAATGCCTTTGCAGCAAACATTTCTGTGTGCATGGCTTTTTCAACAGTTTTGGAGGGGGTAACTGAGGAGATCTAATAAAATTTCCAAGATGTCAACACCAGATGAAATCCCCTTGCAAAACTTACTGCTAAATGGAAAAACAATTTTTTTTTAAGGGGAGAACAGGAAGGAATGTGTTATGGTAAAAGAACCTTAGCTTAGCCTTGTCGCTTTTATCTGCATTCTGGCACTGTGGTAGCAAAACCAGGGTGGTTAGTGCATCCCAGGACAGGAATGTGGGAGTTCTTTCTCTTAAGCAGTCTGCTTACTGATACTGTCTTGTGGTGAACCTCACTGCTGGTTTGTGCCTCTGTTTTCTCCAACCTTGATGTAAAACTGTAAGACCCTCTGACATAAAGAATTCTGCAAGAAGTTTTCACTAGCCCAGTGTCTCAGCTGAATGAATTTGTGGGGAGGACTTCTCAGGAAGGTGGAAACAGCCTTACATTAGATCATGTATTTCTAAATAAGTCCTGTGCTGAAGTTCATGGCCTGAGCTGCCCATGACATGGCTCTGCTCATCACTGCCCTGCACCATGGCCCTGGCATTGCAACAGCTCATTTGTGAAAGACTATGACCCTGGGCAGCAGTCACCAGATGCAGAAGAATCGAATCTGTTCCCTGAGGACGACGGCTGAAGCCAAATCTTCCTGAAGCAGTGCTGATGTACACCACAAGCAATGTAACTCTGCTGAAGGCTCAGGTGGGAAGCTTTCCTGGAAGGAGGGAAAAGCCTGTCTGGAGAGATACAAACTAGAACAGGAAAAGCCCAGTTTAAGCTGTATTGCTGTGTCAATGTAGACATTTCTGGTTTCCCACCTGGGCTGCCTAGTGATCCCCCTTTTGTCACAAGCCTTGAGCAGCAGAGCTGCGACAGAAGTCTGCAGCTGGGACTGGGATGGACAGAGTGGGGTGGTGGGGCCAGGGGTGTGCAGGGTGCAGGCCACTGGCATGGCCCGCAGCTCTCCACAGGAGGCAGCCTGGCTGGCACAGCATGGCCAAGCCTCCAGACCATAAAGGACCAAAAAGCCTTTTGACAGGCAAGGCCAGATCTGCTGCAATGTAAACATTGAAAAATCAAACGACTCTGCACACTCTCCACTTCCTCACCAAAATGTTCAATGCCTGAACCTCGTGGCCACTTCCAGGAACATTAACCTGTTTCAAAGGGGATCAAAATGGCAGTTGGAGAAGCTGGCCAAGTTCTGAAGGGTTTTTCTCAGGGCTGTCCTTGGCACATAAGACTTGAGACTTGATGGGGAGCACAGCCCCAACAATGGTCAAGATCCATCTCTTCCACTCTGCAACAAAAAACGTCTGATAGTCATCCCCCAGAACAACTTATCAAGGAAATATTCAGAAAACTTATTCCTGTCGTGAAGGAGCAGCCAGACATGTTATTAATTTTAGAGGATGGTAGTCTAGCTGCCCTGTATAATCCCTCTTAGTTGCACTCCACATCTGAGGAAAGAAACCAGTAGAAAAGGAAAGGGCTTTTGTGCGTCTGAGTATCTGCAAAACTGCAAACATTGAATTCCCTAAAGTATCATTGTCACCCACCGGTAGCATTGCCAGGTCTCCTCCCGGTTCATGGTATTGAGATTATTTTCCCCACGTGTTATGAGGTGCATATTACCTTTTTAAAATCAACAAGTACCACCTTCTTTTTTTTAAAATTTATTTCCTTTCTGGTTTTCTTTTAGAAATAGTTTTTAGCTCAGTTTGTAGTTCTTTCAGCACTCACATAGAACACAGGTAGAATCTTTAATTAAAACATCATTTCTCCGCAGTGTTGTTAACCAAACGTTTAATGGTGAGTCTTGAAAGAGATGTTGGAAGTCCCTCCCCGACTCATGTCCACTTTCACCGTCTAGGAACATCTTCTTATGTGGGCTCTCTCTTTTAATATTGTGTCTCAAAAAGTAGGCATGACTCGAGATTCTAATATTAAATTTAAACACATACTCTTCACAGACCTCTTCATCCATCATAGTGAAATGAAAAAGCAGGGACATATTTCTCCTTTGCTGGACACCTCTAAATCTGGAGAACAAATGGGCTACTGATATTTTTCATTGTCACTTTTCCCTTCCAGTGATTACAATGCCACTCACTTTTGACAGCTGCCACTGAATCAGCCATGATATGTCTGAGCAGGATCAGCCCAAGGATGGACTCTGCAAGATCATGGTTGTCTGTCTGCACCTCATGTGGTCAGCTCCATCACTGCAGAAGAGCTCCGGACAGGATATTTGTCAGAGGATATGGGCACATTTTTGACTTTTCACAGCCCTGCTCCACTCCCAGAATTACTCATGTGTCAGTAGGGACAGAAACTGGACACGGGACACACTAATGAGTAGGGGAAGGAGCTACAAGAGGTCCTGGCCAGGGTGATGGCATTAGGGTACCCTAAGCCTTGGTGCTAAATGGCTGAGGGTGCCTGGCACGGTGACCACAGGGTGGAGTTTCTAGAGCTGCCTGCGGGCTCTGCCACCGGCAAGGTTTGATGTGTAGGAGCCCTGTTTTTAACTTTTAACTCGATGGGATAGAGTTTGAATTTTGGATAGAGCTTGGATTTTGTATAGAGGCTGGATATTGCTGGCATTACTGGGTAGCAAGGAGGTTGTTATGGAAAATAGCTGATGGCAAACTGAGCTACTACTTTTTCCTTCCACCCTCTGCTGAAGGCACTATTTTCTGAGGACAACAGACAGGATTCTTTTTAAAATATCACCACCAACATTTTCCAGACTGTTTTTGCATATCGTGATGAACATCTACACAGACATACATGCTTATCCGGACTTAAGTTGTGGGGTGCTTTTCTTTGCAGAAATGTATGATTCCTATGCACACATACACGTGTATAGTGCTCCCCGGACAGATCCCCAGTACAGAGCAGATGTCTCATGCTGAATCCCCTTCTTCCTCCGCCGCAACCCACACGCAGCTGGGGAAGGGGCGCGGGTCTCCCCGACATCCCTCACCCCTCGGGAGCCCCTTATTTCATGAGAGGAAGCCCTCGCGGCGGCGGATGGAGGTCTCGGGGGGCCGCAGCACCCCCGGCGCTCCCCGGCGGGCGCGGAGCAGGGCGCGCAGCGGGGTGCGCAGGGTGCGCGCCGCGGGGAGCAAACAGCAGATTGCGGGCAGCCAATGGCGAGGGCAAGCCGAGGTGGCACCAAATTTCCCGCAACCAATCAGCTCGCGAGGGGGAGGAAGGGGAAAAAAAGGGAAAGGAAAAAAAAAAAAAGCAACCAGGCATCATGAGAGAGCCTGGC